>WHVC01000137.1:0-62978 GCA_015178925.1 Russula emetica | reverse complement strand
GTAGAGCTCATTCGTGCTGCACAAGTTGTCCTCCCTGTCAGGCTGTGCTGGTCAGCTCATTACCGTCGTCGCTGTGACGACCTAGCCGTCCCTGTTTTTGCGTAACGTAAACGACATGGACCAATTTAAGCGCTCATGCCCAACAGCAACTAACTCCACATATATTGACACGCCCAACGACCGCAAAACACACTACAGATTGGATCTACAGATTGAGCATGCAAACGAGAGCGGTACCTAGGCGGGAGGCGGGGGCGGTGGTGCTGGTTCACTGGGAGGCGGTGCAGGAGCCGCTGGACCAGCACCCGCAGCAGCGGAGTCAGAGCCTGCATAATACTGGTTGTATTGTGCCATCTGACTTGCTTGCCATTCTTTGAACTCCGATGAATTCACATCGTAGCCATAGGCAGCCCTAAGTGTTATCTATCAAGAGTGACCCGGGTCCTTGATAGGTATGAAACGTACCAATAAGCTGCGTAGGCATCCCGTCCGTTGGGGCCGGTGCTACTGGCGGCAGTCCTGGGGCGGACGTAGCCCCATCGGAAGGCGGTGGCGGTGGTTGTTCACCGGGTGGTGGCGGCGGTGGAGCTGCAGATGGAGGAGGGGGAACATAGCTCTGGGAAAGGAGACGGATCAGAACCGGAACGAGAGGATGAAAACCGGACGGAACGAGCATCCCGAAAATAAGGACACGTACCCCCATCATACCATACAGGCATACTGCATTGGGCCTGGTGAAGTTCCATCTGTTGCTGATGCAGCATCGTCTTGACCTTTGCGTACTCCCCTCGGACGAACGTCGAGTAGGTCATCAGTCAGCGCCTTTGCGCGTGCGACTTGACCATCTTCGGGCCCGCTGGGAGGCCGTCAAAACAACTTAAGGACGCCAGGGCTAGACGCACGTTATGTGAATGTGCATAGGCTCTTCTGACTCCTTCCCCGTTCCTGGTCCACAAAACCCTGACCCTTGGCCTTTTATCTGCACCCGAGTCCCCGTTTCTTGCTGTATATATTTGACGAACATGCCCTGTGAACAGTTCGTGAGAAGCGCCTATGTCAAAGGACCAGACACTTACAGTAGGACCAACAACCTTGGCGCGCACGTTAAAATTACGGATTGACTCCAAGCCGATAAAGATTTTCTCCTCAGGCCATTTACGCTAAGGGGACGTGAGCGCAAGCAACCTGCTATCACGCAGTAAAAGGAAGGCACCTTTTCTCGCCTTCCTTTATCCTCGACAAGAGACCCCATGTCAACTGCGATGAGCTCATTGACTCTGTCCATGGCAAACTGCAACATTTCTTTCGTGTTCGCGGATATGTGTAGGTACAACGGAGGGTCTTTCTCCGTGGCCTTTGAGCGATCGGGGTACCATATGCCTTTTGTGCTGACGGAGGCTCCTGTTTCGTCGTGTATCTAAAATGAAAATGGACACAAGGGTTCGCGAGATATGTCCGTCACGGATGGGAGAGGAGTGACGCACTTGTTGTTGTGTAGAACCCTTGGTCAACATATAACGATTTCTCACGTCGTTAATGTCGATGTCTTGAGTGAACTCTCCGTCATGTATATCCTTGGGTCCGAGTAGCCCACCTCCGCTCCCAGCACCAGCACCGCTGTATTGAGCAGCGATTTTGGCTGCTATGGCCGCGGCTGCGGCAGCAGCTGTAGACGCATTCTTGCTTTCGTCCACTTTTGAAACCTTTGCGGGAGATTCTGCGTCATCTTCCGGTGCAGCCTGGTCCCATTTTCGTTTAGAAGACATTGCGGTGGAATAAGCGACAGAGCGTGTTGGGGGACGAGTAGAGACAAGAATGCAGTGTATTATATAATCCGTGCCACATGACCATAGTACAGTACCGTCCGTGTGTACAGAAACAGAAACAGTTGAGAAACCACTCATACAACATCTACAAAGTTAGCAGGAAACGATCCCTCTCGCCCTTCGAGCTTCCCCTTCCACCTAAGCAGGGTATAGTCAGCACCCAGCACTCCGGGTAGCCAAACACGGTGTGAGGACACTCACCATGCATCTGACGAGTCACTCTTCTCCGTAATAGTGATGACCTGGCCTTTCAAGAAAGACAAATCTTCCGGCTCGACTGCACGAAAATCGAATAGAGCGATCGCACGACCGACGCCCTCTCCCTGTGCAAGTGGCTTGCTGAGCGCACGATCGCGCTCAGCCTCACGATACCTCTTAGCCGCAGCGTCGACAACCCGAGAACCTGGTCCAAACGGATTTCCTTCATCCTCGAGCGTCGGTCCAAATGGTGTTGCTATATCATAGCCATCGTTCTCATGTTCTGCTTGTGAGTAAATGGGTTGCTCGCTGCGCTTCTCGATGACCGGGAGTGCACGGGTTGCAGTCGCGTGCGGGAACTGCTGCCCATGGAAGAGTCGAAGGATTGACCAGGAGTATGCTGCATACGCGAACGCCCAGTGGGGGCAAAGTCATTTTCGAAGCGTGTTTCGAATGAAGGATCGTCGATTCGGGGGGGCTGGTCATAGTCCCAGGCGGAACCAGAAATAGCCTCCTCTCTAGGAGGTCCAAAGTAGCTGCCTGAATTCCTGCGTGCGCCCCACGAATCAGGAGGAAAGTTGGACGTAGTAGATGATTTACGCGGTTGCTTGCGCAGCGATGGTGGGACTTCAGCGTTGCTACTTGCGATTCCATTGAATGCGTATGAGGAGCCACGTGAGGATCGATCATCTGCCACCCACGCACGTCCGCCGGGTGCGCTGGTACAGGATTCAAGGGTGTGGATGAGAGGCTGTGCCCAGTCTGGCGGCGTGACACTTCCGCTCAAAATTTGCTTCGAACTTACGCTCGCGTGATACGCATGTGAGTTCGCATCCTGTCGCTCGACGATCACGGAGCCCTCGACCGAAACACCACCGAAAAGGCCGCGCGTCTTCGAGTAGCTGTACCTGAAAGGAGGTGAGACGAGTATTGGAGATGAGGGTACTATAGTGTACGAACATTGCAGCAACTTTGCCCTTTGTGCTGAGTGCACCGGAGGCCTCCCCGTTACGTCCCAGAGGACCGACAGCCAGACTCATGTTACCGCCGAGAGTCAATGAGCCTGCAGCCATGAATGACCTCTAGTAAGAATTGTATTAGCAGACGCATTTAGGTCCCCAGCATGATCCGCGAGGTTAGACGACACTCACAACGGCCTGAAGAAGAGTTGAGCCGAGCCCGAGCACGAGCCAGGAGCGCCAAATTAGTCAGCATCATACGATAGGGTTGAGGGGTGGATGACTGACCGAGCGGGAATTGAGCACAACGAGGAAATCGGTCATCTCTGCACCAGCCTGACCACCCACCCCGACACCTGCGAGACCGATGGCACTTGGTGCAGACCACGCTGGGGACGGATGATCATCTGTCTGCCGAGAACAATTGACAGGAAAGGGGCTCACATCCATCGTCCAAACGTGCAATCACGATTCCACCTCCACCACGCGCCGAGAAGAGAAAGCCCGCCTTGATGATGGTAAAGATGGCAAACCCGCAAGCGCGCTCAAGGATAGAGCGAGGGATGACCTGAGTAGTGGAGATCAGTTGAGAGCGGATTGTGGGGCAAAGGCAATACGAACGCCATCAAGACCGTTATTGCCGCTATCGACGAAACTTTTCACTGGAAAGAATGTAATGGGTGTAAGGAACTGATGTAAGACAACGACGCACATATGTTTGCTGCCTTTGTGCACTCTTTGGGAAGGGCCTGGGGAAGAGGATTGACCAACTTGGGCATCGGAGAGCAGTAAAAGGTCGTGTCGGTCCGCAGCCGCAGCTGTCCGTCCTCTGTTCCGTCCTCGGTCCGGTCTGCCGCTATTTAGACGAGCGGGATCACCCGAGCGGCCCTTTCTTTCCTCACTGCCAACACCTTATCACTCCTCCCTTACTTTTCTTACCAGGTGGGGGTCATTTGAGAGTGGCATAGAGCACATTCTTCGCTTTCGCTAGCAGCACGACTGTGCCATTTGGCATGATGATGGTCTTCTAGATAGTAGTGTAAGAAACATTTCTTGCTTGCATCATCGACGCTAGCCACCCTGTTTTGCATAATACGAAGAGCTCATTATGATGGTACCACCCCGCACGCTGAGGCCAGCCAGCAGTTACAAATACCCGTTTGTTTGTACACACATTGTTCTTGCACAAGAGGCAAAAAACAAAGAGCATGATAACTGATGTAACACCCCACAAGTAATGTAATACTTTATCTTGCACCACTGGCTTTGGCCTCCTCCGCAGCAACGACTGCAGGATTAACCTTCTTGCCATCCTTCCACCGAACACGGGGCGGAGGCGCACGGTTACGGCGACCCTCACGCGAGCGAACGCGGACAACTGCAAAAACATGAAAACCGAATGACGCAACCATAGCTCAGGGCGAACGCACCATGTGAGTGGATGGCACACGATACGCAGTACGCGATTTTGATGTAGAGTTTTGGAATGATGTATTCTAAAGCCCAAATGCACTCAGTCAAGACCACGAAAGAAAATAAAAATGGCACCGCACCAGAGTAGACAGAAGCCTCGCTGATATCCCGCACTGCAGCGCTCTCAACCATGTTCCTCACCGTGAATCGTTTGATAGCCTTATCCTTCGGGACTGCGCGCGAGCAGTTCGAGCAGCGGAGGAAGGTAACGTGTCCACGGCCTTTCTTGTTTCTGCCGCCATTTCTTCTTTTCTTGGTCTGCAGAGAGAAGTATGAATTAGTATCAAGCCTTGACAACGTGCAGTTTGGCTCAAAGTGAATGACATCCATGCGTAGCATGTGCCATCCATCCTTCGTTTCAACTATCCGCGAGACATAAAACGGTCCACGGATACACAAAGAGCCGACATGGCGACGAAAAGCACTCACCATGCTGGATGTTGAACCTTTAAGGTCTGGTACTCGTGATGCAGTACTGCACTGTATATATGTTGATACACCTGTCCAGAGAGCTCCCTCGGCTGCCTCCGTCAATTTCCCACGACGGGCCGTTGTGGCAGTGGCAGTATTGTGGACCTCCCTCTTTTGTTCTCCTCACATCCGTGCCGTCACTAACCTCATTGTTTTGTTGTCGTATTCAGGTGCTATAAAACCGGACACATGTCACCTCTCTCCGGCACCACCTTTTCCCCACTTTACGATCCCCCTTTGAGCCTGGAGCTCCAAGCCTTAACATTCAAACGACCTGGTTGTCAATAATTTCCTAACTTCTCCTCGATTTCTCTCATGGCACTCTTTACCTTTGCACTCCTTGCCATTTTCACTGCCTCTTTGGCTTCTGCCTCGCCTGTTGCCGTCGATAATGCGACCCTTCTTTTGAATGGTCAAGAGGCGCTGGTTCTTAATTGCCAGTTTCAGAGCTTACAGCAGAACGATTCTTGCAACAGTACGTGCTGTCCTCTACGCGGCCAATTTTTCCTCCACGACGCTAATCGTGAGATTTGACAGATGGTGAGACTGCTTGCATACAGGGCGCCGCGGCTACCTGTGTCAACGGCACATGGCAGACCTCGCCATGTTCATCGAGTAAATCATGCTTTGCGCTTCCCCAAGTCCGGACAAACGGCACTGTACGTGTTATTCCCACTTTCTATTCTTGTCATTCTCCTGAACTTTTTCGAATGAACCAGTTCGTCGCATGTACAAGTCCTGACAACGCGGCCTCAATTATCGCTGCTACCGGAATTCAAACCGATATCGCGAATAACTGCACGTCTCTCGGTAACACCAGTTTTCCCTTTTCCGCCCCCAACAATACTATTCCTGGAGACTGTGGAAACAACAGCACTCAAGGAATCAACGGGACTTCGTCCGCTCCAGGACAGGTTGTCTCATCAACCCCTTCACTTTCGCTGACTCTTCCACCTACCACAACGACCTTCTCCCCTGAACAAGCTTCTTCGTTGATCTCGTCAGCCAGCGGCTCGAACTCCCCCTCGGTTCCCAGCAATGCCCCTGGCGGAGTCGATGTAGGCGGAAACTCGGGCGGCGCACTTCCAGTAATTCTCCTTACTGCCGCTCCTACTCCAACGCCGACGCCGACGCCATCCTCGGTGGGAAATACGCCTGATGGAGGATATTGAACCTGAACACGTCAATGAGTTAAAATCAAACCTTTTTACTTGTCGGTGTAATGGGTAGTCTCTTGGGGTAAATTTCTGATACAATCTCTGTTGTAATGTTCTGTACTAGCGACATAATGGAAAGAGCTAAGACTCGTAAATGCTATAGGTACCTGTTTGGATCGTCTGGGAGCGTGGAGAAGACGCTTTCGACAAGACAAAGCAATATCCGCACATATGGTATTATCATAGTAACGACAACAATCACATAAGAAAACACAGCACTCAGACAGCAAACGGGAAGCAGAACACCGCGGGCTAGGATCAGAAACATTAACGCCGGGGTCACATATGCGAGATAAATTTCAGTCATCTTCCTCCGCATCAGTTGGCTTAGCCTTCTTGGCACGACTCGAAGCCGGTTTTGCTTTCTTCGATGCGGGCTTAGTGGCGGCTGTCTTGGACGACGGTTTCTGTTCACGGGTTGGAGATAAGAAAGTGGTTTACAACCACGTTTGGGATGCCGGACATACCTTTCGCTTCTTGATTTCAGGCTCCGAAAGTTCATCCTCATCAGCAGAGACGTCATTGATCTCATCAGAAAAATCTTCGCCAGACTCTTCTACAACCTGCAAAGTATATGAGACATAGATGTTAAATTCAAAGGAAAGGGGAAGTTCCTTTTTCGGAGCACGCTTCTTGGCTGGAGCCTTCTTCTCAGTAACCTTCTTTTCAGCAGCGGGAGCCTTTTTGGATGGTGCGGCTGCTTTCTTTGATTTATCTTCTTCACCTTCGTCTGCCCCATTCACATCTTTACTCTCATCTTTGGCTTTCTAAAGACGTAAGTATCAGCACTCCCGAGAGCAAGCTCAAACACAAGAAATTTTGCCTTGGGTCGAGACTTTGACGTGGATGCTTTCTTGGGCTTTTCCTTTTCCCCACCGTCGTCTGCTGCATCACCCTCTTCATCGGTCTTCTGCGAATAGCAAAGAGATCAACAATCCAGGAGTGAAAGGCATAATGGACAATGTCGACTTACTTTCTTGGATGTGCGGGCCTTCTTGGGTTTCGCCTCCTCACCTGCATCATCTTTCTTCGTTGAGGCACGTTTCTTCTTAGGTTTCACCTCATCAACTTCATCGTCACCTTCGGGCTTGCGTGCTGTCTCGGGAATGTCCTCATCCGCGACGTTACCATCATCCCAAGCTTGACGAACTTTCTCCTGATCTGCGGGCTGAAGGTCTTCAAACCCATCAAGCTCATCCGCTTGGGAGAAAGCCTTCTTCATGTTGTTTATGATAGTTGACGTTGTGCAGCCCCAGTGGCGCCATGCCCTGTCGTGCATTATGGTGAGAAGGTATTAAAAAAATAGTAATATTATGAACAGAGGTGTTGCCGTACATCGACGTATGGCCCCTGTAATCAACAACAGAGCCGAGCTTGAACACACCCTTTCCGAGGACGGTACCTAAGTCGAGACGTTGTGAGACTAAGTCTTCGGAAGAAAGTAATCACGGACCGGTGCAAGGTTTGGGCCCTGGAGTCACAAGACGCGTACAATGATGAGAAAAAGGATAGATAATACGAGTAGCTGGGAGGGAAACGAACCCTTGCACTTTGCGCGATTATTTTTAGCATATTCCAGGCGATAACCCGATTTTTTCTCTTCGACGTCAGACATGTCAGGACGGGTGCAGAAGGGAGGAAATAAAAAGGGAGGATGTGTGGCAGGAAGGGGAAGGGGATAAACGACGCGGGAGGCTTTATGGGTGAGAGCCTTCAAAGTCCGCTGTGTGGTTCAAGTTGGCCTTTGCTTGGCCTATGCGCAGGCCAGAAACGGCGATCTGGACACGCGCACAGCTGGGCTGATAGTAACATAACCTAGAACTGTCCGAGTCCGAGGTGTCCGTTTAGGCGCACGTGGCAAGAAATAAAGTGGTCTGATATCGTACGAGCTCGACTCTTTGAACAAAATGGCCACAACGTCCCCAGAGATGCTCTCAATCTCTCCCGCCATGGTCTTCCCCCTACCCAACGATCCCTCCCCTCTCTCCTCAGAGGAATCTACATCCTCTCAAGCCGACAGTCCCCCCGATTGGTCCCAATTTTCAAGTCTCTGGGACGATAACTCCTTTCAACCCCAACCCACAAATGCGAAATTCGACCCCACCTCGTTTGACTTTGCAATGAACCTTCCCATCGACATGGATCTCGATTTTAATCCTTCTCTCGCCGTCGACCCTGCTGCTTTGCACTTCAATCCAAACATATTAGCCACCACCGACTTGTCATCTTTTCCTCAGCAACAGGTCGTGTTTCCTCAGAGTCTTGCCACTCGCCGAATGAGTATCACCTCATCTTCTTCATCCGGCGCATCCTTTTCTCCTGTCCTGGACCCCATTACCTCCAGTTCTATACCGTCGGTCCCTTCCACCACAGCTGCTTCCCCAAATCTTCCTTCCGCTACCCATGTCCCCGTCAATGGCATCGTGAATGATCCTGTTGCCGACCTGGCGCAATCCGTCCGCCAGGCGGCCGGAGTCACACTCGCCGTGCCTGTGCAAGGCCAAGCAGAGCATTTGGCCTTCTCTCGTACGGATATAGTCTCCCGCACAAATCCAATCTTTTCTAACGGTCACGAATTAGATGCCCTGAAACTTCCGATTCCACGTCTTCAGCGTCCTTCTCCTCCAACGAGCACAGGCTCCAAACTTAAATCTCCAGGTGTAGAGCCCAACCCATCAGTAGATCCATCCCTGGGCGGTACAGTTGCTGTTATCGGTCGCCCAAAAACCAGCCATACGACGATCGAACGACGGTATCGCACCAATCTCAATGCTCGTATCCAGTCTCTGAAGGATGCTGTACCCGCCCTTCGAGTGCTCGAGACTAAAGAGAAGGCGAAGAAGGGCCAAGACTTCCCAGAAGCCGAGTCGGAGGAGAAGCCAGAGAAACTCTCATGGAATGATATGGTCGATGAACGCGGATTCGTCGATGGTGTCAAGGTCGCACGCAAGATTAGCAAGGCCAATGTTCTTGGCAAGGCCGCGGAGTACATCCAGTAAGAATGTTGCATCTTGGTATGCTTATTCGGCTTACATGCTGCGTAGCGTTTTGAAGCGCCGTGAGGACCGTCTCAAACGAGAACAAGCTGGTCTGCGTTCCCTCATCTCGGGTCTCGTCGGCGGTCCTGCACTTCTCCGCGAGTGGGAACGCGAGTGGTTATCCCGCTTTGGTGGACCAGAGCGTGATGAAGCCACTTCAGATGTCTCTGAAGATGACGGCCCAGACGACGGTGAGAGTGAAGAGGATGACACCAATTTGCATCCGAAGAAGCGTATCAAGAGTGCGCCAAAGAAGCCTACGAAAGATGTCAAACCCAAGAAGGAAGAGACAAATCCTGGCGTCGTGCCCGAGAAACGGAAACGCGGCCGGCCGAGAAAGGTACAACCAGTGCCAGAAGGGGCGACGACTCAGCAACAAGCACTACCCCAGGGATTGGCTTCTTCCGTCCCAGCGCCGACGCAATATCTCCTCGCCGTTTTCGCCTTCTTCTCTTTCTTCAATTCACCGTTTTCTTCGTATTCCCATGCTACACCCACCCATAGTGGCGTTGTTCTCGCAGACTCAGGCACCTTTATTACACCGCCTGTCTCCGTACCCACTTTTGGCTGGAGAGAATTGTTGCAAGCCTTCCATCTTGCCATTTCTGGCCTCGTCTTCTTAACTATTTTGCTACCCTTCCTTCCCAAGGGATTCCCACGTACTCTCTCACTCTCATCGTCACCCAACTTCCCGCGCACGGATGCTGCTAGACGAGCTGCCCTTATCAACGCTCTTGACTCTGCGCAACGTGGCACGTCGAACGAAGCTGCGTGCCTGCTCACAGCTCTAGGGGTGTACCACGGCCTTTTGGGGCTTTTACTGAGCTTTGCGACTCCCACGCGCGGAGGAAAGGCCAAGACACTTGAGCACAGGCAGCTCGAGCAACGCGCGTGGGTGAGATTAGCGGAGCTAGCGGTATTTGACCGTATGTCCCGTCTCCCTTACTCGCCATACCGTGCGGTCCTGACTCCAAGTTTAGGTACCACATCACTCGGTCTTCGCGTCCAGGCATACTGGGGTATGGTCTCTCATACCCCTGCTTTCGCCACCTCGCCGGGTGACTTATCGACGCTTGCCCTCCTGGTCTTTCCAATTTGGCGTGCGCGCGCTGCAGCGCTATGGACCCGGGCAATGCACGCTCGGGTAGTGCGGCCCTTTGAGCGTGCAGTTCTCAGTACGATGACCATCGACGAGGCCTCCATAAGCCTTGCGAAGGCAAGCAACATCCGTCTCAGCCCGCTCGGATCGCTTGCCGTCTGCAAAGTTCACAAGGCCGTCGTGCACCTCGCCGGGCGGACTCTCGTGCGTGCCGTACTTGGCGCAGATACTCAACTGGGCGAGAGTGAGGTCTACGATGCTGAAAAGGATGCCCGCGAAGAAGAGGAACGACGCGCGGTGGTCGACGCTGGCCGCTCGATGGGTGGGTCCAGCGCGGAGCTAGTTGACCTGCTAGAGCGCGTCTGTACGGGGATGTTCGTCCGTTACGAAGATACTCAGCGCCCCGATGACTCTGATATTGATGAAGAGGGGCACGATGTCCGCACTCTTCTTGGGGCAATTGTTCTGTATCGCGGACTCTTTCCATCTGGGCTGCCTAGTTCTATAGGAATACCCGTAGTACTATCACCCCCGCCATCGCCATCGCGTCGAAATACCGGGCTGCGCGCAGCTCTGAGAGTCGCTCTAGATGGGGAGGTGTTCTACAATGGTGGCCCGGAGCTCGAAGAAGCCAGGGATCGTGTTGTCGACATGCTCGTGGATGCGGATAGAGCCTTAAGGAGGCGAGTATAGTTATCTATCTATGTAAAGATACCCTGTTTGTGCTGCTAATTGTTATGAATCACTGTTCACCCATGGACGATAATGATAACTTTGATGATCCTACTTGCGCCTGCCTCGCATTTTTGCAAGCTAGCCATTCTATTTCGGCAATGGATTTCCTGCTCCTGTGCTAGCCGCACGTGACTACGACGCGACGCCCTTCGGACCTTCATCGTGATACCATTCGCGCTTCCTACCTTCAATTAACATCCTAGGGCCGTGAGGCATTTTTCTTTGTGCAGACCGAATATCACAGCCCTCTTATTTTCAAGTGATGGCACGCGCCGCCTCATCAGCTGCTCCCCCTCCGCCTTCTCGACCGGAGAGCCCAGCCGAGGAAGTAGATGATGTTCGCATATATCTGTTTTCTTCGGAACACGTCTCAAATTAGAACCCATATAGGCACCATATTTCGACTCGGTGGATGATCTGCAGCAGCATGTCCGCATATATGCGCTTTCATTCGTTTTCCGCGAACCTTCTGACACCACCCTTGCTAGGGTATCAACGTGCAAGATATTCTGAAGCTCAAGGTACGGTTCGAACTGATCGTATTTAGCTGGTGACTAATTCTTGAAACTCCAAGGCCGCTGCCATCAATACAGTATCCGGCGTCAACATGACGACCAGGAAACAGATGCTAAAGATCAAAGTGAGCATTTACCTGTCAGCGACGACGGGTATGGTTATTCATACGGCCGTGGATCGCTTCAGGGCATGTCCGAAGCCAAGGTGGAGAAGATCAAGGTAAGAAACATTTTTGCAGCATATATGCGCACCCTCCTTATACGTTCACAGGAAGCAGCGCACAAAATAATCGTGAGACTATTTCACCCTTTGCCATTTGTATCCCGTGGTAAATCAAGAATAAGGGATCCTCGTTCGCGACGGGTCTCGAGCTCCAAGAAAAGCGCAAACGAGTCTTGGCAATCAGCACGGGAAGCAAAGCTGTCGATGCCATTCTAGGAGGTAAGTCTCGGAACACAAATTGTTAGTTGAAAGTACACGATGTCGTATCTCGCTTTCATAGGGGGCCTCATGTCGCAGTCCATTACTGAAGGAAAGCACATCTTATTCTGTGTCGCTTTCTTTTAATGACGCCATCCCGAGCAGTCTATGGAGAGTACCGCACAGGAAAGACTCAACTCGCACATACCATGAGTGTAGTAACCCAGCTACCCCCGGACTTTGGGGGTGCTGCGGGAAAGGTGCGCTAACTAAGTCTTCATGACATTGCCGGTTATATTGTGATTTGCCCAGGTAGCATATATAGATACCGAAGGTTGACTGACAGATTGCAGTTCTGTCTTTCTCTTCTGAACGTTGTGTTTGTTGCAGGCACATTCCGACCGGATCGCATCAGATCCATTGCAGACCGATTTGGAGTGAATGGAGACATGGCGCTCGAGAATATTCTCTACGGTATGCTGGCGTCCATATTCCCTACTCGTGTCTGAATACAAAAATAGCTAGGGCGTTCAATAGTGAACATCAGGTGGAGACCTCTTTGAGAAATGAACTCGTTGTCTGGGACTAACTTTGAATCATCCTTACCCGTAGATGGAGCTCATCAACGAATGCTCCCAACGATTTGCCGAAGATAAAGACTTTAGGCTACTTGTAAGAACGATGATGGTTCTAACATACTCTTATCGCTGTTGTATCGGAAGATCGTCGACAGTATCATGGCCCTGTTCCGCGTCGATTTCTCGGGCCGTGGTGAGCTCAGTGAGAGACAACAGAAGGTGATATACCGGAGGTTTTTCTTAGAGCGTTGTACTTACTATCCTCCTCGTAGCTTGCTCAGGTGCGGTTTTTAGTTGTAGGTGCAATGCATTTACAAACGATGGCACAGATGCTCTCCAAATTGTCAAAAATTTCCGAGGAATTCAACGCGAGTCAAATGCTCTGAATGGCGATTAACATTGGCTCACTGTTAACTCTATAGGTTGCTATCCTTATTACTAACCAAGTGCAGTGTCAGTAGCCATGTCTGCTGCGATATACTCGTCCAACTCACCACCCCCACGCTATGCGTAGCCGATCCTGGCGCAACCATGACGTTTGTGGCCGGCGGTGCGCTGAAACCTATTGGGGGCCACATCTTGTCGCATGCATCAGCGACGAGAATCTTTCTACGCAAAGGTATGTCACCCGTAAATTTGCGCCTTTAATTTGGGTCTCCCCATCTATTCCGTGGCTCCACTACCTTGTCGTTCTCGAAACTCAGAATGCCTAAATGTATGGATCAGGTCGCGCAGAGGAGCGCGTCGCGAAGCTGGTTGACAGTCCAGACAAACCCGAGTCTGAAGCCTCATACAAACTCGATGAAGGGGGTTGGGCAGATGTCTGATGCTTGGCAGATACGGTATGAGAGCGCGGAATCCAATTACCCTCCCTACCCAGGCCAGATATCCATCGCCGTCTTGTCCAGGACCATGGCCCAGTCAGAATTCAGGGTCTGTTCCTTCTTTTGATCTTTTGTTATGAAAGGACTTTATTCTCTGTTTCTGTAATTAGCTACGCGTAATTAATGACCGGCTATTTACCACGCGCAAGATAGCAGGAGATTAACGTATGCACAAGGCCACGAGATAGTGAACCTTTTGGAGAGCTTGCCCGCACTGGCGGCGGTGTCACGGTGTGGGTCGTGCCAGTGGGGCCCATGGCGCGTGACCGATACGGAGTCCGATCCTCGTGGAAAAGATTGGCTGTTAGTTAGAGACGCCTTTGATAGACGGGGGAAATTTCCCGTCTAGTGGATTCGTGAGAGCGAAGTACGAGGGTGGCGGCCGGGGATGTCATCCAGCAATCCCGCCCGAGGTCCTCTAGTACGTGCTTCGTAATTACGTAATATCACTCGCCAAGGGCCGGAAAGTAGGGCATGGAAATTCATCCCAGCTTGCTCATCACAGGATTCAAGCGGAAGATCAGCGCGACGTGGATCGTGGACCATATATTACTTTCCTTCAAGGCATCCAGTCACGCATGATGGAAGATGGAGTAATTTCTGAGCTGTCGCGCTTACTCCACTCCGAGTCAGGCAGTATATTCGGCGTGAATCTGTAGGTGGCTCGGAACAGGACTGCTGTCCACGCTGCGTTTGATGCGAAGAGCGCACTTGCGCCGCTTCCCGAAAAATTTATCGACCTTCTTTGCAAGTACTGCGGCTACTGCCGCACCTCGTGACTCCTCGGCGAGTGCCCACTGAAAAAGTCAAAGTCGCGCCCATCTGTGTTATTAAAATACCTCGTGCACTCCCATATTCGAAGACTGGTTACGTTTGATTCTGTCTCCATTCGTCTGTTGGTGTACTAGAGGGGAGCGCGACCACAGGTGAAACATTGAACCAAGACTCGGATGATCGCCGACGACGCACTTATATAAAATGATAACTTGAATGACCTCCGATCAATCGGTATCATGTCTCTTCAACCTCCAAAGGTTTGCCCACTCTTCTCCTCTTCATCTTTTTTTCAACGTCTTACTCTCGACAGCACGCTCAAATCCTTGTCGTGGGCGGTGGCCCTAGCGGGAGCTATGCCGCTGCATGTCTCGCACGCGAAGGCTTTCACGTAGTTATTCTCGAAGCTGCAGAATTTCCAAGGCTCGTACCTTTCTGCTTTGACACCTCTTTCCCCCGCATATATGCGTAAATTACCCCTCGACTTTAGGTATCACATAGGTGAAAGTCTACTTCCTTCCGTTCGACATCACCTCCGCTTCATCGGAGTAGACGATAAAGTTGATTCCTTTGGTTTCTTTAAGAAGGTCAGATTTATCTATATGCTCCCAGGAACTGCTAATTATCATCTACGAATGCTCAGCCCGGTGCGGCGATTAAATTTAATCAATTCAAACTGGAGGCTTGTGAGCTTTTGCAGCCTATCAATCGCAACACAAACTCTAAAAGCTATTTTTAGACACGGATTTCTTGGCAATGGGACCTAACAACTATTCCTGGAATGTTGTGCGTTGCATATAATAAACACCCCGCGTATCGACTTTTCAATATTTGCAATGCCAATTTTAGACTCGCTCTGAGTTTGACAAAATACTTCTGGATCATGCAGAGACCACAGGCGTTCAGGTGTTTCAGTCTACCAAAGTTACATCGCTTAACTTCTCCGGAGAACGCCCAATCTCAGCCGAGTGGACCCACGGACCATCCTCGCAGAGTGGGACCATCACATTCGACTACCTTGTTGACGCCAGTGGACGAGCGGGACTGATGTCAAGTCGCTACCTCAAGAATCGTCGATTCAATGAGAGCTTGAAGAACGTAGCTATGTGGGCCTATTGGCAAGACACGGATCTCTATGCTCCTGATTGGAAGCCTGATGCTGAAGGTGCCGTTTATCTCGAGGCCCTTTCAGGTACGGTAGTCCCTAACTCGATAGGTTGAGTGCGCTAAACCACACTGTAGATGAATCTGGGTGGGCTTGGTTTATACCCCTTAGCGAGGGTCTCATTTCTGTCGGTGTCGTGCGCCACCAAAGCGCATACAGTAAATCTGCGCAGCCGAATGGCCATCATATTCCCCAGTCATCCACTCCCTACCAAACTACACCGTTGGCGGCATCCCAGAATGGACGTCCAACCTCGGATTCCTCATCTCATAATCCGTCGACCAATTCACTGTCCGGTACGACTCCTCTGTCTAACTTACTAAACGCTCTTCCAGGATGATTTATAGTCTACAGCCGAACAGCGATATCTCAAGGGCCTAGACCTGGTACCCGGGCTTAAGCGACTGTTAGGTTCCAAAGGCAAGATGGTTCGAGGTGAAGGAGAGTTTTCAACAGTCCGTACAGCCAGCGATTACAGCTACTCCGCATCATCCTACGCGGGAGAAAATTACCGCATGGTGGGAGATGCCGCAGGTAAGTTCTACTGTTCAAGGTTCTGATCATATTGTAACTTCGTGGTAACAGCCTTCATCGATCCTTTCTTTTCATCGGGAGTACACCTCGCCCTGACCAGCGGCCTCTCTGCTGCGGCATCGATTGCTGCTTCAATTCGTGGAGATTGTCCGGAATCCGATGCGGCGGAGTGGCACACCCAGCGTGTTGGCACTTCGTATACACGGTAGGCTTTGTTGCTTCGCTTGTTGCCTTCCGCAACCATCGTCATCGTAGTGCCCAGGTTCCTCCTTGTCGTCCTTGGTGCATACAAACAAATCCGCGCACAATCAGAAGATGTCCTCAGCGATGTAGGCGAGAACAACTTCGATAAAGCCTTTGAATATCTGCGACCTGGTATACATCGTGTTCAAAAGGCATATTTCGCCACACTCATCGCTGCATACTCGTGCTAGTTATACAGGGCAACGCCGACCTTGGTCCCAGGCTCTCGGAGAGCGAAGTGCAAAACGCACTTGATTTCTGTGTGAGTCTGTTCAAACCCGTCAATCCAGGCTTAGTCGGGAAACTACGCAAACATCTCGAAAGTCTCGACGATGAGCAGTTTTTGGCTCATGGTGTGGAGAAAAGAGCATTATTGGACATCACTGCCCCGCTTCTACCCGTTGAGGACATCAAACACATCGCCAGGATCCCGATATTTCTACCAGCACTTGAAAATGGTTCCGGGGTGGATGCGGAAGCCGAGGTGCAACGTATTCTCGAGGTGATGAATGCCCGCCGTTTAATTCATCGAGAGCATGGTGGCTTGCACTCTCTGGAGGAGGAGTCACTTGGTGCGGGATATAGGTTGAGACTGGAGTGTGGCCGGCTAGGGCTCGTGCAGGGTGGAGCTGTTAACTAGCCTGAGGCGTGACAAGTATAAGTAGATGCCTTCACAATTCGAAGTAATTCGGGTGTTTTTGTTTTGTTTTCGAATCCTTTTATTGTCCACCTGAGGGTGCAAAATCCTATGTAGGTGTATGCTAAAGAAGTACCACTACTGCAATTCAAATTGTTTTCTACAAGTAACTCGGAGGACCCCATGCAGTATGCCATTGAAGCTTGAAGTTCGACATGCACTTACTTAGATGCTCACAGCGTTATCCCTCCACTTACTGTTGACCCTCGACCCTCTTCCTGCTGGCGGGGCCGGGAGCTTGGTGGGTTATTGGGACGAGGGGTGGGAACTTGAGTCGAGGGTCCTCTTTCATGATGTCGGGCACTTCCTCGAGACTCGAGTTAGTCCGACCTGCTTCTCAGAAAGGGACATTCATTCCCACTGGCATGCGTTGTAAGTTACTGTATCATACGTGAGATCGATGTTTTATTTGATCCATGCTGTGCAATATATAAATAGACCATCATTTGTCGCCTCTATCATCTTTTTAAAAGAAAACAAAAACCGCCAGCAAAAAAAAGGCGTCAGTCATCCTAGTGATTCTACGATATATCCAACTTGAGCAATGCAAATAGTAACACTGCGGCGTTGCACACAGGACAGCGCGCGTTCTCACGCACTTCCTCTACTATACACGCGTTGCAAAACACGTGTCCACACGCGGTCACCGTGATGTCGTGGCAGGGGTCGGCTCGACATATACGGCAGTAGAAGGATGACCTGTGACCTGCTGCGGCCCTCTGTGCTCGATGGACGGAGGGAGAGATGTTTGAGCCTGGCAAGAATCGGCGGTGGTCCGCGGCGAGCGGTGGCAAATAGCCCCCGCCTCCATTGCCAATGGCGAGCGCGTAAGCTTGCGCATCGGCAGGGGAAACGCTCGGCATGCTCGGCGTGCGCGGGGACGGCGTTGGCGTATCAAAGTCGTGGACGGACTGCAGGGGCGACCCATTGAGCAATTGAAAGTTGGCGAGGTCGCCCGAGGGTGTTTCGGCGACGGATACCTTGGACCGAGCCGATGACGGTGGCACCTGTGATCCCACTCCTATTTGGTGCGACTGCGTTTGTGACTGTGAGCGTGAGTGTGCGTGCAGGCCGCCCCTGTGGGCAGGGGCGGGGGTCACGGGTCCCGTGATTCGTGGGGGTATTGGAGGTGGTGGTGATGGTGATACTTGGGCTGATGAGACAAGAGGGGGTGTTTGGACTGTCCTCGCCGAGGACGTGCGCGCCACCAATGAGGGTGAGCCGGCGGCAGCTCTGGAGACGTAGGTGGGGAAAGTGGCATTAGGGTGCTGAGATGTAGGTCGCTCAGGCAAACGGTTGGCGTCCTGGGAATGGAAAATGTTGTTGGTACCTATCCTGGGAGAGGAATGGCTCAGCTCGGATACAATGTCGGAGACGCTTGTGCTCAAGCTTGTACTGGCACGGCTTGAAGGCTCTGGACGGATTGATGAGAAACGATCTGCGCCAATGACCGCAGAGTTAGGACCCCGAGATGGATGGACGTGGGGTTGATTCATGGGGCTTGGCGAGCGAGTCGTAGAAGTTACTTCCTGTAGATAGTGGCATCTTCAAATACTATCACGCATGCGGAGAAAGATGAGGCAGACCATTGTGGAATCGCCTGACTCTTGAATTTGAAGGTGTGTTTCGGTAAAGTGCTGAGAAATGAGTTTAGTAGTGTGGCGCGTTATTCAATGGACACAATAGACGATGATGTACCTCGACCAGCGCGGATGTGTCCCTGAACTGAGCACTACAAAACTCGCACCGGCGATGACTCGATGAGTCGCCTGTATGGGCCTTTAATGCCTCCGCTGTTGGGAACTGCTGCGCGCAAATCCTGCACTGCAGTTCTGAATGTAGTTCGGAATTGTGCTATGTTTCGGAAAACGATCATCGTAAGTCTCCAGAGCGGTTCATAATCGCTGGCACACCCCCGGCCCCACCCACCTCAGCATATTCCTGATCGGTTGGAAAACCGACACTACACCTGCCGCACACAGGATGGTTGCGCGAAGTGAGATAGTGCATGTCCAAGTCGCTCTCGTTCAAAAGCGTGCCACAACAGCGCACTTTCGGATGGGCATTGGCAATGTGCTGACAGCCATCAGGAAGCAGGATTCATGAGCTCGGAGATCCCATGAGATCATGTAGAGATATGTCCCCTCACCATAGCGAGGGCATTTGTATCTGCAGCTCCTGCTTCGCAAACGGGACAGTTGGGATGAGAAGACGAGGCGCGCCAGTGTTGGTCGAGGGCGGATTGCGATTTGTATTTCCGATTGCAGGGTTGACATACGACGACATGTTTCGCCTCTACGTGCTACAAAATTAAAAGAAACACGAGACCCTGATTGAATTGAGTGCGAACAGTAGCAAAGAAATAGTTTGCGTACTTGGTCCAGAGCAGCAGTGTCTTTAAAAACCCTGAGACAAATTGTGCAAAGTGGATGAAAAGCTTTGGTTTGACGGGCATGGTCCAGAAGTGCATCAGCACTCGAGAACGTCCTGTCCCAGGCCGGGAGCGGACAGCGCAAAGCCGGACAAGCGAGCATGGTCGATTCTCCGTTAGTTGGATTTCGAGCCGATACGGACGCCATCGAAAGCTCGAGAGCGAGGAAAAGCTCGTCGGTGCTCAAGGATACTTAGTAGAAACATCCTATAACACTTTTTTATCTCCATCACCCACGGCCGCCTGGCGAAATGGCATCGCGTCTGACTACGAATCAGGAGATTGCAGGTTCGACCCCTGCGGTGGTCATTATATTTTTCCAGTTCTTTTATTATTATTAATATATTACTCTGCGCAGCTTCTAGATCGTGCTCAGGCTCTTTTCTATCAAGTAGTGATATCGCTGACAATGGAAGGATTTCCAGATGCAGAAAAGTGCAACACGCCATGATGACTGCGTCACGAGCCCATGCTCGTAATACAAACCATACATCACGTGATCCTTTTCAGACTTCACTTTCTTGCTTCATTTTTTCAACTTTTTCAACTCCGGCAAAGGCAAACCATCGTTCTCAGCTCTTCCGATTTCGCCCCCTTGGTCTTTCTCTTGCCTTGGATTGCTTGCTGTATTTGACACCCCTTCGCCCTAATTCATAGTATGTATAACAAGACGCAACCGAATTCCACTGCCACGTGACCGCATGACCCAGCAAGGATAAGAGGCTGCGCTTTCGTTATCTCTTTGTATCTCCTCCTTATCGTCTATGGCAACTCACATAGTCTCTTGGGGAGGCAACGGCCACATCATTTCGCCAGTTATTTCAAGTACATCCTCCATTGTCTCTATCGATTCCATACTTCCACACAAGCGTACGACCATTGTCCAAGGAGCCCCCGCCCCCGAGTCTTCGGCTAAGCGTATGAGTTCTTTATCGGTTGAACCAAGTGGGAGTGAGACGTTGACATCAGCCAGCACCTACCAGAGGGCTGATTCAACCGATGATTCCTTCATACGACACCACAAATACTTCTTCGAAGATGGAAACGTCACCTTTCTGGTCCGTGGGTCTCAGCCAATATAGTGGCATGCACACTGGATTCATTCGTTAGACTGTATACAGGTTGATGGAACGCTCTACTGTGTCCACCGATATTTTTTTTCTCGGGACGCTGTTTACTTCTCCAACCGATTTGACCAGCTCGGCATTCGTGACCACGAAGCTCTCCCTATTACCATATCATTAGGCAACATCGAACGCAAGGACTTCGAAGCATTCCTCTCTATCTTATATCCAGAGTAAGCTTTTCAGTCCGTCGTTCATCAGTGTGATTATCGAAACATACCTACGTATAGAAATTTCGAAGAGAGCGACCTCTCTTACGAAGAGTGGAAATCGGTGCTTCACCTTTCCACTTACTGGGACTTCGCTTCAATCCGTAGGCTGGCATTGAATAACATCCAGCCTCCAACGCCACACGATCGACTTCTACTTGCACGTACCTATTCAGTCGATCACTGGGTGAATCCTGCCCTGTCGGCACTTTGCGAAAGGGAAGCGCCTCTTAGCTTGGACGAGGCCCGCCAGATGGATATCGAGGATGTCGTACTTGTGGCCACTGTGCGGGAGGATGTCCGCGGTCGCAATATTCAAGTTGACGCAGCTGAAATTCCGCGTCGCGTGGAAGCTGCGCAAGCAGGGAAACTTGTCCATGTTGATAGTGTTGACGTCTCTCCAGCTGTTCCAACGAGCGGAGCTGTTGAACAGGCATCGTCATCCGTGGAGCAAAACCGAGCTTCAAAGGATCAGAACACTGAGAAAAGTGGTAGCGAAGTTCCGGTAAGTCTAGTTGCGTTCTCCTTTGAAAGCTAGTGTGGGTGAACGGAGTTGACAAGAGTTTTCAGCAAAAACAAGGGGCACCAGAGGATATTGGCAAACAGACTGAGGAGCCACCACAGCCCAAGGACGACTGCCAGGCAGAAGAAATAGCAAGGCGGAAGGTTGAGGTTGAAAACATGCGACGTAAGGTGGAAGAAGCGATGCGCAATGCTGATGGAGGAACAATGAGGAAGTGGGAGACTGAGGTGGGAGAGCGTAAGGTTGAGGAAGCAAGAGCGGCAGAGCTCGAGGCTAAGGCAGAAGAGGCGAAGTGCAAGGCTGAGGCGGCAGAGCGTGAGGCTGAGGCGGCAAGAGCTGTAGTGTTCGAGGCAGTGCCATGGCTTGAGAAGGCGGCGGCGAGCGAGGTGGCGCGTGAGGCATGCAGGACGGCATGCAGGGCAAGGAATAGGGCCAATAGCGCAAGGAAAGTGGCGGCAGAAGCAGCGAGAAAAGCAGCCCGGTCGTGGGTCCGACGATGTCCAAATTGCCAGTGTTGGCCTGATTGCCAGGAGGGCCGCTATACTAAACGAGGTAATGAAGATGTGCCGCCGATGTGAAGTCTATCAACCTGTTATTTGTCTAGTACTGTAGTATAATAATTTTTTTGACTGTATTCTACTTCAACCACCTCTCGGAACACTACTATGACTGAAAATAGTAGGCCTTGGGGCCTTGGGCAGCGACAAGGTAACAATAAGGACACAAAGCGGGCTTGGTGTACTAAAGCATGTCTCAATGTTGAGATAGCTGCACTTCGGCAGTCCAACATACTCGCTACTACAGCTGGGGGAATAGTTCGAAGCCGGACGAAGAGCTACTTATAAGTTAGTAGGTGAGCTCCTACAAATGGACATTAAACGACAACATGTCGCGGAGGGCCTCATGCCCACACAGTCACAGTGGGCCACCAAGCCTTCCCGAGTCCTACTGTACTTCTCCCACTTTCCTCTCAACTGACAGCTGTTCTCTGTTTTATCACTTTATTTATTCAAGTCAAATGGAGACACTGGCAGTAGATCCATTAACGTGCACTTCAAGGCCTATGTTGCCCTATTTAGCACTACTAAACAAACTATGTACATGAAAACTAATTGAAGGACAGCATACTATTAACTTGTCCATTCTCATGAATCTAACACATGATCACGATCGTAATGACACGAGATCGGTGTACCCATTACTCGTAAATATAGCACAGGAAACCACTGGTCGTATCCAGAACGTCTCCAATCGTGACTTCCGGAAACATCCCGTCAGCTGGGATGGTCGAATTCGTCTATACAAACAAACAAAAGTCAAGACGAGTCTCTCTTTCTGATAATGGCAAGTACTGACGCCGAGGAAAGGAGGACCCCCAGTAGGGTATTGGTTGTATGTAGCTGCGCTTTGTAGGGCTTCCACCGAGCCACCAAAGAAGCTGTTGGCGTTCGCCGGGTCGCGAAGTTGCCAGTCGTACCATACTTTATCAACCATCTGTCATTGACGACCTTTAGCACTAACTCTATTCATATAAAGTGCAGGCGACCACTAGATCACTTACAGCATGATGCATAAAGAAAAGTGGTTCTATAAGGTGCACCAATTGTCAATGCCTGGGGAAGGTTGTTAAATGTATACGGACGCACCGTTCGCGGACCATGTCTGCGCCTCTACGCAATTTGATGGAGCATTTATCGGGCACGTTCCGCCTAGATCGCTAGAGGCCGCGTGGGTATGAGAAGGATCAAAGAGTATAAGGTGACTACGAGACGGCTCACCCTCCCGTGGTCAGATGCACGGCTGCATGTGCGCCCTAGCGTTACATCAGGATGAAGAAAACTATTCAATGATCACTGATATCCAAGTTCTTACCTCCCACCCCTCGAACGTTTTTTGGAAGTTTCTATAGTCTCCCGCCGGGGTCTCGAGCAGTGCCTCAATGGCAGATGCCGTAAATGATACATTGGCCTCTAGCAGGGGATCCGGCAAGAATGGTTTCAATACAGCTGGTAAAAGGGATGAATTAAATGCCAGGAGCTTATAGTTGCGGCGCAAGGTGTGCGGCGAAGGGTAGGAAATATGGAAGTTATTGAAGCCGCCATCTGGAACGCTGAAGTCCTTATTCGGGTCGCCCCATCCGCCCAATCCGGAATTAGGGTCACTGTCCTTCCAGAACGACGATTCATAGAAGTTGGGTGCGTCTACGTGGCCATCAGAAATTTGAATACGAGGAAGAGAAAGATTGGAGACCAATTGTCCAGTCCCAATACGGGAACTCCCCAGTATATCCGCACTTGTTCTTGAGTGATTGTTCGAAGACGTACACGTACCAGCGATGCCAGGGAAGGAATTGACCAGTATAATGTATCTGTAGGTTCATATGTTGGGTGACAGATAACCCTAATAGAGTTCGTTGCAACCTACCCGCGTATTCAGGTCCATATGCATGTAAACAATATCTGTGAAAAAGAAACCGATCAGAACTTGATCCCAAAAGCCACGTCGATTGACCAGTTCATACCATCATAATAGGAACCCGACGCGTTGACAGGGGGGATAAGTGACACCGAAGGGTCAACGGATGGGGTCAAAGACGGGTCATGAGGCAGGTGAGACAGACACTGCAACCAAAAACGGCTTCGAAATGAGCAAATGTGAGGAAGGTGCTCGCTCATACGCACATTGACAGCGCGAATCCAATCCGCCCTCTGTGAGGCACTGAACGTTCTCCATTCTTTCCGTACTGCGGGGTTGGTACAGGGGCCTGGACCAATATAAGAGCAAGATACGCCCACTAGAGACCAAATAAAGGCCAGAGCGATGGAGAGGATGCCAATGACTTGCATACTAGCGGGGCGAGAGAGCGTGCAGATGTTGGGCAGAAATCCTGGACTATTTATTGCCTTGACTGCCTCGACTCAACTATAGGGTGACGGATGGGGCAAACAGGCATCCCTGGGACAAGTAGTGCGAATGCTCCGATGAACGTGGATGCATGGTCGGACCGTGTCATGGAGAGTTAGAGGGAAGCCGAGCAGGCAGGATAGATGAATGAAACAGTGCTGTCGTCCTATGCTTATCCAACAGTCGGATGCCGCCCACATACAGTACAGTAGCCCCATGGGGTGAAGCATCTCAGGTACTGTACCGTACGTTTTTGTCTTTATTTCCGCGGATATCTTTACCAATAATAATTAAGGCACAACCACTGTGACGGAACAGATACGAAAGACTTACCAGGGTGGAATATCAGAAGGCCACTAGCGGACGCAGTCAGAGCCTGCGGGTACTCGCTTGGCCGATAGACAGGCCTATTCACAGATCAAGTACCCCGGTATCTACGGGCTGTTCGTGACGGCTGATTCTGCTTGAGATCTTCGCACACCGAGTCACATCCTCGATATGATGGTCCCGACCCAATTTGGATAAAATCGCCGTCGCAGCCCGTTGACAGCTCCCCATGATATCTCCGTGATTTATGAAGGTAATATGGCGTATAGCGCGCGGTGTACAGTTGAGACTATGTTTAGTCTCAAGCAAGGACTGTTCAGGCCCAAGTTCCAAGCAGGTAGTATATAAGAGGCACTGGGATGAGCGAAGAAATACCAGTTGCAGCTCGAGCTCTCGTCTACACTGGTATGGCACTAGATCGAGATAACGCACGGGACGACGGGTGATGCAAGGCGAAGATGTTGCTGTTGGTTGTGGCGCAAAGTGCTGTGTGAAACGTCTACGTATTTCTAATCATAGAATGGACCCGCTTACACATCCCGCGGGATGTGTAAGCGAAAGGCACAGCCTACAGGGGCTGTGCGCTGACTGTCGAGCCGTTATGGTGCTGTAAACACGATTAGAACACAATACGTTTTTGAACGGCTGTATGTATTCGGGCTCTCACGATGTGTATGTGAAACTACGGAGAAATGGAGGGTCGCCTGCACACCGCATGCAATGTACAATGCAGACTTCAAAAGTGACCCTGCGTAGACTTTAACTTTAACTTTAACGGGTTTCCCACGACCATTTTTGGACAGAAGGGTGTACAATTTACGTCAATTTCTCGTGATCCGGTTCCTGGTTCGTACGGCCATGTTCAATTGTTCAATTGAACGGGTTCTGAAACAGGTCCGAACCCCGATCCGAGTGCGTCCAAGTGTACTGTAACGCCTCCCCGAGTCGCTGACACCCATAAAAAAAACAATGCGGAATGATCGTGGCAATACTGTAGCACCGGGATGCAAGTACAAGGGCGGCAAACGTAAAGGGAACGAGAATACCTCGCCGTGATGAGGAAGAAGACGAGAGCGAGCTCAAACGCCGCGCGAAGTAGTTTACATCCCCCCCCCCCCTCCTCGCTCTCGTCTTCTTCCTCATCACAGGCTCGGGCCCTTCTTCCTCATCGACATGCCGCCCCACATCCTCGCCCTCGTCCTCGAGATGATGCTAGCACGAGCGGCAAAACCAGTGAACCGAACCTAGAGTCTGGTTCGAAGTTCGCAAATTTTATGAAAAAACCGGATCAAACGGGACTACGACATCAGCGGAGGCGAAGGTGCTGCAAAAGTGTGCCAGGAGCCCGAGAGAGGCCTGGAGGAGTACCGTGCAGTACAGAAATGTTTTTAAAGTGGATAAAACATCTGTCACTGCCAACCAATCAAATCGCCCTGACCATCTCTTTTACCATAATGATGAAAAAGGTTGTAGTTCATGGTCCTAATCCTGTGTCAGACTAGCCTTCATAACCAAAGCCTCTTCTTCCTCATCCCCTTCGTCCTTAATTTCCTTGAAATTCTGCTGGATGGCCGGGAAGTACATAGCCATCTTCCAAAGATCGCCTAGACGTATGCAGGCGTGATCCATCGCCAAAGCTACCGTCGGTTGGTGCTCAGTGTCGTCTCCTTTGGGAGAGGAGGCGAAGTATCGTGGCAAGGTCGGGTAGCGCGAGGAAAAGTGTGTCAGAAGAACATTCTGGGCCCGCATTCTACATCCATTCATCAGCTACGTGAAATGGTTCAAGTGATTGCATTGCCCACTGTTTCGCTACATCAATGGCTTGACTGATGGTGCTATGCGCCTTCGCGTAGGCCAGTTCTTCTTGGCCGTCGCCTATGGTAGCCTCATGGATCAGAAGTGATGCACCTTCCCCAGCTTGAGCCAAGCTCTCCGATGGCATGGTGTCCCCCGAAAATCTGCTCGCTATCTGTGAACATTATGAATAACGAGAAAGATAATCATTACGTACACTAGGCGCCAGCCGTCCTCATGTGTCACTACAAGACCGAACGCTTTTGTACGATGAAAAACGTCAACAGTATTCAACCTGCTGAGTCCTAATGCCTGGCATAACATCTGAGCGGCCTTCCGCGAACTATCAAGACTGGGGTCAGATGGACAAATCCGATGCAGGTTGAAGATAGAACGCATACTGTTCAAGGCATCTCCATCCGGTCTCTTCGGCCTGATATCTCCCTCTGAAATTCAACACATCACTTAGAATCGGTATAACGCCGTTCGGTGTGTCGGTCGAGTTCGATAATCCGAGGTCTTCCAAGCAAGCGAGGTCACGCAAGTATAAATGGACAGGTAAGATCGAGATAAGGTAAAGAGGTTCTGAAGGTGGAGGGTCGAGCTGTTGTACTCGTCAGATGCTGATAACAATGTTTTTGTAGAAAGTAACGAAGTACCTGCTTTCGCATTGCCAATATCTTGGCCAGCCCAGTATGATGGTCCGCGTGGGCATGGCTAACAAAAACGCATTTTAACTCGCGCAGGGCCTGCCAGACATTTGAATGTCGAGACCGGTCTGTTCCGAAGTATCTTGCCATCTGGCCCCACGTTCCCTCGCCAGCGTCGAGTAGGAGATTGCCCCAATCTGGGATTTGAACCAAGTGACCGGATACTGTCTGGATATCAACAGCTGAAGTGTAGCAAATGACCAGGTTAATCACCATTGCGGTATCGACTGCTCATAGCACTGTTAGTGCCGAGTGGGATCACCACGAGTTCGTCACCAGCATTGGGCATCTCATTATCTAGCGTTGCCAGACGGTTACTTATAATACTTTTCGTTTCCGCAAACTTCTCATTAGTCGCCAACGGAAGTTCGGGTAGCACCTTCGCCGCCATCGCAGGGTGAAACCTGTCCATCTCTTCCAATATAGGATCGACGAGAACAAGTCTTGGCGGGCGGATTTCGACATAGCTGTTAGGTTGTATAAATGAACTTTGGGGCGGAAGCTGGGTGACCACTAGCAAAGTGAACGTGAATCAGTGAGACAGTCAAATAGGTGAAACGAAAGCAACGCACAGGAAAGGTCCTTTCGAGGAGTGGCCCTATAATAAGGAAGTGGGAACATCTCCGAGTCTAGCTGGTTAAGCCTGAGTTGGTTCAGTCCTGCACGTGTGAACGTCAATGGATCGGGATTATGATCAGGAGAGCTGATAAGGTGCTGGGTGTCATCGGCAAAGCCATTCATGAAGGACTTATAGCGCTCATCCTCCAATACGTTGGAACCAAGGAGATGGTAAATGACATGAACGACATAGTCCTTCCCGTGGGCAGGCATTTTCACCCTGAAGGGTGAATAAGCAGGGGTGGAGAAGGCGGAAACCAAGGACTCGATATGATCTGGTGTTGGTACATCCAGGATTATAACAACCTTGTACAACTGTTTAGTACAGTAACGGGGCATTAAAATGGGAGCTCTAACCTTCGTAGTCTCAGACTCGCCCAGGCAATCTTCCGGTCTCACTGTTCTCTGCACTTTCACCCCGGTACCGTCATCCACAGTAAATGTGACAGTTTCCCCCCGTGCCACCCTCCCCCTCAATTTGCCGAAGAGCCCGAGTTCCTCGGCACGCTTGACATCGAACTTCCCACGAACGCGAGGACCAACTACGATATATGCAGTGGAACCATCTTGCACCGGCGGAGTAAATGAGGGCAACGGCTTCAATGAGGCTGCGGGGTTTGTGTCACGCCACGAAGGCTTTTCTTGACACTTTGTCGCGCCCTCTACCCAGTGGGGAACTTGGGGTGGAGATGTAAGGTTGGCTTGGGAGGGGCAGGCTTCCGGGGTCTCAGTCCCTGTACCCCCCGCATTCTTCTCACGTTCGCCCTTTTTATTCGTGTGCTTAGGAGGTCGCTGGGGCTTTGGTGACAGCTCCGTCCGGGTAAATATGCGCTCGATGATAAGCTGCCGCCAGGCGTCAGCTTCATCTCCCTCTAGAGTGACAGGGTCGAAATTGGGATCGGCCAAAAAGCGGTCGAGAAGCGGGGTGCTTGCCGATGGGGTGGAAGGTCCATCGGGAACTGGCACTGTCGAGCCAAGAAACGAGCGCTTCATCGACAGCTCTGGAGAAGATTCGCGTTTCCGCTTCAAAACGTTCTCTGACATATTCGGCGATGCCTCGGAATCAGCAGCTTCACCCCGATGATGGGGCAAGGGCACAATGGGAATGGAGTAGACAGTGATGATATCGTCGCTGAAGACGGGTTCGGCTTCAACGTGGGGTTCCGTCTTGTTGAAGTCTGAAATTTCTGTGACTTTGAGGCCTAAAGTACTCCTGAACACGAGAGATCGAATTTAGTTTTTGGTGGAATGGGCGAATACACCCGATGGACGAACCGAAAGACATAGAAGCGCATTGAAGCGAGAAAATGGAGGAGGCCCTTAGGACCGACAACGTCCATCACCCGGGGGCTGCTATCTGCCATAGACATGAAAAGACCTGACCAAGTACGGCGAAGAAAGGGACATGAGCAATAAGGAGAATGAACAACGAAGAATCCAGTAAACACACCTGGCACACCGCCTGATCTTTGCGTCCCAAGCCGCGTCAAGAATAACGCCCTAACCTTCCTCCAACCTCTCCTATTCTGCAATATCGCTCGAGTGGTATTCTCTCCAGCATTAAAAATATACTTGGCCGATTCGAATGTAATTACGATGGATGGCTCCGTGTCAGAAGAAAGCGTGGTATAGACGGAGGTTGACCAGTTCATATATATCTGATTTGTAGCCTTCGCGATGGGAGAGTGGACATGGAACGACCGCGTTGGAGTAATTAGAGGATTGCCTAAGCGACTATGCAAGCATAGCGCACGTAATTTTGTGAGTAATGCAATTTCTAGATGTCTGCGAATTAGGGGTGCAAAACTGAAGGTGCAGTACTGTCACCACTGCGAGTTCAGAGACGTGAGAGGCGATGGATGGAAATGAAATTTTGAGCGTAGCGCTCAGAGGGGGCGTTTAATTATGCCCTCGTGACTGACGAGATACCCGACCGCCAACCATTTCATTTTCTCGCATAACTTACATGGACTTTGAACTCGACAGGTTTGTGTTTGGGCGAGTTTTGAATGAGGGTGAGCACCAGGCCGAGTCGAACTACATTCTCGACAACGACATGCAGACCCTGTCACTCGCAGCGTCACCTTCCTAGGAACGCTGAGGCCTAGGCCTACAGCTTCTGATATTTCGGATGCTGCTGAAGCGAAACCTGCCATAATCCGTATCGAAAGGACAGCATTTCCCTCGTTCTCAGACGGCCTCATAGCAACGACCAAGCTTATCGAGACTACCGACATCGTCAGCTCTCTCCACTCAATTGCTTAACTCTCCCTCCTTTGACGACCTTTCTTCTTCTTCCAGTATGCGTGGATGCTGGGCTGGCTGAGCCATTCAGAGGACAGGCCAGACGTCAAGATTAATGTCATCTATCCTGCCACTGACGTGCACATTCGCAAGGTAATTCCACGTCGTTCCAATGATTACAACCCGAACCGGAGTCCTTACTGTGACTTTTTTTTTTGGT
This sequence comes from Russula emetica, assembly GCA_015178925.1. Lineage (NCBI taxonomy): Eukaryota > Fungi > Basidiomycota > Agaricomycetes > Russulales > Russulaceae > Russula > Russula emetica. Next base: position 33,047 of record WHVC01000137.1, on the reverse strand, counting down.
ACAGTACTCCATGCAGCAGATCCACATTGTCCGCGAAACGCCCGCGTTATACGAACGCATCGTAAAGCCGTACATAGACGCCTTCCCAGCGTCGCGTACCCAATGGTTGGTTTGGGGCCCGTCCATCCTCCTTCGCGTGTTCAGCCGTCTCATCCATCGCTCATCGATTCAAGCGTTTTCATAAATATAGGATAGACGAAATCATCTCTGGTCGATCTGAAGCTGAGAAAGTCCTTTTCCGCTCTCCGCCAGAGGCGGACCCCTTCGGCTTCCTCATCCTGCCAGACATGAAGTGGGATCTCGCTAACCTCGCATCCTTGTATCTCGTCGCCCTGACACTTCTCCCAAACATCAAGAGCCTGAGAGACCTCAATCTCTCGCATCTTCCCCTCCTGCGTTCAATCCGGCGCGAAGCAACTAATGTTGTTAAGAGTCGTTGGGGCTTGGAAAGGACGGAGCTACGTCTCTTCATCCATTATCAACCAAGTTATTGTAAGTTGCGTTGTTCCCCCATCCCTTCATCTAAAAAAAAATTGCCCCCTTCAACAACCACAGATCATTTTCACGTCCACGTCGTGAATGCAAATCACACTGCTCTTATGGGGATGACGGTTGGTCAGGCTCATATGCTCGATGACGTTATTTCCTTGGTACGAACCTCTACACTGGGTGCCTTCACTCACCGTTCACTCTCTGACCCACTGATAGTTAGAGCTCGATGAACCCACGGGACCCTCTATTTTGCAGCGCATGACGCTCTCATATGGACTCGGGGAGCAACACGGGTTATTCTCCGCCATGCAAGCCGCCCAATCAGAACTTTTGGAAAGCGGAGACGACGTATAGGGGATCGCGCACGGATACACAGCAAAGCATTGTAATGTAGATACAGAAGTCACTGTACGATATCTATGGCAGGAACGACAAATTAAATAAGTAAATCACTAGTAAAGGGTCGAGACGTTATGCATCATCCGTCATGCATCCATCAAGCCCTCTAAAAATTTTATGATATCTTGCGCTACGTCCTGCGTCGCGCCATCTTTCACCTGGATCTGAGGGACATCTTCCAGATTGTCCATCGCATCCTCTGCATCATGACTTTCCCCACGGGCCACGCGTGCCATAAACTCCGCATATAATCCTACGAACTCTCTGGCGTGTCGTATCAGTCCCTTAAGACCAGCACCCGGCAACACGTCCAAGATGATGTCTTGGTTGGCGGGAGAACCGCGCATCAGCAGGCCGAACAGTACCGCAAGGTGCCCGCGTATGATGTACGTCCCGGGATCATCGTCCTCTATTCGGAGATGCTGTTCATAGACGGACGCAAGGCACTCTAGGACGCTTATGGCGTTGGGACAGGTGCAGGCGTACGCGCACTGGCGGAGGGCCGGACATGAAGGATCGAGCTCTGGAAAACTATAAGCAACGAAGACGGATACTAGGGAACAGAACGCACTTGTCTCGCGGCATAAATGTTTGGACGACTCTTCCTCCTGGACTAGATTTGTAAGAAGTCCCAAAGCCAGGCACTGTCTGTCGAGCGCTTGTGCCCTTCCTTCCCCTGCTTCATCAATCCCGTCATGCTGTGCATGTGGGGAGATCACAATGAGCGACGAAATGACGGGGATCATGAGCCGCTGATGCACTAAAAGCGTGCTCCAGGTCGGATTTGCGTGGGAGATATTAATAAGTACGCGAAACACAGACTCGAGACAACGGTTAGCTGAAACGAAATCGACGTGAGCATAAATAAGGAAGACACGTCTGAACTTATTACCTATTAGGATGGTATCTTCAAATTCGCCATTCCTAAGAATAATGTTACACACGGCACAGAGTGTCGCAAGTCCCTCTGCTAAATCTTCCTGTCTGTTTCCGTTGATCAAATCATGATAGATTTGTGATTGCTCCTCGACAGTTGCCCATCGGCCCAATAGTAAGGAGTCTAAGATGTCCAGACAGTTGGCTATATGATCGAATTGCGGAATGCCAGGTAATTGTGTAAATCCGGACGAGTCAGGAAGGAGCGGGAGTCCAGTTGCATATCCTGAGAGCCGAGGGAGAAGAGGGGATAGCGCCGCCAGGAGAGTCGAGTAGAGAGCTTCTAAATTGCTGGGTCGGTGAACAGAGGGTGGCAGCGAGGCAAAAGCCTGGGAAAGGAGTTGGCGAAGTGAAGGGCGCTCTTCATCCGAAACGAGTTCAGACTTGTTGACGATGACAGACCGCAGGGCGATTAACTAGAGGGGGAAGTCAGGTAGGTGAAATATGGGGTGTCAGTATGGGATAAGACTCACGTTAAGCTTTTCGGCCTTTCCAATTCCAGCCTTTTTCAACTCCACCTCGTTTGCACCACTCCCCACAAGTTCGAACGGATCTACCTTGCTTAACGTGGTTAACATGCCCCATAGGACAGAAGTAAAATCCTCTTTTTGCGTCAACTCAATCATTTCATGAGGGGATTGCGCGACGAGTGCTGCAAACAGCACAAGAATAGCGTCCAGGACCTTATCACCGTCCCCCGCACCAGAGGCTCGCAGTGCGTCCCAAGCCCGACTGCGGAAGTCGGTGGCCTTTGCGCGGCGCGCAAAATCCGCTTCACAAAGTTTGGTGACAAGTTCCAATGCACTGCAGGTTGCGTTGCCGGATCAGGGTTGGTAGATTCTTAATCACAAGAAAGTGACTCACCTGCCTCTCCGTACTCTAACACCTACAGTCTGGTCCATGCCTTCGAATAAATATCCGACCTCGTCCATAAACCGCCTGCTTTCGCCTCTGCTCCTGAGCTCTGTGACGCTCTTTAAATCATTCATCATGTTTGGTGGAAGCATGGCTTTTGGGCGGTCTTTCGCTCTTCCCTTTCCCTTTCGGCCACCTTCAGGCTCTGGTGATGGGTACGAAGAGACAGCAGGACGAGGGTCATCCTCTGAATTATCAACGCCCCACCGCAATCGTAGATCCTTGTATGACTCGCGGATATCGAATGCCAAATCATCTGCGTCAACCCCACTGTCTGGGTTACTTTCCGTTGGCAGTTCGACTAAGAAGGAACGCGATCGTCCGGCATAAGTACGAAGACCAGATGGCTGAAGAGGTGCTGTGGATGGTCCAGGTGCCAAAGATTGGGATTGTTCTTCGGGGAAGGTCGACATTTGAGAGAGCGAGGAACCCGAAGCTGTCATGTCTATCACATGGCTAGGCTGATGGGACCGCGTCAGTCCAATAGAGACATTGGACGACGATTTAGACGCCAGAGAGTCAAGGCTCGTGTCCATGGAGGGATCGTCGTCTATTGATGGTTCTGTCCGTGTTCGGCCAAGCATGCGCTTAGCAATGGGCTTGCTAGGCTTTGATTGAAGAGTGCGAGGATTGTCTCGTCGTGACCCATTGCGTGGGAGGTCGAATAATTCTGATAGAGGATCAGCCGACTGCTTTGACTTGGTTGGTGTAGACGCGTGGTCCATCGGGTGCGTGGACGTTCGCTTCAGCGGAGAAGCAGGGAGAGGTGTGAGGGGGGATAATGCTGGGAGTGAGGTCGCCGACTTGACAGGTGTCCGAGAGGCGTGGTTTGCCTGTGGTCTGGATGAGTGAGCACTGGCTGCAGGGGAGGGTTGGCGTGTGGGGGTCCTGAATAGTTCCTCTGGTGGAGTTGAGCTTGGAAGAAGTGGATATAGTTTCGAAGAATACTAACGCGTAGGGTTGCTCCTCGGATGGGTTGGAGCGGTCACCTCGACATGTACTGGGACCTTTGGTCGTTTCGGTGAATGGGAATCTGAATCATCTGAGGAATGACGAGTGCGTTCTCTCCTCTTTGCGGCCTTTCGACTGTAGGTCAAAGTGGGCGGTGTCATCGGTCCTCTCAGCAAGTCACGTTACTCAACGCGTCTTGTCCAGAAACCGTCAACACAATCGACGTGAGACATCACAGACAATGGAGGCCTACGAATCTCGTCTACAGTCTTTCACAAAGGCCAGGCGCGTAAAGCAATCGACAGCGAAACGTGCCGTATCCCTCAAATGGCCCCATTCTACCCACTTTATCGCAACACCGGACACCCTCACCGAAGCTGGCTTCTTCTTCAACCCCACTTGGGATACTCGAGACAATGTCGAGTGCTATTTCTGCGGAAAATGTCTTGATGGTTGGGAGGAGCAAGACGACCCATTCGCACTCCATTGGAACAAGTGTCGAGACACCTGTGCATGGGCTGTCCTACGCTGTGGTTTGAACGATGATGTTGATCGTAAGGGAAAGTGTGTATCCCCTTTTCCTTGTTACGTATGCTACAAGCTGATCGTTATCTCATAGCTTTGCTTCTAAAGATCCTAGCCGACAACCAGACGGAAAGCCTATGGAGAAGGCTCGGTTGGCGACCTTCAGACTAAATAATTCCTGGCCCCATGATCGGGTCAAAGGGCATGGTGCTAGCTCGACAAAGGCACGTCTTGTCTCTGGGTCTACTTATCCTGATTTCATCATCTCTGTAGATGGCCAAGGCCGGTTTTACATTCACTCCCCAAACGCCTGGTGACGATACAGGAACTTGCCTGTACTGCCGTGTCTCCCTCAGCGGCTGGGATGACGACGATGACCCTCTGTGAGCCTTTTTATCGTTGGCCCAACTCTTACAATACTAATTATACATAGGGAAGAGCATCATAAACGAGTCAAAAAGTCTAATCTTACCTGTCCCTTCTTCCCTGAAGCTTCAGGCCCGAAGTCCAGATCTAGAACGACCTCTTTACGCTCAACGACCCGACCCAAATCGCGCGCGGGCTCAAGACAACCTCGGCCTGCCGCTACTGAGACTTCTGCATCGCATTCTGATGAAGATTCCCAACCTGTACCCGCCCGTCCGGCACAACGCAGTCGCACGACATCGATGTTATCAGCTTCCAAGGAGAGGGATGCATCCGATGTCCTCCGGCGGTCGACGCGCTCATCTCGTGCAAAGCCACTTCCAGAACGGGAAGAAGATGCAAGTGGCACCGAGCTTTCTAAGTCGACTCTTGGCCAGAGCCGTAGCAAGTCGTCAGGAAAAGGAAAAGGGAAGGACCCCATCGAAGTGATTGAGGAAGCTGACGAAGATGATATCGCCCGTGCCGTGCCGCCAACAAAACAACGTGTCAAGGGAAAGGAAAACGTTGCTCATGACACCAAAGCACCGAGGCCCGGACGGCACACGAAAACTCTCCGTGCCAATGACACAGAGGAGGAAGCTCGCCCACCAAAGCGCCGTCCGCCGAAGAAAGGCAAAGCGGCCCTCGATGAGCGAGAGGAGAGCTCACCAGACGTGGATAGCGAGAGCGAAGTGCAACCTGTCGGAAAAAGGCGAAACCGAGTCGTCGAAAGTATATCCTCCGGGGAGGTGTCCCCCCAAGAGACAAAGCCAAAGAAGTGCCAGGCGCCGATAAAGAAGGTCAAGGGGAAGGTGCCAATCGACGTGCCTGAGCTAGAGGACGACAGCATAGATGAGACAAAGGGTCAATCCCGTCCAATTAAAAAGAAGCTCCCAAAGGCACCAGCCCAACGCCAAGCGAAGGCACGGGCAATCGAGGATAGAAACGAGGGTTCAGATGACGAACCGCGGCAGGTCGAACAGGCAGAGAAATCCTTACCTTCACACGATCGTGGCAAGGACAAGGCCCAATCAAGACCAGTTTCTACATTGGAGAGTACTGAAACAGTTACCTCGTCGAGTGAAGAAGCTGTCATCCCATTTCCTACCCCGGTCAAAAATTCAAGTAGGGTGGTCAAGGGGAAAGGCCCTGAATCCACCGGTGCCACAGCATCACGCCCCGAGCTTTGCAGGCCGCGCACGACTTCAGAGTCAAATCACTCTTCAAATCCATTCGTATCTGAGGGGGACGATGTTCAAGCCGATGTGGTGGTCATTAAGTCCGATGCCGCTTCAGCTCCCGCTACACCTGCCCTTAGGACGGAAGAGACGATCCTTCTTCCAGGAAGCAAGCCAGTACGGGATATGGATGACCGTGTACTTGCACCTTTAGCTCGCTCTTCTCGTTCCCCTGAGTGTCCCGAGTCGCGTACTTTACAGGGTGATGAGAACCCTCCAACGCCTCCGCCTCCAACGCCCCCGCGCCCGTCATCGTCAATACTCTCGGTTTCCTCCACGACGTCTACGACCAAGGTGGAAGGTCACACGGATACTGAGACACTAGTCGAGCCATTACCTGTACGCACAAACGGTGCGCAGCTAACAGAAGAGGAGCGTATTATGACCGTCGAACAGTGGATCCGGCGGGAGATCGAGGTGCAGTACGAGCGCTTGAAACGGGACGGTGAAGCGAATATTCGCTTATTCAAAGAGCGCGCAGAGGAGGTGAGAAGACAAATCGAGGCGTTATAAATCAACATCACCTACATACGCACATCTTTGTTTCCCTTTACATTCGTCGCCCTGTTAATTAAATGGACACTTTATTCCAAGTTCTTTCCTGCAATAGGATTTTGCCTTCCGGTCCTGACCGATCTGTTTGTTTGTTTCACCTGCGGCGACTTCGGTGTTCCCGCTGTGTTCCCGCTCGGCTACGCTCGAGTACTTTAAGATAATATAATTTTTCGCCGCATTTTCCTTCCCTCACAACCATCACCACCCCCATTCAACCCAACACCTTTTGCCATGCTCTCTTTACTATTACCCACCATCGTCGCTCTTTACTTCTTTTCTTCCACTGCAGTGCGCGGTTCGCCTTGCGTCGCCTTCGACGTGACATGGAACTTGCTTGCCTTTGGCCTTGATGGTAAGGACTGGAACGCAGGAACGCAGGACACGTGGGCTAACGGTGCGTCCCAATGAACACCCGCCTCCGTTTTGACAACAAGTTGTCTAATCCTCTCATTTTGGGCGTGCGGACGCTGATCTGCAGGCACTGCGGCTGACATTACGGCCTCGGGGCGTCCGTGAGTTTTGCTTTTACATGGTCCTGAGTTTCGATATTCACTCGTTTCTGTAGACCGTTTGACGGTACCAACACGACTTGCTTCCTGTCTCAGGTATGAGCCCTCGTTATCACAAGCGCGCAGCGTGAGCGCTTGTGATGTAGTCGTTGGTGCCTAATTTGAATTATGATTAAGTTCACAAATGCCATCTATGTCACCAATGGTGACAAGTCGAGTCCCTCGACCATTCACATCTATGACGCGACTGCCAAATCGTGGTCCAAACAGTCTGTGACAACTGGATCATTTGATCCATCGTCGTTCAATGCGATTCTCGACCACGACACGAACGAGTTCTGTGCGTATCCACCCGTTTACATAAGGGAGCAGACGAACTGATCTGTCCCTGGCTTGGCGTTGCCAGACGCGTTGTCGAATGGAGAGTTATTCCGCCTGGACATGGGTCTTTTGAAAGCTGCCAATAGCTCCGCCCTCGAATGGGTGGATGTTGAGAAGGCTCCATATTCAAGCGACTATGAACCTGTGATGGCCCTCGCTCAGAACCATGTCTTCTTCCTCAATGTTCCTGGTGCACCTGCTGGTAGCGTCGCTATCTACGTAATCCACTGTAAGTCAAAGCCACTAGTACGTTCTCTGGCAACACCGCTGACGCGGTCGGTTTACTTCAGACAACTACTTCCAGCCCGGCTCGCAAGCCTTCCCGTCGTCTAAAGGGACAATTCCCGCGACCCATGGTCAGACCGCCTCATTCTTCCAAACCGAGGGGTATGAGACATCCATGCTGTACAGTATACATTGCATTCATTTCACCCGCATCAGGTACAAGAAGAATTCGCATTCATCCCAGACGACTGCTCTGCGACTTATGTGCTGAACGTCGAGAGCAACACGACCCAGACTCTTGCAGGACCGAGTACGAAGGACGCAGGAGCGTCTTATTTTGCGAGCATCAACTCCCTAGTCCAGCTGGACACCAATGGTGGAGTTTCGTATTTTCCATACAGCCAGAACGATTCTAGCGCAAATGCTGCGGCTAAATGGAGCAATGTTGCGTCCCTCGCGAATGCCGCACCACCGACGAACGGCACGTCGACAGGGACCAGCACAAGCAGCTTTGTCAATCCGTCCCAAACATTAAGAGCCCAGACCTCCTCGAAGAGTGCGAATGGTGCAGTTGCCGTCGTAGCGCCAGCGAACCTCCTCTGTAGTCTTGTAAGCGTGGCGATGCTAGCCTTTGCAGCAATGTTATTCTAGTTCAATGCTATACGCATCTGGACTCTCTAGGCACACCTCAGATATTGCTTTCCATCTTCCGTTGAGTTTAGTTCCATGCATGATTATACATTACTTTTTTTTTCTTCCCACTCTCATTTCCGTCTGTCCTCAGAGTACTGTAATACAGTATATTTGGACTTGCCTTCTAGAATTTCTGCTGGCTCAGAGGCTACTATAGTTTGACACCTGATCAGGGGTTCATATACGTTCGTACGTTCATGACAGGACCCTGGGCTAAAGTACTGGACGACCGAGACAGAACGTAAGCTAAGCGAGACAGACTTCCGATGAACTGCCTAATTTAGGCTAGACACGTGCGGCGGAGGACCGGAGTCCGACCGATCGGCAAAACGGGTTAAGGATCAACAGAAAAGCTGGTTCCGCTTTCCCACCCACACCCACCACAATCAATCCCCTCGGCTCTCCTCCTCCCCTCCCCTCCTCCCCTCCCCATGACAAAGTCAATATCCCGCCACCCCTCCCAAACCCCAGAAGACTGGGATCACCCAGAGTCGATGGTTGACCCATCCGCAGTCACCTCAACAACCTCCCCAACTCCGAGTCGCATTGTCTTTCCTTCCTCCCAAGGCGGTGCTACCGCTCCCGACCCCGATGCTCCCACACCGCCGGATGCACTTCACCGCGGTGCCGCGCAGCAGGCAAACGTACACTCAGCGAACTTCTAAAACTACACGCTGAAAAGGGCACTGACGTGCATTTTACATCCGAGGAAGCGAATAGGTTAGAAGACCTCTTAGGACAATGGGTACGTCTTTTTTTTTTTTCTTTCCCCCCTCTTTTCCGTTCTATCTTTCCTTCCTGTTTCATGATGGGTGTTGACTCTTTACTTCTTTGTTGGGGTCCGTGTTTTTGTTGTGTAGATCAATTCAAGCTCGTCGCCGTACGAAGGGGAAGATGATTTTTTCACACGGTCGCATGATGACTCGATTGTGCTCGTGCACCGCTCGTCTACTTTCCACTCTATTGCTGGACATCCCCCACGTGGTCAGAGTGAGAGTATTGCTCTCGGATCATAACGGTGCATTCTTCCCTTCTCCCTTCTCCCCTCTATCCACGTGCTCCTACGTTGCCCCCATCTTTCAAATCGCCTCCTCTCTAGCTCTGTCATTCGATCCCGTTTCATTCTGCGTGCCATGCGACGGCCAAAAGCTGTGTTTACGACTATTGACGACTTTGTTACGACCTTTCACGACACCTAACGAATCGACACGTCTTGTTCATCTCATTGCTTTTTTATGCTCTCTCGCGACACCCTTTGCTATCTTTTGATTGTGTATCATACCCTTGTTTTCTGCCAATTTGAAGTGTTTCGCAGGTAATCGAGACCTTCGTTTACTTCATTTGTTTCTAATTGCCTCTTGATCCTACCCAGCGAAATACACCTCACCTATTGTCTATATATCTCAACCATCGTGTTTTATTTATTCGCTGTCTATAGTTGTTCACCGTTGCACGAGGAACGGAAGGCAAAAGAGGCGAAAAGTTATCTATTCGAAGTGTACATGATGGTATAAACATTACTGTCATCACTGCCTTACTTTCAATCCCTCGCTGGCTTACAGTACGCGTGCAAGTTCTCTCCAGAGAACAGTGGAACGAAGTGCTCCTTAATCTTTAAACTTGCGGGCCTGGCCAAGGCAGAATTAGGACGATCAAATCTCAGTAATGTGTCACCCCGCAAACAACGATCGCCAGACGCACCTTGCCTCGTCCAACTTGAGCTCGAATCTCCGAAAGACGTTTGCTAACCCCATGTGTAACTCGGCATACGCCAAGTTGACTCCAAAACAACTCCGTGGTCCCTTCGAGAACACACTCAACGCGGCGTCACATGCCTTGGCATTTGGGCCTAGCCATCGGTCTGGTAGAAACTCCTCCGGGCGCTCATAAATGAGCGTGATCGATGCACATACGTGAAACTCTGGCCAACAACCGTCTACAAGAACGCAAGGTAAAAACGTCAATCAACGAGGGAGAAATCCAACATGATTATAGGAAAAAGGAGAGAGGAAGGGGGTGTGAAGGAAAAGAAGTCGAAGAGTAACATACACCACCTGGAATAAACTTGCCGGATATCACCGCACCTTCGCGAGGGACGACACGTGGGTGAGCAATAATGCCAGGGAACATGCGGAGGCCTTCTTTTGTGACTGCGGCCTGCATGTTGGTTCACAGGCAGGGGATTTTTAGGAATTTAGGTGAGCCAGGGGGGCTTTCCCTTTCCCCTTGAGGGAAAGAAAAAGCGGGGAAAAACGTACCAGATAAGGCAATTTCTCCAGGACCTCATATCTAGGGATCTCTTCTAATACCGGCCACGCCTCTCGTAACTCTGCCTCGAGTCGTTGACGAACTTGGGGATTTTGTAGGACATAATGTGCCGTGACCATTAGGGTAACGCCCGTGGAATCTGAACCAGCGCCGAGAAGAATCCCTGCTTCGTCCAAGAGACTTCGACGTGATGGCAGCGGGCGACCCTTGTTGGCTTCGAGTGAGAGGAGCCCGTGATAGATGATTGGATGGGGCGTAAGCGTCAATTCTGCAGGGTCCCGCAGGATTGCATCAATCTGAGCGAGTAGAAGCTGTTTATTGTATGGATGATGATGCGAATTATAAACAGATCAGCGCCACCGGGGGACCAGTGTGAAAATGACACGCCACAACTAAAAGGCGGCGTATTGAGAAGAAAAAAGTAAATAAAACGGACCTCACGTAGCTGGTAAAAGGCGGTCATAACGGGTGGTCCAGTTTTCTTGCCAAGCCAAGGGGGGAAATGGTGTAAGAGCGTGACGAGGAAGCTCGAATATTTGGACAGGCTCAAAATGGGAAGCATTGTCTCAGACGCGACGACGATATGCGCGTGGAAATCTGGAGCTTTGGTAGCCTCGAGCGACTTGTTATAGCAAAAGAGGGTGAGCACATCAGTCGCAAAGCAGCGGAAGCCAAGGTAAAGGTTGCTAGATTTGCCTGCCGCATATTGTTCTGCAAGGGCATCACAGAGTACGTTGACCTAAACAAAACGAAGGTAACGGTGAACGGTGTGTGGCGTGGACGAGAAGCTGGAAAAAGCTAACCCGTTCCTGTATGAGGCCTTGCATGTTGAGAATCGACGATCGGGAGAACATCGGGCTGAGGACGTCCCGGCGGGGCTTCGCATCTGCGTATTTGATGTAACAGGCTGAAGACTGATCGGCGTCGAAAGCGCCATACACAGCGGGGTCTTTGTCCCACTTGTTCTTCAAATTGTAGATCTCGTTATACGCGTGGGGATTCGCAAAGTGAAGCTATATCCGAAATCGCAGATCGAATTCGATCAAAACCCAAAACAAATACCTCCGGGGGGAATGACAAATGTAGTACACCGACGTACCAAATTAGGTTGTACTCGAATAATGTCACCTGTAAAATCGAAACGTGCCAATATATGCAATATGTGTTATCAGCGTCAAGTCAATTGATGGCGGAGTGGCGTGGTCGATAGGGTGGCGAGGAGCGGCGTTGGTGGGTGGGAAGAAAACGGAGCGCACCATACTGGGCGTGTAGCTCATCTCGAACGTCAGAGAGGGAGACTCCCTTTACGAACTCCTGATAAAACAACCAGTACTTTGATGCAGCGGCCAACTTTGGCCCGGGAAAGCGTGCCAGAGGATGGAGGTAGGCGTTGTATAAAGTTGACCAGCATGACCAGGTCAGAACGGCGGCGATGAGGCCGAATAGGACATTCTGGACAGAGGCGGTTGTGTCATAATACAGGGAGTGGACGGACTTGAGAACAGCGTCGGTCATAATCGCAGTGGGGGAAAGGGGAAATGCAAACACTGGTGGTGACGGGATGGGCATGCTATCTTTATCGTCTTAGCTAGATTGAGCCCCGCCCCCTGAACGTGATTTCTAACCAGAGAAACCGGGGATGTGAATTTCGTTAAGATTTTATATAAATTCTACACCTTCGGGAGAAAGCCTGAGAGTACTCACGTAACATTGCAAAGTTAGAGGGGGACATTTAAATTGACCCCACAGGAACGACTAGTGCCATTCTGGCACCCAGGAGTACAGTATGGAAAGCAAACGGATTTGGTACAGCACAGCGCCGTCTGACTGCAGCCGTGACCGCAGCCAGTCCAACCTGGCCTGGCCGACACGATCGTGATACATATGATCATGATGGTTGGTCACACTTCACGCCCTGCTGTAACTAAGCGCCTCGTAATATATTTATTCGCCCTCGGCACTATTTCCCATGCCGGCGAGCAACGCTCAGCGACTACGACAAGCAGAACTCGAGAAATCTTTACAGAGCACCGAGCCTTTCTTTTTTCTTCTTTATTAATTGAAGGTACAGTAGTTCAGACAAAAATGCCGACGGTTGGAGATTTGAAATATTAAGGGACCAACATCTTCGGCACAGCCACGTGTTCGGCCAGTCTCACACGAGGTCACAGCTTACAGGGCCGATTTGAAACTCCGGTCGGCTTCGGCTTCGAGACTCTTCGCCGTGTCGGTCATTCCAGTCATCAGGCCAACGGTGCAATATATGCAATACGCCAGCTGTCCCAGATATCCTTCTCTGGCACCTCTTCCAGGATGTTGCCACATTGCATGTTCTGCGCCTGTTTCCCGTACCTTTTTCGCCTCTTGAGTTTAAATGCTCCCAGTCGTAGAACTCCGTGCAGAAAAGAACCCGTCCACCACACCCATGAAGCTAAGATAAGTGGCATCTTTTCGTCACGATCTAACGACGTCAGGAAGGCACCCAAGGAAGTCCAAGGTCGTCTCGGACTTGATTCCCGATACAGCCGATATAGGTTTGCTGGCAAAAGATGACATGGGCTTAGATAAAGAGTTACAGTAGCAACTGCCAGTGGAAGCGAGCTGGTTGTTCACTGGTACTGAGATAGGCCTGATCAGCTGAGTGGTCTTGAAGGCCACTCAGTTTCCGCCTCTATGCATGAGCGCAATTGCGTCATCTACTGCACTACTATAGTGCAACTGATAAGATTGTTCTATTCTATGTAATGATCCCCACTTACCGTTACCCTTTTTGTCGTATTTTCCCAATTGGGTGCCCAGCTTCGTAACTAGCCAGTTCTGTAAGCCACGGACGGCCATTGAGCGTATAGTATTGAACCTGACACGGCATCAGTTGGCAGGCGTGACACTTCTTCCGCCACTCAACTTCTACCGGAAAAATACGTGGAATGTGGTGTTGAGATGGTTACAGTATTGGATAGTGGTCGCATAGACCGCTCTGATGTGCGTTACTTTACATTCAGAATGGGCTGTCCAGGGTACAGTACCCTGGTTTCGCCGGTAGGACCTTCGATGTGTCGACTCTGCAGCCTCTAGAGCTGCAAAATCATGTATTCGAACACGCCACGAGGACTTATTGCACTTTGACCTGGACGTACTACGACCCGAGCCGCCGAGCCGTGTGCGTCTTGTTTCCCGGTCGATCGCGGACTTTCGAAAAATTTCCCCTTTATCTAGGATCTTTTATCTCTGTCCCTCCGGACTCACTCGCGCGACCCGACCGCGCTACAGTCAATCTGTATAAAAAAACATGCCACAGCAATTGTGTGAGAATCGAGTAAGCTATTCGAAGTGGCCGAACATGTGGGGACTGGCCTGGCCTGGCCGAAGGTGTAGGTAACCATAACTTTAGTAGCTTGATTATATGCCCCGATGAGCCACGGCCCACGGCCACCGCACAACACCAATAGATAAGTCTGGGGGTAGAAGCGCTGGTACTGTCTTCTGTGTGCCTGTGCGGGTAAATATAGCTCGTCTGCACTGTGTATGTGTATTTCGCGTACAAATGGATATTTTTTCCCCACCTCGTTTCTCTTCCCCATCACCTCCCAAAAGATTACCAACACGTCTTGAGACCTAGTTTACTTGAGCTTGGTCCTAAGTGTGAGCTGACTGGTCCAGTTGGAACGAAATTTGTCCTTCAAGTGGGTTCATTCTTCAGCGTGCGGCGGTGTGGACCAAGGTGTGGGCTTACTAGTAGGAGCTGCAACAGATCTGAATGCCTGTGGGACCTACACTGACTGGCCCGTATGCATATAATTGTAGTGGCATCAGTCGGACTAAGTTGAGATCGAGACCCACCTACTGTCTGTCCAAACACTCTGCACTTCAATATCAACGCACACCGTCACCCGTAGTGTTCGGTTTGTGGAACAGAGATTGATATTACACATCGCGTTGGCTTGGTGATAGATAATCTAAGAGAACAAAAGACTCGGTTTTATGAGAATATGGACTCCTTTCCGAGCTTCTACACCCGGATGGTTGGTATTGAAGCAAAGGTTGTATGCACAAAGAAGACCATTTCGTTGTTGCACTGCATACTTCAGAGGCCACGGGGAGAATCTACGCGGCTTCTGTACACGAGAGTGCAGAAAAATAAAGTCGAAAGCCAAAAAAAAAGAAGAAAAATAAAATTCTGTGAGGACAACAAAAAGTACGAGGCAAGCCGATGGTCGACGCAGAGCGTGGCGAATCCCGTTCTCCTTATGTAAGAGTCGCGTCGCGTCTTTCTAGTCCAGCTCCAGCTGACGCGCACTGGCATCTCCTGCAGTCACTAGACTAAGATGTCTTTAATGTACGGAAAAGAGAAAGACGACGAGACAGGTACTCTTGTCTTTGTTTTCTCGCTGTCGTATCCTACCACTTATTGAATAAGCAGACTCCTTCGACCCGGGTTTTATTTCATTCTTTAACAAGCTACTCCCTAAGTCTCCGGATTCCAATGGCACCATCCGACTTTTCTTCAGGAAAGCCGGCAACGAAGACTTTTACAGTGCGCACGGAGCAGATGCGCTTTATGTTGCCCAGCATGTATATCACACCAAGTCTGTGCTCAAATATCTCGGCGCTGGTGGCAAGACGGCGGGTCTGCCGAGTGTCACTCTCAGGCCTACAGTTGCTACCTCCTTCTTAAGAGAGGCACTGACAAGCAAGCAGCTAAGGTGGAGATATGGATACCTGAGGCCGGCCATGGAAAAAAAGTCTCAAAATTCAAATTAGACAAGGAAGTAAGGCTAGAGCATTTATCCTCTTACTTCAACTAAAAAGGTACTCCCAGGCCTCACCCGGTAACCTCCAAGCGGTAGAGGATTTCCTCTTCGCAAATAATGACATCCTATCTCCACCGGTCATTATTGCAGTGAAACTGGCGACTACACCCACAGTTCCCGGTTTGGCTGGCAAAACGAAGACCAAGACTGTTGGTATTGCATTTGCGGACACCAGCTTACGACAGTTCGGCGTAGCAGATTTTGTGGATAATGATGCGTTTTCAAACATTGAGGTATGACGTTATGCAACTTACGTAGGAGAGGCTAATTTCCCGTGTTCTCCAGACTCTTGCCATTCAGTTGGGAATCAAGGAAGCGATTGTCCCAACTGGCACCGCCTCGGGTGCAACTGACCGTGATTTTGACCTCAAAAAGCTCAAAGACGTCCTCGACAGATGCGGTATCGTCATCACTGAACGGAAACCAAGTATGTCCTTTCGCACTCATAGCCACCACAACGACTCACACGACACTGTTAGGCGAATTTGTGGCGAAGACGGTCGAGGAAGATCTCACTCGTTTATTGGCATCCCCAACGATAGGAGCCTGCTCCGCAGAGAGTCCCACAGTCATCCGTAGGCAACATTCGCAGCTTATTCTGCTAAGGCTTACTCAATTCTCTTAATAGCACAACTCAACTTACCTACCGCACCCTCTGCTGTCGCCGCGCTGATTACATATCTTAGTCTTCTATCTGATTCATCCAATCATGGTGCATGGAGCATCCGCACACACGACCTGGGTCAGTATATGCGCTTGGATGCAAGTGCTCTACGCGCTTTGAACCTTATGGACAGCGGAAACGTAAGTTTGACTTTACAGATATTATTCCGTGACTCATACCGTTCCTTGGAAGAGCTCCGGATCGAAGAACACGACGCTCCTCGGACTCTTGAATAAATGTAAAACTGCTCAAGGGACTCGGATGCTGGGAAGCTGGTTGAAGCAGCCACTTGTCAACCTCCATGAGATCCGTACGTATTCGGACTGGGCATATCTGCACGATTATTGATGTCTATACTATTTAGTGAAACGACAAGACCTAGTTGAAACTTTTGTGGAAGACTCGGACGCACGTAGGACGCTCCAGGTTGGTCAGAATTATCTAATCGATACGATGACAGTCTGAATTGTCGCACTAGGATGACTTTATGAAGCTTATGCCCGACATGAACCGTATAAGTAAACGGTTTCAGAAGTCAGTCGCTTCCCTTGAGGATGTTGTACGGGTGTATCAGGCAGTTTTAAAGGTAATGTTGTTAAACCCCGTGTAGCGTCTAGCTTGTGATGAGATAATCCTTCCCAGCTGTCTGGACTTATCGAAGCCTTAAAGCACGTCGATGTGAAGACAGAACGCGGCCGTGAGCTTATCAAAGAAACGTATCTGAACCACCTCGAAGAATACGCTGCCAGTCTCGATAAGTATGCTGAGATGGTAGAACAAACGCTCGATCTTTCCGAACTTGAGAGGCACAACTATGTCATCAAGCCCGACTACGATCTACGTTTGCGCAAGCTGGCAGATCAGATCAGCGCAGCACGAGACGGACTGGACGAGGAGCATCGTGATGTAGCAAATGATCTCAATCTTGAGCTCGACAAGAAGCTACATTTAGAAAATTCAGCAACTTATGGCTATTGCTTCCGGCTGACAAAAAACGTATGTGGATTGCTCACGTTCCTGGTGTACCCGAGATCGCTCAATGGTCATCAGGACGCACGAGCCATCAGCAACAAGCGTAAATATATCGAGCTCGGGACTATCAAATCCGGAGTTTACTTCACGACGACCAAATTAAAAAACTTTGCGATGGAATACCAAGAGGCAACTGCAGCTTATTCGCGTACCCAGAGTGGGCTTGTCAAGGAGGTCGTATCTATTGCGTGTTTGTACTCTCCTTTTTTCATGCAGTCCAAGTACCGATGTTCCTGCAGCGACATATACTCCTGTGCTGGAGTCTTTGAACGGCGTCTTGGCACATCTAGATGTGATTCTGAGGTCAGTCTACTGTTTCTTTGGTCGGCACTGCGAGCACTCAACCATTGTAGCTTCGCCCATGTTGCTGTTAACGCCCCCGAAGCATACGTCAAGCCGACCGTCATCGATAAAGGTTCGTAATTGATTGTTTGTAGAATTGCCGGTCCTGGAGGTCTATTACCATGTAGGCACCGGTGACCTTGTCCTCAAAGATGCGCGACATCCTTGCCTTGAAGTTCAAGATGATATCAGCTTCATTCCGAACGATGTCGAGATGGTCAAAGGTATCATGTCCACCACTTGTCTGTTTCGAAATGTGATTCATCTCTATCGTGACAGATAAATCCGAATTCCAGATAATCAGTACGTCTCCGATTGTTGTATTTGCTCGACTCTGACTCGTGACAACTAGCCGGTCCAAACATGGGTGGGAAAAGCACTTATATTCGTCAGGTATGTTGCGTACCGGTTCCTTGTCGTCTTCGCAAAGTTCATGACTTGGTACAGATCGGGGTAATCGCTCTCATGGCACAAATTGGTTCATTCGTACCTTGCTCGATGGCCCAGGTACCTATCTTCGACTCGATCTTATGTCGCGTAGGTGCAGGCGACAGTCAGCTGAAGGGTATCTCGACCTTCATGGCTGAGATGTTAGAGACGGCGACAATTCTCAAGGTCAGTTTGTTCCGGTTGAACCTGGAAAATTAAACATGGCTTATATTATACGCAATACTAGTCTGCCACAAAAGACTCACTCATTATCATTGATGAGCTTGGAAGGGGTTCGTTGAAGTTGACACGGCGACGTAATGTCTTCGCTAACCTCTAGACGTTCAGGGACATCCACCTATGACGGATTCGGACTCGCGTGGTCTATATCTGAGTATGGCTAGTACCCTTACAGCGCTCTTTTACTCGTACTGATTGCCTACAGAAAGATCGCATCAGAGATTCACGCATTCTGTTTGTTTGCCACCCATTTTCACGAACTTACAGCGCTAGATCAAGAGCTAAACCATGTCAAAAATCTGCACGTTGTTGCTCACGTTTCAGATTCGGACATGCAGTCAAAGGAACGCGACATCACATTACTCTACAAAGTAGAGCCTGGTGTGTGCCTCAGGTCCGCTGCTACGCGTGCTCACGCTGATCAGATCAACAGGCGTTTCCGACCAAAGCTTTGGCATTCATGTCGCTAGAATGGCAAACTTTCCGGAGCCTGTCGTTCGGGTAAGTTTGTCTTTGTAGATATATGATTCTTTATCTGACTAGATCATAGCTAGCCAAGCGTAAGGCAGAAGAACTTGAAGATTTCGGCGCTGGTAGGTGTGATAGCAATCCTGGGGTAGTTTCGGGGTTCAACCACCGTTTTTTTAGAGCAGGCACCTTCGCAAGAATCACAGTTCTCCCCAGAAGTCATTGAGAATGGTGTTCAGATCGTTGAGGAACTGTTGAAGACCTGGGCATCACAAACTCCGTCTGCGGCTCAAGATGAAGACGTCGTCATGTCAGACGATCTCTCCCCAGAAGCCCAATTAGCCGAACTCAAGAACTGTTTTTCTGCGTACCAAGAAAGGATAGATAACAACCCATGGGTGCAAAGTCTGCTGGCATCTCTATAATTTCACTCGCAATACCAGCGTGTGGCTCCGTATCGGGGATTGTGAATCCCTTGTGTACCATACAATCTGTATTAAATGCTCTCTCTGTACCATAGATATACCTAACGTTCTGGGTTTTCATCATGTTTAGAACGCTGAGCATGGTTCCACTGCTCACAACTCATTTTATGAATTGCGATGGATGTGAGAAAATTAAGCACCACCGGAAAGTCGCATCACAACCCGAAATTTTGCAGTTCCACTAACGATACATGTATAGGAAGTATTCGATTAAATTTTCCCATAAGCCGTATAGCAGAAGAATAATAAAAATGCGCCAAAAGACCCGGCGACGACTGGTAAAAGACTGAGCTAAGTCATGGTTACGACAAGTACCGAGGGTTATTAGGCTATTAGGCGTCGCTGAGAAACTCCCACTCTACGACAACACTTGTGGCTGTAGTAATGGCAATTGATGGTAGACGTTGCTTATGCGCTGATGATGATGGCCGTCTCTAATCGCCGATTATATATCCTTTATTCCCGTTTTCTTTTCTGAAATGCACCTTTATAATTTATACTCACTTTTCACTACTTTTTAGTGAGACCTGTCAGATCACAAGGCCAAGACTCGGAGGTTATATTGTACTCTGAGTAAAAAAAATCACTAAAATGTGGCAGTACAAGAAAAATACGGTAGTGCCAGTGGGTTCACCCATCCATCTCTGAATCGTTGTGACGGAGGTTGTCTCCATCTGTCCCACCGAAACGGATTTGAACAGGGTCCACGACAGCCGTTCCATAAGTGTGCAAGCCACTGTATGCGATGGCGATGACTCGGACGTGGGAACTTGAATGCACCATCAATTGTGCTGGCTGGCGCCTCAGGCCTCAGGCCTCAGCGGCTGAAGGTGAGGGTGAGATTTCCGACCCTGACCCTGACTCGGAGTCTTCTTCTCCACCGCCAGCGGCTCCCTTTCATCCGAATCCTCCTCTGTCGCCGTCACCTCCAGTTCCGGTTCCAATCTTTGACTGGGAAGGACGTGAAGGACCCACCATCATGCATCATGCATCATGTCCCGGGGGCCGACAATGGGGGATGATGACACGCCGGTTCCCATGTGTGGCTGATGTCGCTATGACTGGAGGTGCTGTTGTTGTCGCTTTTGGGTTTTCTGGAGGGGTGGTGGCTGAGACTTGCTCTCGGAGTGAGACCAGCGGGGTCACGGTGTAGATCGGAATTTGCTGGTGATCATCATCATATTGTCAGTGGTAAATGATGATCGATGATGTCTCCGTGGGCACGTAGTAGTTGCTTTCGGTTTTGTACCTTGCTGTTCTGAGTTGGGTTTTGCGTCCTCCCAGTCCTCCTCCTCGTTGGGACCCACCAACATCCCCTTTTCCTTTCCATCATCTACAACCACCGCCACGTCGCCCTGCTCAATCGCCCAATTTCTCCTCACCTTTTCAACTTTCACCTCACATTCAATGTGAGGTGAAAGTTGAAAAGGTGTTCACGACGAAGCGCCGCAATCCGCGCGCGCAACGAGTCGCAGCTCCTCTTCGTACCCACGCAAGATCTGTCTGTTCTCGTCGTATGCGACTCGCTTCTACAATGCAGCGTCTTGCTTCTTCGCGCTTGCGAGCTGCTTGGATATCCTCCCAGGTTTCACTGCAGGTGGTCCGTTTAGTACCCGATACCTGGTTGTATTCGCGGTCGCGGTAGTTGCGCCAATGGCCGACGCCGAGGACGTGACTATGCTGCGTGAGTGTCGCTGCCAATCATCCTGCTTCGCCGAGTCTTGTGTGGGTAAATTGTTGTGCGTCGCAGCTCTGGGCGTGTCTGGGGTTATGGGGCTGTAGCGCGGATGGAACGCGCAGGTGAGTCCGGGAAGGACAGAGATATGAGAGTTTTAGAACCTAGAGAGAAGGGAGTCAGCGTCAATGCGGCAATCAGGAACGTGTGTCGGCTCGGCGGATCGGATCAGCGTGAGCCTTTGTCGGGCGGGCGGCGAGGGTGCAAAACAAGGGAAAGAAGAAAAGGAGAAAGCGTCCTGAGACGGCTGGCACACAGAGGAGAGAAGATAGAAAGGGAGAATGAGATTCAGAATGGGTCCTTCGACGCCCTCCCTCTACGAGCGAGGGTGGCTTTATATACAGTTTTGTCCCTACTGAGCGCCTGCGTCGGCGAGAACGAAGACCGGAAATGAATGGACGCGCGCGTTGTTGCTGCGCCGGATGTATGAAAGATGTCAAAAATGTAAAAGGGAGATCAGTAACTATGAAAATAAGGCTAAGGACTCAATGGGAAAGGTATGCTAGTGTTGTGCTGTCGCGGCTAGAGTCGATCGTCGCTGTCCCGAGTTCGAAAGGAGGGAAAGGAGTCGGCGCGAAGGGTGCAGACGAGGGGCTGTGAGGGCGGGAAGGCTTTCGATTCGTTCGCAGATATGTTGCACCGGAGGACGAAGGTAGAGGCGATGAGCGTGAAGCGATAAAATGAAGTAAGAAAAAGGGAGTGTGAGGCGATGATAGACGAGCGTGAGAAACTGTATAGTTGTGGCTGGGCGCTCCGGCTGGGCTGTTCCGCTGCTCCGTTCCGGTCTGGGCACGCGCAGCCACACTGCCCACCTTACAGGGCGCGGATCGACGATACCAGACTCGCCCTCTAGCTCGTCTGTGAGGGTTTCGTGTCCTCTTTCGTTTGTGAAATTTCTGATACTTGTACTGGTGCTGGTGGTTGTACCCTCTACTTGGTCGTCAGTTTTATCGATGCTCTGGTGCCTCCGACGACCGACCCTTGGTGTTTGGTCGCAGACTATATCCATGTGTCATGACAGCGTATATAGTTTTATGTGCAAAGTCGAGGTTTTGTCGACTCGAAACATGTACATCTAGGTAGCTTTATTATACCTGGTTGCATCCACTTTGATTTGTGGATGTGGGCTGCATCAATCGTCGATGCGGCACCGTGCTTCATGGGTGATCTAGCGTGAGAATCTCACGATAGAGCGGAGTCTTTGGGCGAGCGGGGCACAAAGCACGTGGCCATCCTTTTCTCTTCTGGCCACCGCTGCTGCTCGTCCCCGCCGCGTCGCTCGCTCGTTGTTCTTTTCTTTCGTTCCATTCCCTTACCCCAATCAACTCGGTGCCTATCTTTTACCTTTCCTTTCACTATGCCACCACTTGAACCAGCACAAGAAGCGCTTCCGGACTTCAGCACGCACCCAGACTTCCAGCAGTTATTTGACACGCTAGTCGCCGGGGGCCAGAACCGGGACCAAGCCACTGCACTACTAGCCGACCTCTGGCACAGGAGAGCCCACGATAACGCACCACAAGCAGTGCCACCATTGCCTCAGCCACTGGACCCACAGCAGCAGCCCCAGCAGCACTTTGGAGCGCCTCAGGACCAGCCTCAGGACCAGGTTGTGCCACAACCCCTCGACATTGGCCCGGCGCCCCCTGAGCCACAGCACCCTCAGCAGCCCGCACCTCACCACGAGGCACAGCCCGCCGCTCAACTCCCCGAGTTCCCCCAGGGCCAGGAACCACATCCTGTCCCCCCACGAGGCGTGCCCGTACCCCAGGATTTGCCCCAGCTCCCCAATGCTCAGCACGCAACGGACAAGGCTGACAAGCGAGGCCCCAATCATCCCCCCATCGACCTAGATGCAGAAAGTCACACCATGTCCCTGCTGAGCCCGCCCGCCTATGCCATAGACAAACTCCGCAAAGGTGAGTACGTACCCTTGTGGTACTTCACCCACCACGGCCGCCGAGCTGCAGACAAGGACAAGGCATCCAATGAGGACCTCTGGGATGTCACCAAAACCAGTGACAACCACCTCTCCTTCCGTGCAGCCGCCGCCAACCGTCTAAGCCCCAACGCGCTAACCGACGAACAGCTCACATGGGAGCAGTTCATGGACGGCAACCACCTGTTTTGCAGGTGGCTCCAGCCCACTGGCTGGACTCCAGACTATGTCAAGGTGCTTTCCTCTTTCTTCTACCAGATTGAGAACCACGAGTCGATCGATATCGACGGGGGCAAGGAGACCCTCCTCCTATATCAGGCCCGTGCCCGCAAAGCGTGGCACGATGAGCTCAAAGCTGATCACTTTTTCAACCTCACCAAACTCAACGAGAAAAAGCTGGATGCATACTGCAAAGAAGTCGACGCCAACCTCAACGCAATAGTCCGCAAAGTGGTAAGCCTCCCGCCTTTCGCAGCGTTGACCACTCAACTGACCCAACTATCTACCCTGCCTCGCCTCACTTTCATCATCCCCCCCCCCTCAACGCCGTGCCATCCTGCTTCCTGGATGACACGCACGCTTCGAAACCGCACTGCCACCTGTGCCTTTTCACGCTACCCCGCGCGCTCGCGCCTCCTGCACTATGCACATGCCCTCGAACCTAACCCTGCTTTATGTGTTGGTTCATGCCTCTACCCCGCGCCTTTCGAACCTATACTGCGTTATGTATTCATTCACGCCTGTGGCGTCACATGCCACTTCCCTAACACGTCCCCTGCTGCCACCGCGCCTAACCAAACCCCAGGCCTTGGTTTTGCTCACCGCACCCACGCAAGATGCAGCCCCAAACTCAGCCGGCAGGCCGAGGCGCCAACGGGCCAGGGACAGCGGGGCCGCGGAAGGCGCACATCCACCTCCGTCCCACCCGCACCCCTACAAAAAGACTGGGCCTACCACCACCCATTCCTTTCGCCCCAGTTCTGCTGAACAGCCCCAAACCTTATGCATTGTCTGCCTCCGTAGGCCCCACCCGAACATGGCGGAGTGCCGCGAGGAAACACTCAGCGATGGGGACTGCGCTTTCAGCACCAGGAGCAAGCTCGGCCACCTGGTCGACCGCCAGGGGAAGTCCCTCTGTGTCGACTTCCAGCTCGCCAAAACTTGCCCCAGCAAGCACCACGGCATGCGCCATCGCTGTGCCGGATGTGGTTCCACCCAGCATGGCGCTGTCGACTGTCATCGCAGATCGTCGAGTTAATCCAGTCACGCCTTTGGCGTTTAGTGGCTGGCGCTCGTCTATGCTCAAGCACAATCTTGTACATAAATACCCCAACGTCCTTAGTACTTTACAGCACGGTGCGGTCATTGGGGTGCCGCAGATTCACCATACCTTCGTCCCACTTAATAAACCATCCATTGAACTCTATTCCACTCAGTTTGCCAACATTTTACAACACGAATACATTACGCGGCGTCACCTGGGTCCCTTCACCAGGGCCCAAATGGAAGCGGCCATAGGCCCTTTTCAAACGTCCCCACTATCCATAATCCCCAAGCCTAACAAGCCCGGCAAGTTCCGTTTAGTACAAGATTTCTCCTTCCCATACTCTCCCTCTGCCCCCATCCCATCAATCAACACGTCCATAGATGCATCGTTTTACCCTTGCACATGGGGCACATTCTCCACCATGGCCCTTTGCATAACCCGCCTCCCACCCGGCTCACAAGCCGCAGCGCGAGATGAAGCCGAAGCCTATCGGACCATCCCACTCCACCCGTCACAGTGGAACGGCACAGTAGTCAGGGTCGGCCCCGATGCCTTCAACCTAGACACCTGCCTTTCCTTCGGACTCGCTCCCTCAGCAGGCATTTACGGCGCGTGCGCAGATGCAGCCAATGATATTATGCGCGCCGAAGGCATCGGACCCATAATCAAATGGGTCGACGACAGGGTTTTCTTCCGGATCCCCAAATCGGCTCTAGCCGATTTCAACACTGCCCGAGCCCAACTCTGGATAGAAATCGGCCGAAATGGTGACAGGCACCATGATGGGGGTCGCTGGTGGTATCACGCAGGCTCTCTCCCGGACGGTCGCATCATAGAAAGCGATGAGGATATGGCTTTTCCCCTTAAAGACCTTTCCAATTCATCCCCCAGATCGTTGCACGAAGCCACCTTCTCCTACAGCATGGACGACATCGATAGGATTGCTGCACAACTGGGCATCCCCTGGGAAAAGTCCAAAGACGTTCCATTCGGCACTGTAATCTGCTACATTGGCCTCGAATGGGATATAGCTCGGCGCACAGTAGCACTCCCACACCAAAAAAGGGAGAAGTATCGGGCAGCCATATCAGAATGGTCCACGCGCGCCACCCACACACTACACGAAGTCCAGAGCCTCCACGGAAAGCTGCTTCATGCCTGCCACATTATTCCGGCCGGCCGCGCTTACATAACCAGCCTCGAAATTTTCATGGGAAATTTTCACGCCACACCTTTTCTACCCCGTACCCCACCCAAAGGCACTCGAGCGGACTTGGACTGGTGGGCATCCTGGCTGTCCCTCCCCTCAGTCCCCCGCCCTCTTCCCAACCCCATCATTTTAAGAGACTACAGTGCTTTCTCAGATGCAAGCTCAGGAATGGGCATTGGCCTTGTTGTGGGAGAACATTGGCGTGCATGGAGACTCGTCGGAGACTGGCAAGCTCAAGGACGCGACATCGGTTGGGCCGAAGCAGTCGGCTTCGAGCTCTTCACCTCCACCCTCATCGCACTGTATGGCCCCGATAACCACTTCAAGT
This sequence comes from Russula emetica, assembly GCA_015178925.1. Classification (NCBI taxonomy): domain Eukaryota; kingdom Fungi; phylum Basidiomycota; class Agaricomycetes; order Russulales; family Russulaceae; genus Russula; species Russula emetica. Next base: position 7,605 of record WHVC01000137.1, on the reverse strand, counting down.
GTTTCAGCGACAACACCGGAGTCGTTGAAGGATGGTGGAAAGGCTCCAGCCGGAACGCCCAAACCAACCTCGTCTTCCGCCGAATACACGACATCGCATACACTACCGGTGCCCATTTCCACACACGGTACGTACCCAGCCAACAAAACCCAGCCGACAGCCCATCACACGGAATACTTGGACCTCTCAACCGGCTCCTACCCCCTGTTTCCCTCCCCAGCCCTCTCCAACCCTACCTTAGAGACGCGACAGAATCTGCTGCTTGGCCTCACGGCCTCAACCCTCCCTCCAAGCACCACAAACAGCGTAGCGAAACCAGCCAGCGTGCCTTCCGCAGCTACCAGCTTGACAGGACCAGAGAGGAAGTCCGGTCAGCAACAACCGCTCACCACGACGCCTAACCGCCTCCAAGCCGTGCTGGCAAAGAACCAAGCCTACAGGCTCCAGCCCCATTTTTCCCACCCTTCCACGCCCCTTCTGCCCCACACCTTGCCCCCAGCACGCCCACCGTGTCCGGCCAAAGAACGGCTCCTCAAATGGAGGCCGCTCCTCACCTCCCCCACCTCCCAAGCAGGGGTCGACCTGGAGAAGCATTACCAGCTAACAGCCCTCACTTGGGAACCCTCCACCCTCACTTCGTACGCCTCAGGACTTCTCGTTTTCCATACATGGAGCGACTCGAAGGGCATCCCCGAAGCTGAGCGCGCCCCAGCCTCTCAGGACACCATAGCGAGTTTCATAACAGACCTGGCAGGAGCATACGCCGGGGACACAATAGCTAACTACGTACAGGGTGTAAGGGCTTGGCACAGAATATACAATATACCTTGGAATATAGACGAGCTTCACATTCAGACCATGCTGAAGGGTGCCCGAAAGTCCACCCCAGAAGCCTTTAAGCTACCTAAGCGCCTCCCCCTCCTTATCGAAGACATCGTTTCCATCCGGGCCCAGCTTAATCTAGCACTGCCCCTAGACGCGGCTGTCTACGCATGCTTAACCACCACCTTCTTCGCCGCCGCGCGACTCGGGGAGTTCACAGTCAAGAACCTCAGTAGTTTCAACCCTGAGACCCACATCAAAGGCGTGGACCTCCAGCGCAACGTCCAGGACAGGGCTGGCAACGTGGTCACCACCTTTCACATCCCACAGACCAAGGTCGTCTCCAAAGAGAAAGGAGGCGAAACAGTCTTCTGGGCCCGACAGGACGGCCCCACCGACCCAGACACGGCCTTAACCAACCATCTGGAAGTCAATCAGCCGCCGCCTTTAGCACACCTATTTGCCTACCGGTACAACGGTGCCCATAGGCCCCTCACCAAAACCATTTTTCTCACCCGCCTAAAAAGAGCCTTAAAGGATGCAGGCCGCCCCATTAAACATGGCCACAGCATCCGCATTGGCGCCACCCTCGAATACCTCCTAAGAGGCATCCCTTTCGAGGCCATGAAGAGCATAGGCTGGTGGTCCAGCGACTCCTTCTCAAGGTACCTGCGCAAGCACGCACAGATACTGGCCCCTTACGTTCAAGCCAACCCCGTCCTGCATCAAAGAGTCTCACATGAGCAGATGGCAATTATTCGTTGACCAACCCAAAAGAGAACCACCCTCGCCGACTAAGTACAAGGGAGCCTGCCCGCGCGCCGCGTCGGCGAGCGACTACGACAGAGGGCACCGCAGCTGGCAGGCTCCCTCGCCCCGTGTCCCGGCCGGGCCAGAAAGCCCCTAGTGCTTTACCCACTCTATATACACACAAATTATCATATATTTCCGTTTTACTACAGTTGATGTACAAGTGCCTACTGCACAGAACTATCGACCTCCATCTGATCGTGAGATAGCCTAGTGACTAACAAAGAGTCACAGTTTGTAGGCCATACATACTGTGGCCAAACTGTAGCGTGCCAGTGCTGGTATTCCCTATCATCTCATTCAACGCGTGCCACACAAAGGTCACAAAGGTCATCAATGCCATCACCACATTCCCCTTTTGCGGACTTGACGATGAGGTACCTTTTTTCAAACATCACTCACTAGCAGGGCCGTCCGGTCTGTCACACTTGACTCTCATGTCCGCCACAAGCCATAATGTCATGATCCTTGTTGGCTTTAAGGCAGTATTGTTTGTACCCCATATTGTTAATCTATCCTCCCGCTCGGCGCCTTACGCTCATGACTGGTCTCACGACGTAGACATCGGGTCCGAGTCAGCCTGTGCCTTGACTACCTCTTTGTCAATTTGCAAATATGTTTCGTGCCGTGGCCAAGTGTACGATCACCATCATGGTACTAATGGGCTCACTTGTTACACACGCTTGTAAGCACAGAACTGCGGCACAGGGAGGTGATGTATTCAAGTGAATAGCAATGTGGGGCACTCAGCTGGCATGGCAGTCTGAATTGAATGATGGCAAATGTTATTCATTTCCAAATAAGAAACTGACTTGGTCGGCGCGTCACTTCTTTCAATCTACCTCACTTCTACCTCAATCAACAAACACGAGAAATGCGACTGATCCCGTTCAACAGGGCGAATTGAAATGGGATGTCGACAACCTGGATTCGTTTTGGTCTTGGAAGCATTACACCTTCCCGTGCAGGGCCGTGGCTGCTTTAATTCACACGGATTCGTGTTAGCCTGAGTACATCCCATTGATGGCGTGATTGATACACTCAAATTACAAAGCAGGATCACTGGCAGGCGCTCAGGCTGTCGCGTAGGCTCTCCCTGCAGTAAGTTAGTTTCGCTGATCGCCTTGGTGACTTATCTATCAGGATTTGCCACATACGAGAGGAATACCGGCGTACAGTACTACCACATCCCCTTTCCGGGAGTATTCAACTTTCCGAACGTGCCAGTGACAGCGACCCGTTGACTAACGGCAATGCTCAGTTGCGGTCACGGTACTGTGGTACCATCTCTGTTGGCACACCGACCGTGAATTTCACTGGTATGACCTTCCTACGTGATGATTCAAAGCCACTAGTAACAGACCTTCGGCACGGTACAGTGGACTTTGATACCGGAAGCGGCGATCACTTCTTGCCCTCGCCGATATGTGGATCGAGCTGCTCAAGGCACGAACTTTATGACCCGGATGCAAGTTCGACCGCGCACGATCTCTCTACTAGTAAGGTACAGTATTCTCACTGTCTTTCGGAGATGGATCCACTGTCGACGGCGATACTGGTAAGCGTCATTTAATAAGATTTCTGTGAACAGAAAGCCCGCAGTAGGAAGCACAGCAGCGACCTTCGACATTGGGACTAGGCACCTACATTAGTGTGTTCTCCGGTTCCACTAATCAGTCAACACGTATTCATATACCTTCAATACCTTAGCCCCTTGCACGCTGGACACTCCCATCTCTCTTGACCGTGACGTTGGAGGAAAGGAAGTCAGCTTCTCTCCTGCTTCGTTCAATCTAGGACGTGTCTCGCAAGATTCCGATATTTGTGCTGCTGGTGCGGCTGCAGATCCGAATTTGACCGGCAGTGAGTTGGTTCGCTGCTTGCCTTCGTAACAAAGCCTACAAAGGTGACTCTGACCATGAGGCGGCCCGGCTATGCTTGAACTTGAGTCGGACAAGTCTATTGTGATCCTACATAACCTAGCAGTCCAACGGCCAAAATTTGGACGGAACTTGCAACCGGCCTCACGTCGTTAACATAGGGTTAGTACAGTTTGCAAATCTGTTTCGGGACCCTCCGAGTCAGCGCTCCACTAGCCTCCGACAAATTGTTCTGAACAAGAATAACATCAGGAAGCGGGATTTCTTCTCATACCTTTGGTAGCGACTTTATTAAGCGGCTTTCAAGTCACGCTACACCTGTTCAGGCGCTGACTACTCATTTCATTCAAGACTGATTGATCGAGTCGGGCGGCGTCACGATTCAAACCAGTGATGCCATCCCGTTGAGTTTCTAACCCGGATTCTATCAATGATACTATCAATGATACGTAGATAAACAGAAGTTGCGACGAAATACAACGTAACATGCTTTGGGTTCCTCTTACACTCCGAGCGTCAACGCCGTCACTGGCAATTGAAACATCCACTGGCAGTGCGATTATAGCAGGAGATCCCTTGCAGCGCACGCTAGTGAACACAGAACCGTGGTACTAGTACTACTGGAGTACTTCACGTTGTTGACAGATAGGGGACGAGGACAGCAAGTGAGTGATTGACACAGGAATACGTCAAAAATGATGAGTCGAAAGCGGTGCTCATATCTTGCGGGGGATAGCAATTTACCTATGCAAACACGCAAGTATAGTTCAGGTGGAGGAGATCTAGCGCAGTGTGTATATTCATTAGAGCGCACAAATCCTTGATCTTCAGAGGTGGCGTATTCAAGTGAACAGCAACTTACTAGCCAAATCCCCATATCTGGATGTATGGATCCATGAACTTCAGTTGAAGGTTGGGTACTCCCAAATAGGAAACTGGACTTGTGTGATACCAGTTACCTCTCTCTGGTTACGGTTAGTACCTTTACAAACCAACTGATGCGCTGTAACCATGTGTCGCAGGCGATGGCCTGTGTTCAAGGGCGCCCGTTTTGCAAGCGTTTCTGCATAATACTGGATATTTGCAAATCGCATCCGATGCTAGTGTCATGCCTGTGCGCAAGCAGCGCAACTTGTCCAATGTCCAGACTACAGACTCTAGGGTAGCTCATCATTCATTGCCACGAAGGTGGCGGTGGTGGTAGCATGTACAACACTAACACGTTCGGGCTCTTGGTCTCAGGCTCCGGGCGTCGGATCTTGTTCAACACGGGAAATCGAAATGGCATGTCGACCACATGGATTTTGATCCGGTTTGGTCTTGGAAGCATCAGTGCAAACCTGTCCTTCCGGCGCGGTGGCAATTCGAATTCGTGGCACAATCCCCTTTTCAACCCTCGCATAACCCTAACAACATGTGCGCTATGGCAATCTTCTTGACTCTATGGATCATGTCCTCCACGGATATAAAAGCCCTAGGAGTATCCCAGACTCGGATACCTCGCAAGGCTCCTAGTCTGATTCTGAACAACTAGCGAGCTTCAACCAAGCGCTTCAGAATACTGTTCGAAATGTACTTCTCCCTGGGCTTCATCCTCGCTTCACTCCCCCTCCTCACTGCAGCCGCAGCCACGCCAGTTTATTCGCCCGCTTCTCGCGGAATCGCGGTCCCAATTACCAAACGTGGCAGGCCTCTTGATGGTGTCGTTGATACCTCCAAATTACAGAGCGGGACCAGGCGCTCGGTCGCGTAGGCGTTCATTCCCTAGTTTCGCTGATCGCCTTGGTGACCTACCTCTCACTGACAGGAAAATTCAAGAAGCATTTGCCACATACCAGAGGAATACTGGCGTACCGCATCCTCTTTCTGGAAGTGTACAACTTTCCCGACGTGCCACTGGCAGCGACCCGTTGACCGACGACGATGCTCTGTTGTGGTTTGGCACCATCTCTGTTGGCACACCGCCCGTATCTTTCACTGGTATAACCTTCCCATATAATGATTCGAAGCTACTGACTGACCCTCGGCATGATACAGTGGACTTTGATACCGGAAGCAGCGATCTCTTCTTGCCCTCGCCGAGTTGTGATTCGAGCTGCTCAGGACACAAATCGTATGATCCGAATGCAAGTTCGACTGCGCACGATCTCTCCAAGACGTTCTCACTGGCTTTCGGAGATGGATCCACTGTCGACGGCGAGCAATTTACTGATGTTGTCAGCATCGCTGGTCTGACTGTATGAAAACCCGTCTTTGGTCTCACCGTATGATGCTGACGTACCGCACCTAGGCCAAATCGCAGACTCTGGGCGCCGCAACCAAGTATTCTTCGGGCTTTACAAGCGACCAATTCCCGGCAGATGGCCTTTTGGGCCTGGCTTTTCAATCCATATCGAAATATAACGCACCCCCGACGTTCCAGACTCTCATCTCCGAGGGTGTGATGACCTCGCAGGTCTTCGGTTTAAAGTTAGCTTCATCCGGCTCTGAACTCTTCCTTGGTGGCACAAACAACGCACATTTTACCGGCGACTTCACTTGGGTGTCTTTGGCCAGTGAGGTCTGTGATGGTCCAAAACATTCAAGTTGATTTGTTGCAAGTGCTAACTTGAATACGCCTTGCGTTAAATAGAGTTTCTGGCAAGCGTCATTCGATAGCATCTCTGTGAACGGGGCACCTGTTGTAGGAAGTACATCAGCGATCTTTGACAGTGGAACGACCAAGATTATCGGCGACACCGCTGACATTGCGAAACTATTTGAGGGGATCAATGGTGCTCAGTCGGCATCCCAGTTTGGAGAGGGCGCCTACACTAGTGCGTTCTCCAGTGCCACTGATCAGTCTACACGCATTCATATAACTTCACTAACCTTAGTCCCTTGTACGCTGAACACACCCATCTCAATCAACGTTGGAGGAAAAGAAATCAGCATTTCTCCTGCTTCGTTCAACCTCGGACCTGTCTCGAAAGACTCTGATCTTTGTATGGCTGGTGCGTCTGCAGATGCGACTCTGAGCGGCGGTGAGTTGTTTCGCTGCTTTCCTTCGTAACCAAAAAAAAAAAAAAAGACTGACTTGGACCATGATAAAGGATTCTGGGTTCTCGGAGACGTCTTTCTTCAGAACGTTTATACTGCTTGGGATGTTGGCGGTAGCCGCATCGGATTTGCTACTCTTGCTTGAGCGTCGGAATTCTGAAGGCTTTCATGACGTCTATGCACATGAGGGTGGATTTTGTGTCTGGGTTGGATGCTTACATTACATATCACTACTGATATCACTCCCTTTTGTGAATTTATCTATAATGAATGCTCTTCAGACCGCCGGACGACGCAGAGGATGCCTTGTACAGTCACATGCTACTCTTGAATATTTATATTGGCATTCGTGTTCGGTGGTACGCTGCAGCGCGATATCCAGACAAGCAGAACCGTCTGTTGCGTAGAAAAAACGGGGACCTTGAACGCCAAGATCGGTGGGCAGAATGCGCGCAAGGATGTACTGTATCCGCACCAAGGATGCCATCACAGTAGCCTTTCCGACCAGGAACCGAGATGCGTACGCCCACAAACGCATGCAGCGTCACGCGTATCGGAAACTTTCAAAGAGTGAATCGAGTTTGAAGATAAGGTACAAGTACAGGCGCTGCCGTCCCGACCCGACCCGACCTCAGCTAAGCTTTCGACCCCCCCGCCATTCAAATTTTGCCGCCACGATCGTCATAAGTGAGACGAGCGGCAAACTGTTTGGAGCCCGCGTTTTTAGATGAGCTTCATCTAAGGATCTTTCGGCGGTTTGTAGACGCGCAATCGGCGAGGTACGGTGATATTGTGGCTCAGTCGAGGTGAACAGCAGCGCTGCCTCTTCTCAGGCTTTTCGAGCTCCGGGTCAACATGGTCGAGCACGCGGTATATATCGCTGAAGCCCCGAAGCCCCCGAAGCCCATGTGCCGTCCTATCATGTGTCATGTGTTCCTCATGCGTGTTGCTTCATATTCGCCACCGTAACCCATGTGCCTTCATGAATAACGTATGGATGATCGCGTTTATGAGTGGATATCACGGCGAAGAGCTCCTACCATCGCAGATTATC
>WHVC01000136.1:0-64821 GCA_015178925.1 Russula emetica | reverse complement strand
CAGTAATGAAAGCACTGGCACACTGGCGACAGTACCTGGGATGGACCAAAGAACCGTTCACTATCCTAACCGACCACGCCAACCTGCAATACTGGAAATCGCCAAAGAACCTCAACCGACGAACCGCACGATGGCACGCAGACCTGCAAGAGTACGACTACGAAATACAACACATACCAGGGAAGCAGAACATCCCCGCCGACGCACTGTCACGACCACCAAACGCGGACCAAGGGAAAAGCGATAACCAACAGGTGACGATCATACCCCCCGAGAAGTACGCCATCGCTGCCACCTCTACGAACGAGCCACCCCCGGAAGAAACGAAAAGGAACCTCATGACCCTCGTACACGACCACCCGTCAGCAGGGCACCCAGGAAGGGACGAAACGATCCGAAAAGCAAGGCAAGCCATTCAATGGGACGGAATGAACCAGTGGATCACGGACTACGTCAAAGGATGCGCCATGTGCCAGCAAAACAAGATCCTCACGCATAGGAAGAAGACCCCCATGTTCAGGATATCGACGGACGAAAACGCGCTACCATTCCAGCAAATAGCCATGGACTTGATTACGGGGCTCCCACCACGAAAAGGGAAGGACGCGATACTCACCATAGTCGACCACGGATGCTCCAGGGCAGCCGTCTTTCTACCATGCGCTACGACGATCACAGGGGCTGGGATAGCCCAACTCTACATGGACAACGTCTACAGGTGGTTTGGACTCCCTACGAAAACCATCACCGATAGAGACCCAAGGTTCACGTCCCACTTCACCCGAGCACTAACAGAGAAGCTAGGGGTCCAGCAAAACATCTCAACGGCGTTCCACCCCCAGACCGACGGAATATCGGAACGTAAGAACCAATGGGTGGAACAATATCTTCGGATAGTAACATCGGCACAACCCGAAGACTGGACGCAATGGCTATCCCTAGCATCGGCAGTACACAACAACCAGAAAAACGCGACGACCGGCTTATCGCCCAACCAGATCTTGTTGGGGTACGAAACGAGCATAACCCTGTCAGAGACCCCAAAATCCAACAACGAGGCGGCGCAACAACGGGTTGAACAACTCATCCAGAACAGGGAACGGGCAATTGAAGCAATCAACGGGCTAGGGCGAAACGGAGAGGCGATACCGTCCCAGTACAAGCAAGGGGAACAGGTTTGGCTAGAAGCAACCCACCTGAAGCTCCGCCATCAGAAAACAAAACTGGCCCCAAAACGCTATGGCCCCTTTAAGGTCATTACGGAAGTATCTCCAGTAGCATATCGGCTCGGACTCCCAGCATCGTGGGGAATACATGACGTATTCCATGCGTCCCTCTTATCGCCCTATCACGAAACAGCAGCCCATGGCCCAAACTTCTCCCGTCCCCACCGGAACTGATTGAGGGAGAAGAGGAGTACGAGGTAGAGAAGATCGTCAATCACCGTCACTATGGAAGAGGGAAGACGCTCCAGTACCTAGTCAAATGGAAGGGCTACCCGGAATACGACAACACGTGGGAACCGGCGGAGCAGATCAACGCCCCCGATCTCCTCAAAACGTATCACCAACGTAACCCGTTGGAAGGGAGGTATAAGAAGACGACTGTCAAGGCAAAAGCGGCGATCCTCTCCCTCCTAAGACGCCCCACTTATAAACCATCGTCGCCACCCAGCATGCCCTACACCGCCCGCGACGCCGAAGCATCCAACCTGCCCTTCCTCGGACGAGCCATGACCATCGACCCACGCCCCAGCACCAACCCTGCCGCCCCCAAGGACAAAACGTTCAAGTGCCCACACGACGGATGCCCCTTTGCGTCAAAAAGGAGTCACAACCTGAAAACGCACATCATGACGCACGATAAAACCATTGCGCAGCGCTTTGCCTGCCCCACCTGTGCGCGAAAATTCACCCGTCACCACGACCTCCGTCGCCACCATCAGGACCAGCACAAGAAGCCCCTGCCCCCGCTACCCCCTCCCGAAAGATATGCAGCTTACAGTACCGTCACTCAAACCGCCGACCCTGTCCCGTCTTCGTCTCGCAACCAACTCACCCCGGCTGACGAGAAGGAAGAAACCCCCGCGCCAGCAAACTCTGAGCGCGAATACTTCACCCCGGAGCTCTGCTACCCCGACGACGACGACCCACTCAACGAGGTGAATGAGGACATTCACCCTAACGCGGAGAGTGGTGTAACGGGCTCGCAGTCCAGCCGCCGTAAGTACGCGTTCTGTCAGCATCTGTTCCCTGAAGAAGGGCATAACGGAGGGCGCTGCACCTGCTGGGACATCTGACGAAGTCAGGCGATACCGGCTCCTGGGATGAGGCTAGCACGTATGCCTCATGGACCGGGGTAAGTTCAGGGAACCGGCCCAAAAGAGTTTGAAGTTTCTGGACTATGTTCTGATGAGTACGAATGGGGCTAGATGGTACTGATCTGAAGGATCAATAGAAGCGCCACCGTGGGAATGATCTAGAGGATCATTCTAGGTTCATGTTCTGATGGGATCACAACATGTCGGCGGCCTTCTGATTGATGCGCTGATGAACAGTTATCTGATGCCCCTGGTTTGTGATGTGTGCTTAGTTTTGTTGATGTGTTTCAGATACATGCGTACGGTTAGACTCCTACTATAGTTACTTACAGACTCCTACCTTAGTCTAGACCCAAGCACTATATAAGTAGCACTCCTTGCGCCTAGTAGAGGCCAAGTTGAGTCTCCTGTCCGACTACCCAGTCTAACAGTGATACAAGATACTCGTTCCTGCCTACCTACTAAGGGAAGGGAGTTGCCGCCACTGCAATCTCCGTAGCTCCCTGCATCGAAGTTATCAACCTACTAAAGGAGGGGTGTCGCCATTGTGGTGAACCCTGTAACTCCCTGACACGAAGGCACACGAAGGCACCAAGGCCTTTGACACTCGGCGCACAGCAGCCATCGAGTCCAACAGACGAACCAAAGAAAGTACCGGCAGTGACAACTGAGCTCTAACTGTCTCGTCTGTACCGGCGGTGACAATACGTGCACGCACCCCAGCACGCCACGGCAGCAAGCTGACACCACCAGCAACGGACAAGCCAAACGTATGGCTTTCCAGGTTGCTCAGCGCTCCCTCACTCCCATCGACGTCAGACGTGACGCCCAGGCGCACAGCACCAGTGGCTAGGGGAGAACTTGGCTGTGGCATATGCCCAAGCACGAGCTCAATACTAAACCACGATGTGCCACCAAAGCCCTGAATCAGGCAGTGTGCATGGGCACATCCAAGCGAGCGAGAGCGGGAGCGGAAAGCGCCACTGATCCACGTGAAGAAGGTCAAACTGCTGTTGCATGAGCTAAGTAATGATGCCCTAGGACTCAGCTGAGATGAAGGTGGAGAAAGTAAGCCAACGGAATACTCACGTTCGCGTGCCTCGAGTGAGCCATCAGGCAAAGGCTGTCCCAAGCGGGCGCAGTCGTCCTCACGATCAGACTCCGGTAAGACTTCTGAGCCAATGCTCTGATGCAGCTGCTGAAGGTACCCTTCGTGTAACGGGCTCGCAGCCCAGCCTTCGTAAGTACGCCTTCTGTCAGCATCTGTTCCCCGAGGAAGGGCATAATGGAGGGCGCTGCACCTGCTGGGACATCTGACGACGTCAGCCGACACCGGCTCCTGGGATGAGGCTAGCACGTATGCCTCATGGACCGGGGTAAGTTCAGGGAACCGGCCCAAAAGAGTTTGAAGTTTCTGATTGTGTTCTGATACGTACGAATGGGGCTAGATGGTATTGATCTGAAGGATCAATAGAAGCATCACCGTGGGAATGATCTAGAGGACCATTCTAGGTTCATGTTTTGATGGGATCACAACATGTCGGCGGCCTTCTGATTGATGCGCTGATGAACAGTTATCTGATGCCCCTGGTTTGTGATATGTGCCTAGTTTGTGATGTGTTTCAGATACATGCGAGCGGTTAGACTCCTACTATAGTTACTTACAGACTCCTACCTTAGTCTAGACCCAAGTACTATATAAGTAGCACTCCTTGCGCCTAGTAGAGGCCAAGTTGAGTCTCCTGTCCGACTACCCAGTCTAGCAGTGATACGAGATACTTGTTCTCATCCACCTACTGAGGGAGGAGCGTTGCCCGGATTGCAATCTCCGTAACTCCCCGTACCAAAGCTATCAGCCTACTAAGAGAGGAGTGTCATCCCAACTGGTGGGCGCTGACTCCAGGACGCACGAACGCGCCAAGGCCCTCGCTACTCGGCAAGGCAGCGAAGACTAACAAACCCCTGAAAGTACTGGCGGTGACACTTCGAATGTTTGCCATGGCCTCGTGGCCGTAAGACCGCCTGCTAGTGTAGGAGAGACAGGACTTGGCACTGTCGAGGGGAGTTGGCAACCACCTCTGGCAGCTGGATGGCATGGGGCCATGGGCATACCACGTACACCCTGAGGGCTCAGCACGGACGAAGTGGGAGAGACAGCCGAAGTGGGGGTGCCACCAGAGAGAGCCACTTGCACACCTGATAGTGAGCTGGCCATCTTGAAGAGTGCCGCTCCTGGGCATCTTGAGGTGAGAACCTGGTACATTGAGGGGGAGCCACCTTGGGAGGGTTTCATTTTGAGCCCGAATACAGGGTCGTCGCCATTGCCACCATCGTTAGAGGGACAAGGCTTGCAGATGCGACGTTTGACTTGTGGAAGTGGCATGGGAGAGCATCACATGACTGGAAGGGGTGGGGGAGAGCTGGGTCAGCCCAATGATCATCGTTTACCTGCTCCATTTGGGCGCTCGATTGCCTTTTTGGGCCATTTTCCCAGGCGTCAAACTTTTTTTTTTCGGTACCAAGCCCCCCCCCCCCAACCCTAGGTTCGGGATCCGCGTTCCGCCACCCCCTTGCCCTGCAATGTCTTTTCCACACTTCTTCTCTCTCTCACATGAACTCGTGATCGAAATATTCTCCAATATCTCCCTTTTTGACATCTACACATGCCGTCGCACATGTCGCCAGCTAAACGAACTCATCGTTACAGCGGATTCCATAAACCATGTCGTGTGCCATTTTTACAAAAAAATATCGGCTAATTTCTGGCAAACTCCGTGCACTGCTATTCGCTGACCCCTTCACTCTTTTTTTTTTTCCGTTGCTCTAGCCGATGTTTGTGGTGTGACAATCGTGACCATAACTTGTCACACCAGTAATCATTGATACAAAAGGCATTCTAGCCACATGTGATGTGATGTGATGGAGTTTGCCGGAAATTAGCCGATTTTTTTTTGTAAAAATGGCGCACAACATGGTTTATGGAATCCGCTGTAACAAGGTCTTAAATTGCCCTGCTCAGACCCGAACTGGACATCAACTCTTCACACTGGCAGCTTCGCAGCTTATCCATCCACCTTAGTGTTTCGGCGGCTACAAGAGCCGAGCCGAGCCGTTAGCCGAGCCACAATTAGCCGGGCAGTCAGCTTGTTAGCCGAGCTGCGCCGTGGGCACCCATGCCACTTAGCCGCGCCGAGCCGCGCCGCCAAAATAGCCGGCGTTTCTCCGGCTAGAGTGCGGCTCAGCTCCCAATCCAGATCGCGAAAATTGTAGTCAAATCTTAGTTCCCATACATCAAACTACAGCTCTACAACAAAATCGACGCGTGATACATCATCGCCTACATGTACCTCAAAGCCCAACGTCTCAAACTACGAAAACATGCTACTTCCAGGACCTTGTACGAGTGGCCCGAGCGGGTGTTTGATGTATGTACCGAGACGGTTTAGCAATCGCGCGAGTCGAAGAGCGAAGGCTAAATAAATCTAGTTAGTGCCGCTATTCATAGAGGGTGAGGTCACTTACACCCGACTAGTGAAGATAGGTGCACGGTCCACGCTGACATGGGGTGGTGCTTTGATGGGCTGATCAGTCACGGTTTCCGAGCACTGTAAGAGGATGGAATGAAGGAACTGATAGTCCGGTTTCTTGTCAAAGCCAAGAGAACGGACATAGGTGACGAATTTGCAGAAGGGAGCGGGTAAGCCTTCGCACAGCTCTTCCACTGTGATCGATGTTTTCTTACGGAGGACTACCTCCTCGTCGTTGCCTGCGGAATTGCTGGTCCAAGGCAACTCGCCGAGTGCTGAATAAATGATGGTATAGGCGAGAGACTCTAGGTCATCACGACGCGACTGGACATTGCCTTGCTGGCCACTGATGGATGCGAACGGAAGGGTACCAACGATCGAATGATTCGTTGTGAAAGGGATATGTAAATAAGTTGCGGGATTACGGAACAATCGTGCCAAGCCGAAATCGATGAGAAAGAGGGTAGGAGGAAGGTTATCAGCACGAATCATGAAATTCCCAGGTTTAATGTCACGATGGATGTAGTGTCGATCATGAAGTGACTGGACTGCTAAGAGCTGCATGTGAGGGTGTGTTTAGGTTTAGTATGATTGTTTGTTTTATATAACGTACCATTTGGGTGGCGTACGAGAATGTCTTCCTGTGGTCAAACTCAAGCTGATCGATCAGGTCGCCCAGTGAAGTTCCGAGATGATCGAGGACAATAACTTCATATATACTTTCCTTGCCGTACCAGAGTACTCGAGGGATTCCTCTGCCACCGGCGATAGTTGTATACACGTTGTGTTCATGACTGAGCCTTGAAGGTAAGCCGCATGGGTGCCCTATCTTCACAGCAACATCACCCCCCGTCGCAATGTCTTTTCCTAGATAGACACTCCCTAACGAACTCAGGAAAGTGTGTCAAACTCGAGTCAGAGTCGAGCTCACCAGATCCCCCAGTACCGAGTAGGTTACATACTCTGTACCGGCCACCAACACGCACAATATCTGACTTCGAGGGAGAGAATCGCTTCTCCGAGGTATGTCGTGGATTTCGAAGGCGCGTAGTCGTCATCAACGTTAAGAGAGAGAAATGATGGGTAAAGTCAACTTGGGGGATGCGTCGGTTCACTAAATTGCGAACTCCGATGTCAAATAAACACCAACAATATCGCACGCAACTGCTGTGCGATCATCTCTGTCAGTACAGACAGTAACGTGGCCAAGGAAAATATATTCTCATTGCAGTGACGTAAAAAAGCTGGGGTTAAGACTCGCAATCATCGTAGTTAATAAGGTCATTCAACAAATTGTCAAACGAAACAACAGGATCATCCACAAAGAGAGAGCTAAGCTCGCCAGTTGGCACCGACATACTCATGGCAGCTTCCGATATTGACCATCCGTTCATGAAGTTGAGGCGTTCTTTCTTGAGTGAATATTTCAGCATTTGAAGGGCCTCCATGAGAATTGGGCTGATTCGGTTTCGCTTCGCGGTGTCCGTGTCCTTTGCTGACGAGAACACACGCTCGCAAGGGACGGACGTTGCCTGGATCGGGAGATAATCCATCGCGATTGAGAACAGTGTTGGGAGTTCCAACCTATTAGCCTGTTGAGGGAGTTAGTTGTAGTACCAAAACGCCATTCAATTATAGGAATCACCTCACCTCCCAGAACCGCAGGATGTTGGTCTCCTCAGACGAGATTGGACCCGAAACATATTTTTGGAATTCAACATCCACACTGGACACATTACGTGTGGACTTTTTTTTGTATACAGAATCTTGGACTTTGAATCGCGTTGGAGCCACAGAAACCACTGGATCGGGTTGGACAGGGGAATCCGTCGTTGTAGCTTCAGACGTTGACGACTTCTGGCTACGGTACTGACGCATCTGCAAGTCGTGAGAAAGATGACTGAGGAGTTGAATTGTGTAGTCTTACGAGCGCCAGAATGATATCTTTGGCACGCCGGATATAGTGACCTTCCCATTCAGCTTGGATCCACGAGAGGCGCATAGCAGGGTTGAGGACTGTTCAATGAAGTCAGAGGTTAGAGCGACAAATCTTGATTCAAAGACTGACACATTGTGACGACATAAGCGTCTGTATCGTCCATTCGAATGTAGTATTTCTTTGCCCACCGCAGGCCGATTTCCGTCCAGGGCCGGAGCATCTCGTGCTGTTCCCCGAGTTTTTCCCATTCTGTCATAAACATCTCAAAACTGGATATCGCACGCGACAAAACCGGTGTGGATTCGGACGACATGCTTTGTTGACACGCGTGCGGAACCTGTTGTCACATGAGTGACTGTCCATGAGTTAAATAGACGACTCACGCTCAAGACAGTTTCTAACCCTTCAAGGATGTACCAATCAATTTCCAACAGCTTCCAATCGGAGAAGTCAACCAATTCAGTGTTAAGATACCGATCGAGAGCCTACATTAGATATTTGATTAGTCTCCACTGTAACACCGTCCAGTCGCTGAGATGAACTTACCGGCCGGAGAACTCTTAGACGTCGCAGCATCATAAAAACCGAATCCCACCTCGTCTTCACATCCCTCAGAAGTTGAAGCTCGGGAACTTGGACGATACGACGTTTGCCACTCTGAGTTTTTTCAGAGAACCATTGTCGTTCGTTTCCGTCTTGGATGAACTTACGAAAGCCTTCCCTGCGTTGGTCCGAAGAGCGTAAAAGACGAATAATTCTGCGAGCACGCCTGAGGGGATCGCGCTTGATACCCGCAACCCATTCCTTAAGGTTAGAATGGTCATCGTAGCAATCACCCAGCTTCAACTCGTCAATATGGTGATCACCAATATCAATGTCACCACCATCCAATTCATCCTCGGAGTCATCGCAATCTATGTGGTTTGAATCGACGGCAACTTTGAGCTCGGAGAGATACCCCTTTGAAACAGACGTCATCGATGAAATGACGTGAGACGAACAGATGTTAATGATGTGTGCGTAACACCGGACGCGATGTTTAAGGTGATCGAAGTCAGCTGTGGCGAACGCCTCACGTTCGGCGAGCAGAGACTCTAGCTCTTCCATGGCTACAGCGTTGTTCTCGGCGTTGTCGAGCGTAAAGTGGCCGATCTACAAAGAGTAAGGCAAACGTGCGAATAGATATCATATGAAATACATACCTTGAGTGTAACATTAGCTCGATCAAGTAGGTGTAAGATATTCTTCGCTATATTGACGCCTGTGTGTTTCTTCTTGAGGCGATGAAAGCCGATAAGTGCAGCATTAAGTGCGAGGCGTCCACTTGACTCGTCACTTGAGATCCAGTGTGCGGTCAACGCTAAGTAGGCCTCTAGGTTCGCGTTTGACCAGACGTCTGAAGTGAAACTGATCCGCCCGCAGGATTTCTATGACCGAAGACAGTTGACAAAGCGGAAAGACAAAATGACTATACCCACAGAAAGGTCCGATTTCAACCGTTCGAATGAATTCCGCCATTCACTGATGACTGCTTCCCTCATCTTATCGCGGCGAGGGATGTCGGCGTCAACGAGAGTCTTGCAAAGAACCATACACATCTGTCGAAACTCGGGGCATTCTACAACACGAATCGACTGAAGACTAGTGAGAGTGTGAAAGCACGCGAGATCGTCGGGACTCACCTGATCATCTGCAACTACGAAGCGAACGAGATGCTCCAGGAACGCCTCTGGTGAAAATGATGGGAGCTCGGGGTCGCGTTTGTTGCGAGCATCGTGGGTAGATGGATCGCCCAATTCGCTCGATAGCTTATATGACCACTTGTGCTGTAAAACAGCGCCATCGTACTCCTCAGCGTGTATTTGGCGGAGATGCCGTCGAAGATTCGTGTTTCCGGTATTTGGCCCGTAGATATAATTAGCTACACCATCGGGGAGCGTAGACTTATCGGTGCCATATATCTCGCTGCTTGTTGTAAGAAAACAGAATAGATATTCGAAAGTCCGTACGTACGAGCATAGCTTGCAGATTTTAGGTGGAGGCGTTTCTCCGTTCGAAGAACGCTTGCCTCTAGTACGACCCATGCCAGTGAAGAAGTGCATAAGATCGAGGGCTACATTTGATTTAACTGGTCTATTGAGGGCGTCAGCTTGTTGGGGACTCGTTCTCTGAGGCTCTAGCTTAGGCGAGGGATTTGGAGGACCAGATATGTCAGATATCTCGTCGTCATCGTCTATCCCCTGCAAGTCGAATTCTTCGGCACTGACGACTGCGTCGAGTTGGGTGGTAGTTGCCTAGATTAACTGGTGAGTCTCTCAAGACTAAAGGTACATAGAGGGCCCAGAAAAATCACCTTTGATCGGGTCTGAGACGAGCCAACGGGACGTGCGCTCGGGCGACGAGAACCACCCTTGGCATTGACTCGTCCCACAGCCACAGGTGCAGCTACTGATGACGGTTCAAGGGGCTGTTTTGTCTTGCATGGAGCCATGGCACGAAGAGAAACCAAAGGATCAGTGAGAACGGGGGATTCAAGAGAAATGGGGAATCGAGAGAACAGGGGATTTGTGACGCCAGTGCATTGCTTGTGGGCCGAGACTTGTGCTACCCACGGGCACTCCACGGAAAATGACCAAAATAACCAAATAGATTACGTCCATGACATTGACGTTGAATTGCGGGTCCGTCGGCAAGCATTGGGCGAGCGACTCAAAATCAAAATGTGTGCACTGTGCAAGCGCCGAACCGCTGGGCCTGGGAACGATACTTTGATGGCGTTCTGACGGTCGCTAAACCCAAAGTGAGTGCAAGTGAACAGGATAACTAAGACGAGATGAGGACCTTGGGAAGTAAGATGGGCAGTGAATGGGTGAGCCGCAAGCAGCGAAGGGAGTGCACGTGCACATGCCACGATGTCAGTCTTGTCAACCGTTATCGGTTAGATCGTGTACGTTCAATTGAGTCGCGTACGTTCATGTGAATCAGATTCATGACTCAGAATACTCGGATCGGATCACATCACACTGGACAGACAGGCAACGCACGCCGCACATACAGTACAAACGTGAGAGATGCAACAGTACCACTGCTATACCACTGCACCACTGCTAACCCTGCCGCTTGCTCGCCGACACCATATAAAAAGCCTTCTCTTCGGCCACAGACCTCGACCGCTTGGAACCGGAATGGGTGATGCAAACCATATTTACATGGCAGAATATGCTGAGAGCTGGCCTTGTCACTGGAGGGCCACTCGTTGTCAAGGACCGTCTTGAATTAACTGAGCGTCGGGACTCACCTGATCATCTGCAACTACGAGATGCTCGAGCAGCGTGGGTGGATGCATTGCCAACTTCGCTCGATAGCTTATATGTCCATTTATACTCCAAGACCGCTTTGTCGTACTCCTCAGCGTGTGCTTGGTAGAGATGCCTTCGGAGATTCGTGTTTGCGGTGGTTGGCCCGTAGATATATCTGGCTACACCGGGGAGCATAGACTTATCGAATCCATATTTCTCGCTGTTTGTCATAAGAAAGCAGAATGGATATCAGAAAGTCTGTACATACGAGCATAGCTTGCAGACTTTAGGTGGAGGCGGACCTTGCTTCAAAATTATTGGGCCGCCTTGAGTGGGTTGTTCAATACCAGTGAAGAAGTACAGGAGATCGAGGGTTGCAATCACGTCAACGGGCCCATTGAGGGGGTCAGCTTGTTGGGAACCCGTGTTCTGAGGCTCTAGCTCAGACAAGGGATTTGGAGGACCAGATGTGTCGGATATCTCGTCGTCACCGTCTTTCCCCTGCAAGTCGAATTCTTTGGCATTGGCGACTGCGTCGAGTTGGGTGGTAGTTGCCTTGGATTAACCAGTAAGTCTCAAGACTCAAGGTACGTAGAGAGCCCAGGAAAGTCACCTTTGGTTGAGTCAGAGACGAGCCAACGGGACATGCACTCGAACAACGAGAAGCATCCTTGGCATTGGCTCGTCCCACAGCCACAGGTGCAGCTACTGATGACGGTTCAAGGGGCTGTTCTGTCTTGCACGGAGCCATGGCACGAAGAGAAAACGAAGGATCAGTGAGAACGGGGGATTCAAGAGAAATGGGGAATCGAGAGAACGGGGGATTTATGGCCTAAAATCCCGAAGGCCAGTGTATTGCTTGTGGGCCGAGACTTGCGCTACCCACAGGCACTCCACGGGAAATGACCAAAATGACCAAATAGATTACGTCCATGACATTGACGTTGGATTGCGGGTCTGTCACCAAGCATTGGGCGAACGACTCAAAGTGAAAATGTGGTGTTGTAGACTTGTAATCTTGGCGCTAAATACAGCATTCTTTTTTGGATACTGAGTGAAAGTGAACGGAATAACAAAGACAAGATGAGGACCTTGGGAAGTAAGAAGGGTGAATGGGCGTGCACATGCCACGATGTCAGTCGAGTCACCGTACGTTCAAATTGAGTCGCGTACGTTCAATTGAATCACGCGATTCATGACTCAGAAATACCCAGATCGGATTGGATCGGATCACATCATACTGAACGGCACATTAGGCAGTAACTTACGTACAGAACAAACACGAGAGAAACATAGTAACCACTGCTAACCCTGCCGCCGCTTGCTCCCAGACACCTTATTAAAGGGACCCCCCTCATCCGCTACAGGCCTCGACCGCTTGGATTGTGATTGGGAATAGAAGTGGATCGAAGCATTCGATCGTGCAATACTCTGAGGACTGGCCTTGTCATTGGAGGGCCACTCGGCGTTAAGGGCCTGCTCGAATTGCTTGAGCAGGGTGTCATAATCCTTCAAAAACGTCAACCCTATTTCATAATTCTTGTCTTCTTCCTCTGGATTCTTGCGTAGACTACGACCAGAGAGTATGTAGGGGTTGAGCTTTGTAGGCGGCGCTTGGTCTGATGGCCGTGGACGATATTGGCCGGCGACAGAATCATACAATTCCATCGCAAGCTCGTGAAGGATAGGATTGTCGCGAATTCGAAATCCTTTCTCCCTCAGCGGATTACCTGCTTTCAGCCACGTCGACTTCTCTGTGCTTCCGATGTTAGAATATACCTTTGGGTTCATCACCCCGTTGATGAAAATTGAGCGTGCGCTCTCATCCCAGGTAGTTGGCACCCGTGTCACAACAATCCACATAAGAACCCAGAAAAATGATTCAAGGTCATGACTGAATGTGTGGCGGATCTTGGGGCGTTCGATAAGCTCAGCAGCCATAAACTGCCAGGTTCCCTGGCGGAAAGATATGTCAGGAGTCGGGAATACTGGGTCATGTAATAACTTACAGTGCGTGTTTGCTGGCGTGCGGTACTGCCACTGTGTTCGTCATCTCGGTCGATCACCTTGGAGAGATCCCAATCGATGAGTAATCCGCCCTGAATCTTCGATTCATGCGGGTCATTATGGTCCAATTCATCGTCGCAGGCGATCAAGATATTTCCTGGACTAATGTCTCGATGAAGGATCCCAATGTCATGAGCAGCTTTGTGAGCTACAATGTGAATCAGGTTACATAGACAAACTGCTAAGAAAATAGTCATCTCACCTTTCAGGGCAGCATACATTGCATTTACAAACTCCCGAGTACATTTGAATTCCTCCAACTTCCTCCCTATGGTACCTAGGACAATACGGTAGTGCCGATGAGGAGTTAGTTTATAATTCATGTCGTTGCCGACTTTGTGAGTTTGAGTTTGGTGATAGATGTCGGCGCCAACATCACCAGCCGATAAGCAGGAAGGAATGTTGTCAACTTTTCCCCGATGGAGCAGATCATAGAGCTCCCCTTCTGGTTTGATGTCCTTCAAAAGGACACGCCAAGAGTCCTTGACGAGGACACGACGCCTTTCTTTGACATCCAAGGCGAATAACGACCGAGTCCACCGACCTACGGGGATATCCGGTCGAGGTTCTGGGCTGGAGATGATATATCGGCGCTCTGACGGTCGATCTGAATCATCTGGTATGGTTAGGACTAGAAACGACTCCACGTCTTTCAGTTCAGGGACGATGGCTCTGGCAAGTGCAATTTCTTCCGGGGTGGATGATGAGTGAACCGTAGAATCATGGCCGCGAACTTCGGAATCTGCGATACCATAGCGGACGAGAAAGTCGAAAAGGTGTGGTTGCGAATTGTAATATATCGGTTCGGTGACGACTGCACCACTACGGTCCCATCGAATGAGTCTTGCATAGTCTTTCATAATGAGAACCGAGAATGTATGTGTGCGGTACTGAGCGCTCATTATCGCCGTGGCATACGCCGTGATCTGGCCTAGATTTGATCGTGAACCAGATGTCAGGTGTAGGAAGGAGTTTAAGTCGTCGCCGCTGTTGGAAGTGTGGTCCCTGGGGTTAGACGGAACTTTGAGGACAAATGGGTCCGCCTCCGATTTCATCTCGATGACAAAATCCACGCGAGAGAGGTCGAGATCATCTTTTGTCCTTTTCCCATGCATATATACCGAGCAGTCGGGCTTCAGTTTGAGATGGAATTTGCCACGCGGTGCTTTGTCTGAGGAACGGGATGTGTTGACTATGATTAAACTTGGGACATGCGGAGAAATGGCTTCAATCTAAAAGGGTAGGATTAGTCACAGAACAAGTGCGGTGGGCGACGTGGGTCAGAACTCACAAATTTATCATACGATGCACTCTCCGTTTGTGAGAGCGATTTAATGAAATCGTCGAACAATCCCGTGGGGAATTGGGGAACAGAGGAGGGATCCGAGGGAGGGGGTAGGAAACGATTCAAAAAGGCTTCCGCGCTTATCGGTCCAACGAAAAAAGGGCTCATTTCAGTTGCAAGACGGGAAAAAATTGAAGTTCTATCTTCATATCTGTCGATATACCTGTCAGTGGTGGTGCTCCGTGTGTGAACAGGAGTCCCAGGCGGTAGAGAAGCGTTTGAGGGGGGGGGGGGTGCTCATAATGGCAACGGGTGACGTGGAGCCGGCTTGCGCCGGCTTTCAATGGCTTGCGCCGATTTTCCCAAGTCGACTAAAAAGGTCAGCTCGGTGACATGCGGCGCGGCTCGGCTAGCATTTTAGCCGACTCAGGCGCCGGCTTTAGCCGAGCTTTAGCTGGAGCTGCCGAAACACTAATCCACCTCCCTTGCCCTTCCATCGTTTTCTAGCTGCCCTCGCCCGTCGATCTTAATGAATGGTGGCTCAGAAGGCCCGTTGACGGTAGACAACTATGCACGTCGCTCGACTAGCGAGGATATACGCAGCCGATGTCTACGTATGTCATTTGCGTAATATCCCGCAACTGCTGACTGGCGCTGACTGCTCGATGTGATGTAGGGGAACTAATAACATTCAAAGTGCTCCCCGATGATGTTTTACTAGAAATATTCGGTTTCTGTGCGATCGGTGATTTCCGTCTACGTGATAAACGAAGAACATGGGGGTGGCAAGTGCTGGCGCATGTGTGTCGACGCTGGCGAAATGTCGTTTTTCAATCACCACGTCACCTCAATCTGCGACTCCTTTGTACATCCAAAACACCTGCGAGGGACACTCTGGACATCTGGCCGCCTCTTCTCCTCATCGTTCCCGATACCAAAAAAATATTTATTGACAAGTCATCAAGTGTGGATAACATCATAGCTGCACTCGAGCGCAACGACCGCGTGTGTCAAATCCAACTCAGCTATTCTACAAGCTCACAACTGGAATATGTCACGGATTCGCCAGCAATGCAAAAGCCATTCCCGGAGCTGACAGATCTCTGGCTCGACGCGGTTGAATACAATCGACCTGGGACAATACTTCCCGATTCATTCTTGGGCGGAACCGCGCCACGTCTGCGATCACTTGAATTGAATGGCGTTACATTTCCGGGATTACCCAAACTACTTTTGTCTACCACCCGCCTTGTCGATCTTCGCCTTCTTGACGTTTCCCGTTCTGGGCACATTCCACACGAGGCGATGGCCACCAGCCTCTCTGCGTTGACCAGCCTAGAGTCACTTCGCCTTTGGTTTCGGTTTCACTCACAACCTCGCCCTGCCCTGGAAAGCCGACGTCTGCCTCCGCCTCCGCTGACACGCTCTATCCTCCCCGGTCTCACCAAGATTGAATACAAAGGGGCCAGCGAATATTTGGAGGTGATCTTGGCCCGGATTGATGCCCCTCGACTCAACGAATTGTATACAATCTTCCTCGATCAAATCATATTCAACACACCACAACTCTTCCAGTTTATCAGTCGAAGTCCAACGCTGAGGGCACCGGAAATGGGCTCTATCGCATTTAATCCTTCGGAGATTACTGTCAGATTTTCACCACAGACATCTGACTACGATGTACTCATCGTAACAATCCTATACACGGTGTCAGGATGGCAGCTTTCATTCCTTAGGCAGATCTTCACCTCATTCTTGCCTCCCATTTCCACGTTGGAAGACCTCTACATAAATGTGAATCCATATTGGCAAGACGATGATGAAAACACGCTATGGCTGGAACTTTTACCTGCATTTGCTGCTGTGAAGAATCTCTACCTACGCGGGGAATCTGTCCCCCGTATTGCGCCCGCTCTGCAAGAACTTGTCGGGGGAAGAATGACAGAAGTTTTGCCCACTCTGGAGCATATTTTCTTGGAGGGGTTTCAGGCGTCGGGACCCTTCCATGAGGGCATAGAAAAGTTTGTTGCCGCACGACGGCTCACTAGTCACCCTGTAACAGTTTCTCGCTGGGACAGGGACATGGAGATCTAATCAACCTTCACTTTCTGTCTCGTTAATGTTTCTTGTTGTCTCCTTACCACCACGATTTTCCTTTGTACTCGTATTTTTTAACATCATGATCACTATGATTGATATCCGTCGTCTGATTACATGTGTCGGATGGAGGCGACGCCGATGTAGCTACTGATCTTAAATCACATCACCGCCTGCTGACCCAACTATCAGGTCCGGAAGCAGAGCGAATTGAAGTGAAGTATTCGTTATTTTTACCATCTCACACCTCCCTTCTGCCACCAGCCACGGCTCTTTCCCTTGGTATATCACAAAAGTCATCATGGATGGAACGACCTACCCTCTCAACGTCTCCAGTTGAACGCGATGCCCTTAGATAGTCCAGTCCAATTCGATATCCGCCTCGTGAAGAGCAGGGATTAACCTTCTTGGATTGTGGCCTGAACGCCTACTAGCTAGCCACCATGAACGTACCCGCCAGCCCAGGGCTGGTGATGGAGTTTTCTGGAGAAATCCCGGTGGGGAAAATGTGAGTTTTTTTTTTTTTTTTTTTTTTTTACATTCTCTCTCCCCCTGTCTGCGTCCTTTCCCTCCCGGAACTGACAATGTAGCGCGTCCTTACGTTGGGCGACGTGTTTCGGCGAGCACCCGGAACACGCGATCTTCTCGAAATACCGTCAACAACATCAATCGCCACACCTGCACCCTCCCCTAACGACAAACTCCAGCTCCGGTAGAGAGACCGACTCGTCGACCGGTGGACAGCCGGAAGGTAGGATCGGTGCGCGCCGCCGTTTACGCTCTGTGCCTAGGGACGGCATCATCAACGTAGTGATGCAAGTGAACGGATTATCGGGTTACTTTCGCACGATCGATCTCACAGTGCGATGTGCTTCTTGGTGTCATGATTGGCTGTGTTCTTGGGAGGTTTCGTTCATTGGGAATGGGGGGCTGCATGTCGTGTGCTTACTGGCCTTGTATGGCCCATGGATACAGATGGTAACTCGTGCTCATCGTGTTTGGTAACATTCGTAAACTGTGTTAATGTTCATTTGGGTGGGTATTCGTGGGTGTCTAGGTGTAAGGGGGGCGGGTGTGGTGGTATTCCATCTTGCCCTGCGTGGGAATGGACAACAAGGGACTGATCACGTGGGTTCCATGCAGCGCGTAAAAAATGTAGGAAACGATTACGTTATTACTCACCAGTGAGCAAGCTGTACTATACTCCCTGCACGCTGAATCTTTATCGACGAGCTTTCAGCAGTACGTCAAAAGAACTTTATCCGCCGCATCCATCAAGTAACTAACAAGGTCTTATCTTAAATTGCCCTGCTCAGACCCGAACTGGACATCAAGTCTTCACAGCTTCACAGCTTACCCATCCACCTCCCTCGCCCCTCCATCGTTTTCTAGCTGCCCTCGCCCGTCGATCTTAATGGATGGTGGCTCAGAAGGCTCGTTGACGGTAGACAGCTATGCACGTCGCTCGACTAGCGAGGATATACGCAGCCGATGTCTACGTATGTCATTTGCGTAATATCCCGCAACTGCTGACTAGCGCTGACTGCTCGATGTGATATAGGGGAGTTAATAACATTCAACGTGCTCCCTGACGATGTCTTACTAGAAATATTCGGTTTCTGTGTGATCGGTGATTTTCGTCTACGTGATAAACGAAGAATACTAGTAGGGGGGTGGCAAGTGCTGGCACACGTGTGTCGACGCTGGCGAAGTGTCGTTTTTCAATCACCACGTCACCTCAATCTGCGACTCCTTTGTACATCCAAAACACCCGCGAGGGACACTCTGGACATCTGGCCGCCTCTTCTCCTCATCGTTCGCGATACCAAAAAAGTCTTTATGGACGAGCCATCAAGTGTGGATAACATCATAGCTGCACTCGAGCGCAACGACCGCGTGTGTCAAATCCAACTCAGCTATTCTACAAGCTCACAACTGGAATATGTCACGGATTCGCCAGCATTGCAAAAGCCATTCCCTGAGCTGACACATCTCTACCTCAGCATAGATGATCGTCGACTGGAGCCAATACTTCCCGATTCGTTCTTGGGGGGGACTGCACCACGTCTGCGATCACTTTACTTGTATGACATTACATTTCCGGCACTACCCAAACTACTTTTGACTGCCACTCACCTCGTCTATCTTAACCTTTATGATATTCCCCGTTCCGGGTACATTCCACCCGAGGTGATGGCTACCAGCCTCTCTGCGTTGACCAACCTCGAGTCACTTCACCTTCAGTTTCGACAACCACGACCTCACCCTGCCCTAGAAAGCCGACGTCCACCTCCGCCTCCGCTAACACGTTCTATCCTCCCCAGTCTCACCAGGATTTGGTTCAGCGGGGTTAGCGAATACTTGGAGGAAATCTTGGCCCGAATCGATGCCCCTCGACTCAACAAAATGGAGATAACCTTCTTCAATCAAATCGTATTTGGCACACCACAACTCTTCCAGTTTATCAGTCGAAGTCCAACGCTGAGGGCACCGGAAAAGAGCTATGTCGAATTTAATTCTGCGGACATTATTGTTGGATTTTTACCACAGACATCATCTCACGACGATGTACTCATCGTGACAACCCCATGCACGGCGTCAGGATGGCACCTTTCATTCCTTAAGCAGTTCTGCACCTCGTCCTTGCCTCCCGTTTCCACGTTGGAAGACCTCTACATAAATTATGATCCACATTGGGGAGAAGACGACGTTGAAAACACGCAATGGCTGGAACTTTTACATCCGTTTGCTACTGTGAAGAATCTCTACCTACACGAGGGAATTGTGCCCCGTATCGTGCCCGCTCTGCAAGACCTTGTCGGGGGAAGAACGACAGAAGTTCTGCCCACCCTGGAGAATATTTTCTTGGAGGGGTTTCAGCTGTCGGGACGCCTCCATGAGGGCATAGAAAAGTTTGTTGCCGCACGACGGCTCACCAGTTACCCTGTAGCAGTTTCTCGCTGGGACAGGTGGTGATCTATGATTGATAATTACACTTCACTTTCTGTTTCGTTAACGTTCCTTGTTGTCTCCTTACCACCACGATTTTCCTTTGCATTCGTATTTTTTAACATCTCACTATCATTGATA
Source organism: Russula emetica (assembly GCA_015178925.1). Taxonomy (NCBI): domain Eukaryota; kingdom Fungi; phylum Basidiomycota; class Agaricomycetes; order Russulales; family Russulaceae; genus Russula; species Russula emetica. Next base: position 45,197 of record WHVC01000136.1, on the reverse strand, counting down.
TCCGTCATCTGATTACGTGTATCGGATGGAGGCGACGCCGACGTAGCTACTGATCTCAAATCACCGCCTGCTGAGCCAACTATCAGGTCCGGAAGCGGAGTGAATTGAAGTGAATTATTCGTTAGAGTGAGAGTCGGAGAAGCGACAGGCCCCACAGTGCCAGCGGGACAAGTCCGGGCCGGGTTGAACACCTTATGTACTGGCCGCAAACACAGGTCCGCTTATGGCTTGAATCGGTGCATGAGACACCTGCGACAAGCTCAACGGCACGACCGCCAAGTGGTTCAAAATCGACCAGATCAGCAAGAACTTGAAGTCGGACGGCACTGCTTCGTGCCAGCAGGCTGGCAGTAGCAGGACGCCAGTATGTATCACTCTCCTCTCTCCCGGCCGCAGTTTCAGTATCGACTCGTAAACGAGACACACAGTGAACGGCGAACTGCGTCGGCGGCTCCCAGACGGGCAAGCCCCACCAAACCGTCTCCTTCCCGGGCGCATACGGTGACAATGAGTCGTGGTCTAGGACTGGTTCGTTTTATCGTGTTCCTCTTCAATCACCTCGTTCTCCACCTCCTGTTTCAGCTTCGTTCTCAACGCGTTCACAGTTTTACGAAGAGCCTTCATTGTTATCCGTCCCAGCACCCTGAATCCCATGTCCATCAACGCGAATCACGTTGTCATCAACTTCACCTGACGTTCAACGAATCGAATTTGCTACCGTCCAAGTGTTTGAACATCATGTGACTCCTTTTTTTCGGAGGGTCTTATTGCCCGTTAACAAGTGAAGCAATGAGGATTCGGGAACGGACCATCGGCAGCGACTGTACTAGCGAGTCACAAAGAATGCAATAGTAAGTACTTTTTTTCACCAGCCTAGACAAAAATCAGTCAGTCAATTAGTTTCCAAACGTAGATGTACATTCACGTGGCTCATCTTCGTACGCACCTCCACCAGAACGTTATCCTCGTCCATATATATATAAGAATTTCGCCGCACCTACTGTATGGCGTGACCGTCTCGACATATGGCAACCTTGTCTTAAAATCATCCCAGAACTACTCACCCCACGATACACCGACGGCTCCTTAACAACCTTGACCATGCTCCCGCATTCAAGCATGACCTCTCTCCCCATCCCACTGAGCAACGCAAGCGCGCGCTGCACGCGGTTACGGATTAAAATCCCGCATTGTGATGCGCGTCCCCAGCGCTGCCACGCATCGCTCGCCAGCAAGCGAGCTATGAGTGTTCGGGCTGTGATTCATGATACCCGAGTTGGCTTGGTCCCATTCCTTCCACGGTACCTTAGCATCGTTCCCACTCCGGTTCCCGTTTCTGCCGTTGCATACGTTGCACCCGCTTGCGATTGGGCACTGGCAAATTCGAGTAGCGTACGACGTCTCACGGTGAGATCGATGATACGTGAGTGACGCGTCTCAAGAAGATTGAACATAGTATAACTATTGCGAATGCTCCCTATCCTATTCTCCGTATATTTACATCGTGGCCGGCAGATGCAAAGTTAGACCGGGCTCAAGATCTCAAGAAGTCAAAAGGGGGTAAGGTGACGAAATCCCGAACTAAGGTCAATGAAGATAGTGTCAATGTCACCGATGCCGACCTGCATCCTCTGGCCACGCTTCACTTGGATAACTTCAACAATATTAGCGGTATGCTTTCCAAGTCCTGGTATAGGAATGACACAGAACAGATGGTTGTGGTATTTGCGAAGGATCAATACAATGATAAAGAGCAGGTATGAAAGCTATCATGGATCCAAGAACTGATGTTTAGCACTCTATGTTGCAGTTACGAAGGTCTAAAAGAATCCAGAATCAATTAGCTCTTACGATGGCAAAACAAAGAGAATTTTGAAGTTAATAAGTATGCAAGGTGGATGAATACTGACAGTGATACTGTAGCGTTGTTCATGTCTTGTTGCATTATACAGAGTTTTCGTGATAGGATCAGAGTTAGAATTGACATTAATATGTTGTTCTTGGGGTTAGTGAAGTGGGGATATTGTGTCAAGTCGTCGTCGACTGGCGACACAATAAATGGACACGAGACGGATGAACATGGCACAACACAGACATGAAAGATGGACGGATAGATGCAAGAGACGGATATTAGAGGCGGAGACGAGCGTCAGACGAATGCCACAGATGTGAGATAAGGACGGATGAAACAATGGGAAAACAGAAAACGAGAACAAGTGGACACGAAAAAGCGAAGCGCAGACATAACGCGGAGGCGGTGGTCGGTTTAGCGTTGACTGCGAGAGGTTGGCACGTGGCACGTGCACAAGTCGGCTGCAAGGATGGCCCGGGTCCGTTCCCGAATATCATCATGTTTACCAATCTCCACCCCCTTCCCTTTCTCTTGCTCTTTAATATGCCCTCCATGCTCCTGAAATATTCTTAGCCAATGACATCTCCAAGTGCAAAATAAGACATGAAGCCGTCTTAGCCGTCTTAATTGACGTTTAAAGCGCGTCAAGTCCCGTTAAGGAATTTTGAGTTTTCTCTCATCTCTCTGCTTTTCACAATCGATCCCCTCCACACACGGTGCCCTCAGCCCTGCTGGGCACAAATTCCGTGTACAACATTTGTTATCGACATCATCCTCGGCGCCTCATCTCGGCGCAGCCTAAATGCTATCGGCATCAGCACCGACACCGCCGCCACCTCCTCCCGTTCGCACAGATACTCGTGTCGTTGAACCCGATGAACAGTGGAAGGCCGACCTCCGCAAACGTATCGAGCATGACCTCCTTCACATGGTCGAGGATGCCCAGATAGTACACAACACGATTCTCAACTCCCAACCATCTGGAAGCAGCCGCGAGCGCGCCCGACGGGACTATGAGGAGAGCATGAATAATATTCGAACGCTGGCACAAGATGAGTTTACTCGCTTGTTGCGCCGGGAGATGTCCGAGCGTAAATGGGCTCTTGATGTTGTTGACTTCAACTCGCCGGACGTTGCCCGGCAGCAGCAGTGGATCCTCGACAACATGCGCAAAGCCGACGAAGAGCGTACTCCTTTCCTCCCAACCGATGCCCCTCAAAATACCGAAGGGGTATGCTCCGCTAGTCCGCAGCAGCAGAACGATAGCGATCAAGGCCCCGATGAAGAAGGATACGGAACTGATGTACTGGAAGATGAAGAGGGTAAATCTGAGGAATTAGGTGAAAGCACAGATGAGGAGGGGGAAGATGGAGAAGAAGTAGATCACATGCACCGGCAATCACGTCCTCCATCACGTCCGAGCGTCCCCATGACTCAACCCCTTCACTCAAAGTCTCCTGTTTCTCGAAGAAATGCGCCTTCTCATCAGCGACAGCCGCCAAGCTCCCAACCTGCGGATGACCCTCACACGTATCCCCCGTGGCGGTATGGGGGTCAGGGCAGTCAGCCATATTTCCCTGGCGGTGCACCTCGCCGTCAAAGTTCCGGCTCTCAGGCCTCTGTCTGGCGTCCCTCTCCACGAACACCAGAACCTTCTGGTATCTCCCGTACATTCGCGTATGCCATTGGACAGGTATATAACACGGCCTCTGTCCAGTTCCCGCGCCGCGGTAGTGTCAACAGTACTGGTTCAACCAGCAGTGGCGCAGGCTTTCATCGTGCTGGATCCATCAACTCCGATCAGTATCGTAGCAGCAGCATTGCTTCTCACGGCGGCTCAGAACGCCCTTCCACGCAAATTCGCGATCGCATCGCATCGAATATCAATATTTCCCCTCGCGAGCGACGGAACTACGCCTCGGCCAGCCCGTATGACAGGCCCGGTCCGCCGACATTCCCGACAGCTCCAAGAGCGATCCCTGGTGCACGACCCTCATTCGATGAGGCAGTACGTTTCCCCACGTCCGCAAGTCCCGGCTCGTGGGCCGTCTATGCTATGCAACGATCCCCTGAGGATATGAGGCAGGGCCATAACTTAATGAAACGGGAGAGAGAAAGAGAGCAGCGGTAGCGCGCGCGCTAGGAAGGAGCGGCCCGGGGCAGAAGTCCGGTGGGGAGTGGGAGGCCTCGCTTTCTTGACGGAGGCAGGCGGGTACGCAGGGAAGTTAGAATAGACACGCACTTTATTCCAGTGCACATCACACGCCATGTACTACCACTAACAAAATAAATGCCCTTCATGTGAAAGCGAAGTAAATTACGACCGAGCATGAGAAGGCGAGGTAAATTGCGTTCAGACATGATTGCGCGCGGTTGCGAAGAGGAAGTGAGCACCCCTGAGGGATCACCAGGGGCGCGACGAGGGTGAGGTATGAGATACGAGACGGCGTGCGGGGCGGCGTCAACTCGCAACTGATCCAAAATATTATCCACACGGCCCCTCTCCGGTGTCTTCGATCAACTCGAGCGTGGCCTATCCCTGCCCGACCATCTACAGTAGCTGATCGGTTTACCTGACAGCTAACTTGAACTCCGTCTGGAAACGGTCCGAGTCCCAAAACCATTTTTTGGACCCCTCGTGGGCTTCGCCTAGCGCGCTCTCGGTTCCCGGCCCTGGTCCCGGTTTCCGCTGTACAGTAGTACTATAGTACCACTCACTGGCGTCTTGTTGATGTCAGCGAATTCGAGTAGCGTGCGACATCGCACTGTGAGATCGATCGTGCGCGAAAGTAACCCGATAATCCGTTCACTTGCATCACTACGCTGATGATACCGTCGATCCCTAGGCACGAGCGTAAGTGAAACGGCGGCGCGCGCACCGACGGTTCCTGCCTTCCGGCTGTCCATCACTGCATCACCGGTCGACGAACCGGTCTCTCTACCGGAACCGAAGTTTGTGGTCAGAAGAGGGTGCAGGTGGGGGCGGCGGTGGATGTTATTGACGGTATTTCGAGAAGAGGGCGTGCGACGTGCGTGTCCCGGGTGCTCACCGCCGAAACACGTCGCACACAACGTAAGGACGCGCTACAGTATATATTGTCAGTTCCGGGAGGGAAAGAACGCAGACTGGGGGAGAGAGAACTTGAACGCCAAAACAAAACTCACGTTTTCCCCACCGGGATTTCTCCAGTAAACTCTCCATCACCAGGCCTGGGCTGGCGGGTACGTCCATGGTGGCTAGCTAGTAGACGTTCAGGCCGCAATCCAAGAAGGTTAATCCCTGCTCTTCACGGGGCGGATATCGAATTGGATTGGACTATCTAAGGGCATCGCGTTCAACTGGAGACGTTGAGAGGGTAGGTCGTTCCATCCATGATGACTTTTGTGATATACCCAGGGAAAGAGCCGTGGCTGGTGGCAGAAGGGAGGTGTGAGATGGTAAAAATAACGAATACTTCACTTCAATTCGCTCTGCTTCCGGACCTGATAGTTGGGTCAGCAGGCGGTGATGTGATTTAAGATCAGTAGCTACGTCGGCGTCGCCTCCATCCGACACATGTAATCAGACGACGGATATCAATCATAGTGACCATGGCGTTAAAAAATACGAGTACAAAGAAAAATCGTGGTGGTAAGGAGACAACAAGAAACGCTAACGAAACAGAAAGTGAAAAATCTCCATGTCAAAGTCCCAGTGAGAAACTGTTACAGGGTGACTAGTGAGCCGTCGTGCGGCAACGAACTTTTCTATGCCCTCATGGAGGGGTCCCGACGCCTCTAAGCCCTCCAAGAAAATATGCTCCAGGGTGGGCAAAACTTCTGTCATTCTTCCCCCGACAAGTTCTTGCAGAGCGGGCGCAATACGGCACACAGATTCCTCGGGTAGGTAGAGATTCTTCACAGTAGCGAACGCATGTAAAAGTTCCAGCCATAGCGTGTCTTCAACATCGCCTTGCCAATATGAATCCACATTTACTATGTAGAGGTCTTCCAACGTGGAAACGGGAGGCAAGAATGAGGTGAGGAGCTGCCTAAGGAATGAAAGCTGCCATCCTGACACCGTGTATAGGATTGTCACGATGAGTACATTGGATGTCTGCGGTGAAAATTCGACAATAATAGCCGAAGGATCAAGTGCGATAGAGCCCCAGTCCGGTGCCCTCAGCGTTGGACTTCGACTGATAAACTGGAAGAGTTGTGGTGCGTCGAATATGATTTCATTGGAGAAGGTTATATACAATCGGTTGAGTCGAGGGGCATCGATCCGGGCCGAGATCACCTCCAAATATTCGCTGGGCCCATTGAATTCAATCTTGGTGAGACGGGGGAGGATTGAGCGTGTCAGTGGAGGCGGAGGCAGACGTCGGCTTTCTAGGGCAGGGCGAGGTTCTAGGTCAAACGAAAACGAAAGGCGAAGTGACTCTAGGCTGGTCAACGCAGAGAGGCCGGTGGCCATCGCCTCGGGTGGAATGTACCCAGAAAAGGGAATTAAAATAAGGGTAAGTTCGACAAGGTGAGTGGCAGTCAAAAGGAGTTTTGGTAATCCCGGAAATGGAATGTCATTCAAGTAAAGTGATCGCAGACGTGGCGCGGTTCCGCCCAAGAACGAATCGGGAAGTGGTTTATCGTAATTATGAACGCCGGGCCGAAGATCTGTCAGCTCCAGGAAAGGCTTTTGCATTGCTGGCGAATTCGTGACATATTCCAGTTGTCTAAGATATTCGAGTTTGATTTGACATACGCGGTCGTTGTGCTCGAGTGCAGCGATGATGTTATCCACCCCTCGTGGTCCGTAATCGGAGGAGATATGACGGGGATCGCAGATGATGAGGAGAAGAGGCGGCCAGATGTCCAGGGTGTCCCTCGCAGGTGTTTTGCTTGTACAAACGAGTCGCAGATTGAGGTGGCGTGGTGATTGAAAAACGACACTTCGCCAGCGTCGACACACGTGTCAGCGTTTTCCACTCCTTCATTTTTTGTTCTCTTAATAGATGGAAACGTTCAGAGATATAGATATTGAATATTTCCAATAAGACATCATCGGGGAGCATGTTGAATGTTATCGGCTCCCCTACATCACATCGAGCAGTCAGCGCTGGTCAGCAGTTGCGGGATTTTACGCAAATGACATACATCGGCTGTGTATATCCTTGCTAGTAGAGCAACATGCAGAGTGGTCTACCGTCAATGAGCCTTCTGAACCGCCATCCATTAAGATCGACGGGCCAGGGCGGCCAGGAAACAATGGAGGGGCGAGAGAAGTGGAGGGGTAAGGTGTGAAGACTTGATGTCCAGTTCGGGTCTGAGCAGGGCTATCTAAGATAAGACTTTGTTAGTTACTTGATCAATGCGGCGGATAAAGATCTTTTGACGTACTGCTGAAAGCTCGTCGACAAATATTCGTGCGGGGAGAGGGACAGCGGCTGCTAGTGGATTGCTCACAGGCGTGAGTAAACGGCGTGAGTAATAACGTAATAGCGTTCCTTTGCATGGCTCCCACGTGATCAGTCTCTTGGTTATGTTTTTGTCTCAGACATACTGTATAATATTGTTGTCCATTGTACTACGACCTGTAGAGTATCAATTTGATGGATCTTGTGGTGATGCATGATAAGTAAAATTGCACTCCATGGAAGGCACATCGAGCGGACGAATTGAACCTCATGAACACTGAAAAATGACATCAGGCTTGCCTGATGTTCAATTCGTTCTCAAATGAAACATCTGCTCTCGGCGAAATGCTTTAATACAGCACCTAGTAGTAGTATAGAGTGCCTGCAGTCCCGTTGAGCTACGTTGTTTACTTTTACACATATATCCATGTCAGTATTCTCCAAGTGGGGTACAAGTATCGGTATTGATATTGGGTCGTGTGTCACAAAGAATGCAAATAGAACTTTCTTTCACCGGCCTACAGTAACAAAACGAAGGTCAATCCCTCAATCAGTTAAATCCATCCATAGAGAGGGAAAGAAACGTCGGAACTTGGTGCTCACCTCCGTGCGCACCTCCGCCAGCAAATTATCCTCATCCATGAAAATACCCTCGTATCCAAGGTGCGGCGTGATAGTCTCGACGTAAGGCAAGCTCGTCTCGATATCGTCGCAGAACCACTCGCCACCACGATACGACGACATCTCCTTGACGACTTTCACGACACTCCCGCACTCAAGCTTGACCTCCTTCCCAGGCCCAGCCCCACGCGAAGCCAACATCTCAAGCGCACGACGCACACGGAACGGATTATAATCCCGCATCGTGATCCCCGTCGGCAATACCTGTCCGACTGTCGCACGCCGCTCGCCGACGAGCGAGCCCCACGTGAGCGAGTCGTGCTCTAGGATACGCGTGTTAATCGGACCCCACTTCTCCCATTCTAGCGCGCTCTCGATCCCGGTCCCAGTCCCGGTTTCCGCTGTAGTACCACTCGCTGGCGTGTTGTTGATGTCAACGAATTCGAGTAGCGTGCGACGTCGCACTGTGAGATCGATGGTGCGAAAGTAACCCGATAATCCGTTCACTTGCATCACTACGCTGATGATGCCGTCCCTAGGCACGGAGCGTCAGCGGCGGCGGGCACCGATCCTGCCTTCCGGTTGTCCACCGGTCGACGAGCCGGTCTCTCTACCGGAGCCGGAGTTTGTGGTCAGGAGAGGGTGCAGTTGTGAAGGTAGATGTTGTCGACGGTATTTCGAGAAGAGTGCGTGTCCGGGGTGCTCGCAAAAACACGTCACCCAACGTAAGGACGCGCTTATTGTCAATCCCGGGAGGGAAAGAATGCGGACCGTTTCGAGCGAGGCCTTTTCACGGTCTCCGATATTGATTAGTCGGCACAGCTCGAGCGCCGGTTCACGCAGTCGAATCAGTAGGATGATATCCTCTGATAGTACTGATAAGACCGAGCCGTACATGCCTGGGCGGGAGGAGCGAAGCTAAGGGGAAGGTTTTTTTGCTTTTGGCTGATATCGACGTGGGGTCGAGGGCGTATGGCACAGACGCACCTCGGATACCCATCCTTCTTTCCATGCGACTAGGTAGATGCTGCACAGCGTACCTTCGTGCGTGCGGGAATACATCGGCGCTCCGACCCAATACAAGATGTAGTCACCGATAACCTCCGTATCCGATAGATTGTGTGCAGCTGCGCCGGTGACAGAGATCTCTAACTTTGGTTCGGATGCCAATGGGTGTGGCTTGCCCGTGCTGAACCACATGGGACTGATCGTCAGGGTTACTCTTCGGCGATCTATAAAGGTTGGTGCCCTATGCGACGCAGATTTAGCAAAATCCCTGTTTGAGAAAGAGGAGGAGAGCGCCGGGGACTAGCGATCTTACGCACGAGATGGCGACGGCGAGATTGAGCTCCGATGCAAAGGCGAACACGAGGACGTTCGGGGTATTGATTTCGATGGTCGTCCATCGCGAGGCATTGGTATGTTGGGATGACCTAGCGTGCATATCGAGGAACGAGTAACCTGCTGATATGCCGTATCCTTCACGGATCACGACGAAATATCGTCCAAAGGAGAACTCGACGGGTGGCCCACTTTTGGCCGGGACGGGGGCATCGATGCTGGCGTTCGGCTCACGAAGATCCAACTCCATCCACGCGGTCTCCCATTGCTCCAATTGATCGAGACGGTCGGGAAGGGAAGGGCCAGGATCGAGTGGATCGAAGACGCCAGAGAGGGCGGTTCGTGATACGTATTGGAGCAGCTGGGACTTGACGATGTGTTCGTTTGACTGGTGACATGTATGCCGGCATGCGTAGATGTCAAAGGGGGAAAGGTTGGAGAATATTTCGATGATGACTCTGTTCAGTCTGCGGCAGGTGCACCGGCATGCGTAGATGTCACAGGGGCAGAGGTTGGAGATGATTTCGATGAGGAGTTCGTTTGAGAGAGAGAAGAGGTGTGGAAGGGACATTGCGGGGTATTATGCATGAGACCTCGATGAGGCGGGGACTAGGAAGCTGGTGTAGCACAGCCTAAGGCCGCGCCTGTGAGTTCGAGTAGGGAGGAGATGTCGAAGGAGATGAGGAAAGGGGCAGTAAGAAGAGAAGAGGACGGAGGCCTAGGGACGGCTGTCAGTGTGGGATCAGTAGGGTGGAACGTACTAGGCCTCGATGACCCGATCGTCGGTGTCTCGGACTCGGATAAGGAAAAAAAATAGAAAAAGAGATAAAACTCGCGTCCTGGGACGTCTCGCGCTTAGAGAGAAGGAGAAAGAGAAAGGGGACCAGATATATGATGGCCATTGTGACCTATGCTGGACTCTTTAAATACATGGAAGGACTCCCAACACGTCAGCCCGTTGCACTCTACGGTAAAACGATCGGTAAGTAAGTGAGAAAAACGAGAATCAAGAGAAGTTCGAGGACAACGCGTGGCTGGTGGCCACCCCGACGCGAAGGCATGGAGCCTGTCCGAAACTTGTACCCGGTCGTCCAAAGTCGGGAATGTGGGCGGAACGGGGGAGGAAGCATAATGTAAATGAGAAAAGGGATCACTATAAAGCGTGGGCGAGCGAGAGAAGGGGCGATCAGAGTAATGCTTTGGAAAAAGATGCCAACGACAGGCAGCCACGAGGCTGTCAGTTAGATAGCAACGAGGCACGCGCCCTCTGTAATATGTATCGAAGGCGCCTAAACTGTAAGCGCATGTGGAACGAAGGGGGAAGACAGAACAAACACGAGGAAAAATAAGGAATACTCGGCCGACTTACTCCGAGTCCCGCGATCCGGGAGGAGGTCGACGCGTCAAGAAGGGTTGGGCATAAAGGAACTTTCCGGGCGACTCAGACATATGAGAGGGTCACTGGAGTGGTCTGCGCGAGCGCAGCCCGTGCTCCTACCTTACACTGGTGAAGAGCTAATTACAGTAACAGCATTTTTAAGCAGGGAGTTCAGCGCTAAAACCATTTGTCTTCTCGCAGTTCTCGGATGATGTACGGTGACACTAGAGTCGGAAAGATCACTCACATCAGTCCCTGCTGATGGTTTGAAGAGGGCGTAGGCGCAGCTCTAGTCAGTTTTTGGAGTAAAATGGCTACTGTATATTGACGATGCTACTAACCTGCAGCGCTATAGTGGAATGAAAAGATTGAGGCGCTTCTACGCACAGCGTCAATACCGTATTTATGCTAAATTTTATTTGCATTTCAAAGTACAGGAAACGGTCCGTAAGATGGTTCGAGGAAAAGGTTGCTGTTGACACAACATCTATTGCATAACAGATTACTGTATAATCCCGTGTCGTGGTCCACGTAGGCAGTACCTGCCCGACTATGATCGTGCGCCGCTCGCCGCGAGTCGTTCTCTAGGATCCATGTTGTGCATCTTGGCCGGACCCTATTGGGTATTAGCGAATTCGAGTAGGGTACGGCACCCCACTGTGAGATTGATCGAGGCATGGAGCGTAGACAGCTGCGCGCACCGACCCTGCCTCAAGGCTGTCGGATCGAGCAGAAACGGAGCTGGAGGTCAGACTGGTCAGGGTAGGTGTGGTGTGCCTGGCCTGCCACCCACATCGCCGATGGCTCATCGACTCGGAAACGTTTCATCAGAGTATCAGAATTCATCTATCCTGTTACAGCCTCTGGTTAAGGACTCGGAAGGAATCAATTAGTCAACGAAGAAACGTGGTTGTCATTGGCACTTATTGACAGTACTAGTACTGTTAGCGGTGCCGAACTAAAGGTGGGCTCCATCATACTCATACTCAGGACTCAGACTGTACAGCGCAAATCCGAGTCCCTTCACATATCCACCTACATTCTGCCCGGTCGGAATCTGACAATGGCCATCAGCCGAAAGCAACCTGAAGCATCATCAGTCGATGACAGCGGCACATCCCACTCACCTCGTCAAATGGTAGATTATCCACGCGAAGTAGAACCTCGTCCTGCTCCAAATAAATCTCCTTGCATCCCCGCACGTCCGCCACAATGTCCAAGTAGGGGAGCATCGTCGTCACGTCTTCTTCGAACCATTCTCCCCCCCGTATCGTACTACTTTTGACGATTCTGCAGGTGCCATTCTGGTCCAGACCTACATTAGAATCCCTTGCCCGCCGAATGCGGTACGAGTTGTAGTCACGAATCCGTATTTGACCTCCCTTTTCAATCGTTGCCCTCCGCTCACCGAACAAATTTCTCCATCCCACGGGCGTGGAATCCAATGCCGTGACGGAGGTCGCCTGTGGTCCCCATACGTCCCACAGCACAACATCATTTCCATTACCTTCTTTGGCATTGACATCGCCCACCACAGCGGCAGTTGGGACCACATGGACTCCATCAGCGTAAGAGAGTAAAGTCTCGCAACGCACGACGACCTCAAAGTTGCACAAGCGACCGTCGCACCCTACGATCCCCATCGTGACACTAACGACGCTGTCCCTCGTTGACTGGCGGAATATCTGACCACGCCCCAGTGGTGCATGGTGATACTCCGGCCATGGTTCACAAGAGAATGTTTGATGACCTGAGTGTTCACCAACGCAGAACGCCGTAGATGCCGTTGCACCGGCACCAGTACCATCTCGTTGTCGTAGCGGCGAAAATAGAAGCGTGCACAGCCTGTCCATACGGGGTCCGTCATTCTGGCTGCTGTGGTGACTACTGTTCGTGGCGCCTTCTTCTCCTTCGTTTCGCATGTTGGATACTCTGCATAGCTCAATTCCTGGCGGATCAAGCTGTATGAGAGCAAGGATATCGGTTGATATCATATGGACGGCTCCATACTTCCCCGTAGAATTTTCCCGGAGCTGCCAGCATCATCAATACCATAGATCATCATGATCATGAATAAAGAATATAGAACTTACGAGTGTGATTGAGCCTTGCTTCCATGCGATCACGTATAGCTTGGCCACACTGTGTCGTCTCTCACTTGCTCCGGCGATCCAAAGTAGTAGATAATCACCGAGCACTTGCGCCCGCGTCATCTGAAAAGCCGAGGTTCTCGTTACGCTGAACCGCATTGTCGGCACTATAGCGCAGGGATGTGGCGTACCATCCCGGAAGCGCAGTGGTCGTACCGTCAAATGACACGTTTCTTCCTCCTGGCCCTCAAATTCAACTAGAACTCTGTTAGTTTTTTTGGTCCCACAATAAGAACTAAGATGAGAGACGAGAAAGATGAAGATTGGCATGGAGACACGCACGAAATGACCACAGCTAGATCCAACTCGGTCGACAGCGCAATCTCTACCACGTTCCACACTGGAATGTTGATGACCGTCCAATCCAGGCGATCGTAATTGGTGTCCACATCGACATCCTCCTCCTCGCCACCCTGAATACCATCCAACGCACCTGTCCCTGTCCCAGACCCGCCCATACGCCCATGCAGATCCAAATACGAATATGCAGGACGTATAGCTTGTATACTAGGTCCAGTATGCGTGGAAGTGATAAAACAAGGCCCAAATGAAAACCGATCTGTGTCGTCTCTGGCAAATATCGCAATAAGCTCCGCAAGTTCCTGTAACCCCTCCGGAAATGGGTCTTCTGGAATTGGGTCTGGATCTAGAATCATAGCAAACATATGCGTCACCTTTGGAGATGACGACATTGGCTGCCAAGGAGGTAGTGTGATGCGTAGATCGGGGCTGCGCTTGCGCCAAAAAACTCCCCTACCACTAGCGCCAAGTGGATTCCATGCTTCCTCCCAAGCCTGTAGCGTCATCATGCGATCCGGTAGCGCCAGCGCCGCGGATGGGGATAGAGTTACAGACCCGCCGTCACCAATGAGGAGTTGTGGGTCGTGCATGCCTAGGAGGGTGAGACGCTCGAGGTACTGCACGAGGGTGGATTGTGTGATGATCGTTTTGAGCGTGCGGCAGGTTTGGCGGCAGGTTTGGATGGTTTGTGCGTTATCTCGACATATGAGGACTAGAATGTTCTCGAGGAGCTCTTTGGGTAAATGGAGTAGATGCGTGGGCATGGTGTTGTCTACACTATACATCAGCAACAGACAAGCGCCCACAAGTGGGAAACGCTATTACGTTATTGCTCACGCCGTTTACTCAGTGTTTACTCAATACTCACACCGGTGACTAGCAACTGCTGTGACTGTCCCTCTCCCCGCACACTGAATATTTGTCGACGAGCTTTCAGCAGTACGTCAAAAGAGCTTCATCCGCCGCATTGATCAAGTAACTAACAAGCTCAGGCCCAAACTGGACATCAAGTCTTCACACCTTACCCCACTTCCCTCGCCCCTCCATCGTTTCATAGCCGCCCTGGCCCGTCAGCCTTAATGGATGGCAGTTCAGAAGGCTCGTTTACGGTAGACAACTATGCACGTCGCTCGACTAGCAAGGATATACACAGCCGAAGTCGACGTATGTCATTTGCGTAACATCCTGCAACTGCTGACTAGCGCTGACTGCTCGATGTGATGTAGAGGAACCAATAACATTCTACATGCTCCCCGATGATATCTTACTAGAAATATTCGGTTTCTGTGTGATCGATGATTTCCGTCTACGTGATAGACAAAGAATAGAGGTGTGGCAAATGCTGGCACACGTGTGTCGACGCTGGCGAAGTGTCGTTTTTCAATCACCACGTCACCTCAATCTGCGACTCCTTTGTACACCCAAAACACCTGCGAGGGACACTCTGGACGTCTGGCCGCGTTTGCCTCTCATCATTCGTGACTTTGATAAAATCTTCTATAGCGAGCCATCAAATGTGGATAACATCATCGCTGCACTCGAGCACAACGACCGCGTCTGTCAAATCAATCTCGGTCGCCTTTCAAGTTCACAACTCGAATATCTCACCAGTTTGGCAGCAATCCAAATCCCTTTCCCGGAGCTGACACATCTCCGCATCAAAACATACGATAGTCCGGAGCCGATACTTCCCGATTCGTTCTTGGCCGGAACAGCACCACGTCTCCGATCACTTATACTGGATAGCATTCCATTTCCGGGATTACCGAACCTACTTTTGACTGCCACTCACCTCGTCGATCTTCAACTTTCTGATATTCCCCCTTCCGGGTACATTCCACCCGAGGCGATGGCTACCACCCTTTCTGCATTGACCCGCCTAGAGTCACTTCGCCTTTGGTTTCGACCTCACCGTGCCCTAGAAAGCCGACGTCTGCCTCCGCCTCCGCTGACATGCTCTATCCTCCCCGGTCTCACCAATATTAAATTCAAAGGGACCAGCGAATATTTGGCGGTGATCTTGGCCCGGATCGATGCCCCTCGACTCAACGGATTGTATATAACCTTCTTCAATCCAATCACAATCATATCCGACACATCACAACTTTTCCAATTTATCAATCGAAGCCCAACGCTGAGGGCACTGGAAAAGGGCTGTATCGTATCTCATCCTCCGGACATTTCTGTCAGATTTTCACCACGGACGTCTTACTGCGACAAACTCATCGTGGAAATCCCATATACGGCGTCAGGATGGCGGCTTTTGGTCTGCACCCCGCCCTTGCCTCCCGTTTCCACGTTGGAAGACCTCTACATAAATTGGCCACCGGGTCGCCGGAGTCGGCAAGGCGATGTTGAAAACGCGCTTTGGCTGGAAGTTTTACATCCGTTTGCTGCTGTGAAGAATCTCTACCTACTCAAGGGAATTGTGCCCCGTATTGCGCCCGCCCTGCAAGAACTTGTCGGGGGAAGAACGACAGAAGTTTTACCCACCCTGGAGAATATTTTTTTGGAGGGGTTTCAGGCGTCGGGACCCCTCCATGAAGGCATAGAAAAGTTTGTTGCCGCACGACGGCTCACTATTCATCCTGTAGCAGTTTCTCGCTGGGACAGGTGGTAATGATTACACTTCACAGCCGATCATTTGACTACACGATCTAGATGACCTAATTCCAGGTCAGTAGCTACAGTACTGTACGTCGGCGTCACCTCCATCCGACACATGTAATCAGACGACGGATAATCAACCATGGTGGTCATGATGTTAAAAATACGAGTGCAAAGGAAAATCATGGTGGTAAGGAGACAACAACAAGGAACATTAACGAAACAGAAAGTGGCACGTGCACAACTCGGACGTGACGCGTGACGCGTGACGGACCGTTCCAGATTAGCCCTCGCCTAAGGATGAAATTAATCTTCACTTGGTACGTTCATGATTCGGACACAATCCAACCATCCATTTATAATGACGTTCATTATACTTGGTCCACCAGTCCGAGGCTGATCTCGAGTGCGAGCCGTCGCACGGTGTCTATGATATGGGACTGAGCGTGATGGGAGGACCGATGAGGTCGCAAATGTATGCGCGTGAATACCGTATTAGTGGTCCGTGACACACTGCTCTTTCCCTGCAATGTCTCTTCCGCCCCTCTTCTCTCTGTCCCATGAACTCCTCATCGAAATATTCTCCAATCTCTCCCCCTTTGACATCTACGCATGCCGGCGCACATGTCGCCAGCTAAACGAACTTATCGTTAACTCGCAGTTGCTCCAATACATATCACGAATCGCCCTCTCCGGCGTCATCGAAGACTTCGATCCACTCGAACCTGGCTTATCCCTGCCCGACCGTCTTGATGCACTAGAGCGATGGGAGACCGCGTGGATGAAGATGGACCTTCGCGAGCCAGACGCCATCATTGGTGTGCCAGTCTCCGCCGACAGTGAGCACGAGCCATACAGCGGATTTTTATCTGGTCAATATTTTATCGTGTACCGGAAATACGATCTACCGCATGGCTACGCGTTTCTCGACATGCATGCTAGGTCCTCCTCACATACGAATGCTGCGCACTGGACAACAATCAAAATTGATACCCCGAACCTCCTCGATTTGGCCTTTGCCCCGGAGCTCAATCTCGCTGTCGTCATGTCGTGCGTAAATCTGCCAGTTTCCGCTCCTTCTTTCTCATCCGGGCTAATTCCGATCTATTCGTGTCACATAGGGCACGTACCTCTATAGACCTCCTGGAAACGACCTTCATGATCAGCTTCCTGTGCTTCAGTACTGGCAAGCCGCACCCATTGGCATCCCAACCCAATTTGGAGGTTTCCGGCTCCGGTGTATTTGGTGACGGGCTATTGGTTATCGGGGACTATATTTTGTATCGGGTCGGAGTGCCGAGAGATCTGCCTGTCCACATAGATGCGTTATGTGGTATCTATCTGGTTGCATGGAAAGAGGGATGGGTATCCGAGGTGCGTCTGCACCCAACCCCCTCGACCCGTCTCGATCATGATGTCAGCCCTAAAGCAACATAATCTTCTTCCAGCTTCGCACCTCTCCCCCGGGTGTGTACACCCTAGCCTTATCAGTACTATCAGAGGAGATCATTTTGCTGATTCGACCACGTGAACCTGCGCTCGAATTGTGCCGACTATCGAACATTGACGACCGTGAAAAGGCCTCACTTGAAACGGTCCGGATCCTCTCTCTTCCGGTATTCGCCCCAAACACATTCTTGTTTCGGATGACCTGTTTCGACAAGCATCCTGGCCACGCGTTGTTCTCGAAAAATCACCGACAAAATTCGTCACCACACCCTTCCCCGTTGGCTCTCTTGAGCACCTGCTCGAGCCCGTCCACCCGACAGCCGGAAGACAGGGTCGGTGCACGCCGCCGCTTACACTTCGTTCCTATGGACAGCATGATCATCGTATCGATGGTCCTTGGACGTTCACGTGTAATCGAACTTACCGTGCGGCGTCATACACTACTCGAATTCATCAATGCCCAGCCGCAAGCGGATGCAGTGTTTGCAGCGGAAACAGGAATCGGGGTGGGAACGGTGCTCACGGTACCGTGGGAGAATTGGGGCCCAACCAACTCGCGTATCCGAGTCCTGGAGATGAACTCACCCGTCTGCAGCTCGCTCACTGGCGAGCGACGTGTGACGGTGCTGGCTCCGCAGAGAAGGCGCATCGTGATGCTGGATTATAATCCGTTCCGTGTTCAGCGCGCTCTTGCGTTGTTAGGTGGCGCTGGGAGAGAGATCATGCTTGAGTGTGGGAGCGTTGTCAAGGTTGTTAAGGAGCCGTCTGTGTATTGCGGGGGCAAGTGGTTCCGCGATGATATTGAGACGAGCTTACCGTATGTGGAGACGACCACGCCACACACGGACCATACGTGCGAGGGAGTTTACATGGACGAGGATAACCTTCTGGTGGAGGTGCGCACAGAGGTGAGCCACGTGTTCATCTTTGGGGGCTAAATGACTCACTGATTTTGTATAGGCTGGTGAAAAAAAGTACTTATTGCACTCTCTGTGACTCGCTATCGATACTGTATCCACTTAGAAAAGACTGACATGGATATATGTGTAATAGCAACAATGTAACAACTCAATGAGAGCGCAGGCACTCTGTTGCATTAGGCGACGGTTCCAGATGCTTGAGTCACCACTGGCATGCACCATGCATCGTCACCCTGGATCCATCAAATCTATTTTTTACATGCCATGCCAGTGCCAAGTACAGTTGACTACAAGATTATGTCTATGAAAGGTAAAATGTTATGATACCATCGAATAATGGTAGTTAGGATTTATATACTTACTCTAAATTGCCACATTATATGTGTTTGTTTGACGCTCGTATGCTATAGTGTGGACAATCACCATGTCCGCGCATCTACTCCATCTACCCCCAGAGCTCCTCGAGAACATTCTAGTCCTCATATGTCGAGATAACGCACAAACCATCCAAGCCTGCCGCCAAACCTGCCGCGCGCTCAAAACGATCATCACACAATTCACCTTCGTGCAGTACCTCGAGCGTCTCACCCTCCTAGGCATGTACGACCCACAACTCCTCATCGGTGACGACGGGTCTGTAACTCTATCCCCATCCGCGACGCTGGCGCTACCAGATCGCATGACGACGCTACAGGCTTGGGAGGAAGCGTGGGATCCACTTGGTGCTATTGGTAGGGAAGTTTTTTGGTGCAAGCGCAGCCCCGATCTACGCATCTCGCTGCCTCCTTGGCAGCCGTCCTCCTGGCTGCCGTCGGAGTTGTCTCCAAAGGTGACGCAGATATCTGCTACGATTCTCGATCCATTTCCAGAGGGGTTACAGGAGCTTGCGGAGATGTTTAGAATTTTCTCCAGATACTACGACAAAGATCGCTTTTCATTTGGGCCTGGTTTTATCACTTCGACGCATACTAAATCTAGTATAGCTGCATATTCGTATTTGGATCTGCATGGGCGTATGGGCGGGACTGGGACAGGAACAGGTGCGCTGGACGGGATTGGTGGTGAGGAGGAGGATGATGTCGATGTGGACGCCAATTATCATGATCGCGTGGATTGGACGATCATCAACATTCCGGTGTGGAACGTGGTAGAGATTGCGCTGTCGATCGAGTTGGATCTAGCTGTGGTTATTTCGTGCGTGTTTTAATGCCAATTTTCATCTTTCTCGTCTCTCATCTTAGTTCTTATTGTGGAACCAAAAAAACTAACAGGGCTATAGTTGAATTCGAGGGTGAGGAGGAAGAGACGTGTCATTTGGCGGTACGACCGCTGCGCTTCCGGGATGGTACGCCGCACCCGTACGCTATAGTGCCGACGATGAGGTTCAACGTAACGGGCGCCTCGGCTTCTGAATTGACGCGGGTACAAGTGCTCGGTGATTATCTACTACTTTGGATCGCCGGAACAAGTGAGAGACAACACACTGTGGCCAAGGTATACGTGATCGCATGGAAGCAAGGCTCAATCACACTCGTAAGTTCTATATTCTTTATCCATGATCATCTATCACATTGGTTGTGGTATTGATGATGCTGGTAGCTCCTGGAAAATTCTACGGGGAAGTATGGAGCTGTTCATATGATATCAACCGATGTCCTTGCCCTCATACAGCTTGACCCGCTGGGAATTGAGCTATGCCGAGTATCCAACATGCGAAACGAAGGAGAAGAAGACGCCACGAACAACAGCCACCACAGCGGCCAGAATGACGGACCTCGTATGGACAGGCTGTGCACGCTTCTATTTCCGCCGCTACGACAACAACGAGATGGAACTGGTGCCGGTCCAAGCGTATATATGGCATTCTGCGTTGGGGGACATTCCGGTCATCAAACATTCTCTCGTGAACCAAGGCCGGAGTACCACCGCGCACCACTGGGCCGCAGTCAGATATTCCGCCAGTCGACGAGGGACAGCGTCATTAGTGTCGTGATAGGGCTCGGAGGGCGCGATGTTCGCTGGTTCAACTTTGAGGTCGTCGTGCATTGCGACACTTTACTCTCTTACGCTGATGGAGTACATGTGGTCCCAACTGCCGCTGTGGTGGGCGATGTCAATGCCAAGGAAGGTATTGAAACTGATGTTGTGCTGTGGGACGCATGGGGACCGCAGGCGACCTCCGTCACGGCATTGGATTCCACGCGCGTGGGATGCCACTGGAGAAATTTGTTCGGTGAGCGGAGAGCAACGATCATTAAAGAGTTTGGTGAAATACGAATTCGTGACTACAACTCGTACCGCATTCGGCGGGCAAGAGATTCTAATGTAGGTCTGGACCAGAATGGCACCTGCAGAATCGTCGAAAGTAATACGATACGGGGAGGAGAATGGTTCGAAGAAGACGTGACGACGGTGCTCCCCTACTTGGACATTGTGGTGCGCTGGCAGGGATGCATGGGTTGTAGGGAAATCTATTTGGAGCAGGACGAGGTTCTACTTCGCGTGGATTGTCTACCAGTAGACAAGGTGAGTGCCGCTGTCATCGATTGATGATGCTTCGGGTTGCATTCAGCTGACGGCCATTGTCAGATACCGGGGCAGAATGGAGGTGGATATGTGAGGGGATTTGCGCTGTACAACCTGAGTCCTGAGTATGAGTATGATGTAGCTCACCTTTAGTTCGGTACCGCGAACAGTACTATCAATAAGTGCCAGTAACAACCACGTTTCTTCATTAATTGATCCCTTCCGAGTCCTTAGTAACTAGGGGCTGCAGTAGATGAAACGTCTCGATGAGCCATCGGCAATGTGGGTGGCAGGCCAGGCACCACACCTACCCTGACCAGCCTGACCTCTAGCTCCGTTTCTACTCGATCCGACGGCCTCGGGGCAGGGTTGGTGCGCGCAGCCGCCTACGCTCCATCCCTCGATCAATCTCACTGTGGGGTGTCATACCCTACTCGAATTCACCAATACTCAATGGGGTCTAGGGATGGTAAGGTTCGGTTTGGTCCGGTTCACAGATAGGGCTGTTCCTGGCTCGGCTTCAGGCCGTTGGCCGAGCCAAGCCAGGCCCAAATAGGCCAGGCCAAGCCGGGCCATGAGTGATGGCCCAACATTGGCTTTGGCTCGGCTTCAGATCTCAAAAGCCAAAGCCAAGCCATCAGGCCCCAGCTTTTGGGAATGGCATTACCAATACCATAATGCTTCTATCCGAGTCAAGTAACATGATGTATGCAACAGTCCATGATCAGCGTCCATGATCATCCTCAACAACATGGTTACGCTGCTGGGTGACCGCAATATGATACTCCCTCTACAAGTCAACCCCCACTTTGTGCTTTCAACTTTCAAGTCTCGAAAATGCTCACTGTCGCAGAGATCACCAGTCTTGTTACCGACATTTGTACTCTTTCAAATGGTCTACCCTCGTCTGTGCCGAATGGTTCCAAGGAGGACAAGATGTTACGAGCGGACTATCTCGTATGGCGCGTAAGCAACCTCCCAATGGCAGTTACTTACACGATGAGCTTCTGTATAAGAAGAGCCTTAGTACGTCAAGGCTAACCTCAGTACGTCGAGGCGTAAGCTAACTCAAACAGGAGTTAGATCTGGTAGCTGACTTAGGACTGGAACCTAAGCGCAAAGGATATGATGTGATAAGGGAGTCAAGCTGAGCGGCGAGCGTAGTAATAAACCTGGCGAGCCAGTGAAGCAAGATGGAGCTGATCGAACAAGTCGCAAGGGAATAAGCGAGCGAGTCGAAGACGAGCGAGCGAAGCTCAATGGAAGTTTATGGTCCTGAATTCACAAAGGAGACCAAGTCTGAAGCGACTTAGGTCTTTACAAGCGTGCTAATATACAAGTACAGAAAGGCCGTGTCACATCAGGAAAAGGTCAATTTACTTAAGTCTTCTTAGATGCACTTAGGTTTCTTAAATCAGAATTAAGACAATTAAGAGAACTAAGCTTCCTTGAATTGACTTAACATTTTTAGTGTCAAAGTGGTTTTAAGGCAATCAAAGTCATTAAGACACACTTACCGAAAGTAAAAGATAAAAAGTGATTTTAAGGCAAAAAAGTCGTTTAAGACACACTTGTACTGTAAGTAAAAGTAGTATAAGAGTTGCTACTAGTAAGTATTCAATATGCTGTTAGGAAAGCATGGTTATCGATGAATTTGTTTACATAAAATAAGCGGAAAGCATCCAGAGAATCAGTAAAAGACAGGTCTTTTGGCAAGAAGTCACTGCCATAGACTCCAATCAAATGGGCAGCGCGGAACACGGTGTCAAGGTGTATGACAGCTGCATGAGGTGAACCGTTGGCTGCATCACGATCTGGTTCTACCATCCATAAACCAGTGTCTTCATCTGGGTTGTCTCCAACGCGCAAAAACCAATGCACCAGGGCACAAGGATAGTATGTATCAGCATATGTGAAAGAAAAAAGGAGCTGAACACGGGCAACATCGAGGGATCGCATTCCTTCAGCCGTATCATCAGTGACGACAAAAACACAATCATACCGAGAAGGGCCTTTACGCCATGATCGTACTACTCGGATACGTTCACGACGCATACCTCCAATACCACTCAGGTCGCTAGGAGCGTAAAATGTGACGGATGCCGAGTTGTAAACCGAAATCTTCTCCGAGTTATGAAAATCAGGGAGAGCGTTAAGTGTGTCATCAACTGAGATGAGCGACTGCGCTTCTGAGTCTGGGTGTAGTTGCCCGTGCAAGAATTGGCGAATAAGCATCACGAAGTCAGGTTGGCCCAGCTCAGCTGCTAGTGCATACGCTGAGCACCTTCATGCTACAGGGTTAACAGTATTAGCCAATAGACAAACAAATACTAACAGCTGGTAACGTACCGGCTTTCTTAGCCAAGTCAACATGGGCCAGAACTGTTGGCCCATGAACAACTCCTTCGCCTTCGCCTTCGTCTTGCTTGTCGTCATCATTATGATCACCACCAGTACGCAGCGCAACATCGTGTGGATCATGGGGATCGTTTGCAGGTTCTATGGCAGTTTTCAGTGAGGGGATTTCCATGCTTAATATATTACTTACGAAGCGCACGAAGTTTGTTGGATATGATAGTCCCATCAAGCATTCCGCGGTCTTTAAAGTCAACGCGTGATGCGGTGAGTTTGTCAAGGCGCTGGTTTGTCACTAGCATCTGGCCGAGAGGATTGAATCGGTTGGACCGACGCCAGGGCTCTTTGACAGCTTTAATGTGCTTGGACTCGGTAATGGATGAACAAATGCCATTTGGAGCCCCAAATGCTCGAATAGATGACTCATAATGGACAAGGGAGTGTTGCCGAGGAAGGGAAAATCCGTCAGGACGCACACCACACTCTTGGAAAATCTTGCGGTGCTCATGGAACCTTTTTAGTGCTTCAGCCATTGCCCGGAGAGTTGTAGTATCATGGACATTGCTTCGGGCAATATAGCAGAATTCCAAAAACGCACGAAATGCGCGCACCATTTCACGAGGCACATGGCCTTCAATTGCCGGTAAATAAACCTGCAGATTTCATGGAGTTCAATGCGAGAACATGAGTACAAGTGAAGGTCAAACCTTCATTAATGCTTTAGAGTCATCTCCGGTCCATTGTTTAAATCCGCGACCCTTTGGAAACCGTCGTAATCCAGAAAACGGAGCAACTACAGCAATGCTTGGTGAGTGTCAGCAATGATCCGGTCTTGTACGCATATTAAAACACACCGATGGTCGATATCGTCCATGACTTCCTTTGCATGTCTTGCACCATGCGTAGCAATAAGGTAATCCTGGACCCACGTAACGAGGTGATCTTTGAACGTTCCTTTGATCACCTGATGGAGAAGATTGGGCGTAAGGAGCTCGTGAATGTCCGCTCGAGGGAAATCATTGGTGAACGGCTACCAAAAAAAGAAGTTAGCATCGGTAGAGAATAAACAATAATAATATAGGAAAAGGTCGGGAAGATGCTGCGTAATGGTGAGCGCAGGACTAACGGGCGCGGGGAAACGGACATGAGGGATGCAGCAGAGTAACATCTGCATCGGCACCGGCGCTGCATCCACGATAGACAGGCGAGAAAGGTGTGAATCGCTCAGCGGCGATGCGAGATGACTAAGGAATCAAAGGGCAAGCCAAACGAAGTCGTTGTTTCGCCCTCCCTTTCCATCATCCAAGCTGGATATTGATAGAAATGGTTCCAAGGTCAGCGGAGATGAAACGCCCATGGAACTTGTATGCCGGGGAGACTGGCGGTGTGATGGTGGAGACAGCGGAGGTCGAGAGTGATGGACCGTGGGCGTAAATCTGTGCTACATGACAAGCAGAGGCGCGACGATGTGTGAGATGCCACAGAGCCTGAGCCTGATGGCTCGACAGTTGAGGCGGTGGCGCGAACTGCGTGACAACTTGAAGACGGTACGCGCAGCGGCGCAAACTTGAGCTTCTACTCGCTGCCCACACAAGCGTGTTGTCGAGGGCGATAAGCTTGGTCACGCCCTCAGCTGGCAGCGCGGCGTCCTGGCAAACGAGCGCACACTCTCCCTCGGATATCGATCTTCCCTCTGCCTGGGGCAAAGACGACGAGGGGGAGGAGACGATGTGTTGGGAGATTCAGGGAGATTCGGACGACGAGCGGGACGACGAGGAGGAATCTGATGGCATTGACAGCTGGCTCGTGGGTGGTGACGATGAAGAGGTGTAACACCCACCGAGGAGCGCGAAGGTTTGGATGCGTTCCCTTTTCCGCAGTACGCGGTTTAATGAGCCGCGAGCATTTTGTAAATGTTCCAAAGTAGCAAGGCCGTTCGTCTTCGTGGAATGTAGGCACCTTTGCGGGTATCCATGTGCAGTATTAACTGTCGAATTCCGATAGCGTGGTCGATGACAAGGGAGCAGGAACCTTGGACGAGGATGCGGATGTGGAAGTAAGTCGAGGGTTTGATGACGTGCCAACAATCAACAGGCCAGATATTCGCACTACGAAACAGAAACGGATCAAAAATACGAACCACAATATCACCAACAAGCCCGTATTCATGCCACAAAACCCCCAGCTCCAATTCTTCAACTATCACATCCGAATGTTGCCGAGTACGCCGTGTTGATTCCCCGTCCAGATCATCCGGTCTTGCAGTGCACCTGACACAGAATGAGAAAGACACAACGACTGTCCGAAAACAGAGTTTCTTACTTCGGACACCAACCCTGCACAATGCACGCAAGGAGCGCTTGCTCCGGATAGTCGGCGATATAGGGACCAAGTCCAAATATGACTCGCCGAAAGTGACCATCTGGGCAGCGCATCACTTCTGGTGTTGTCATTCCTGCTTTGAGGGACTCGAGGATTGTTGCAAGTGACTTATGGAATAGTTGGCGCCGAAACTTTCGGAATGACACATCGTTGGAATACCTCTTGTCAGCTATATTATGATAAATGTGAAGTCAATGCCAGTGTGTCAGTGCGATGGAGAAGGTTAACTTACTTTTAGGTATTGCCAGAAATCCCAGGAGTACCACACCGTTCCGATGTGCACATCGCACATTATTGTGAATATTTCCGATTGAACTATAAATAGGATAGTACTCTGTGTGGCCGGTTCCAACAGAGACAGTGGTTTTATCGCTGCCGAGGATAATTGGTACGAACATGGAACCATGTGTATTTGGATCCTTGGCAATTTCATCCTAAGGGGTTGTTAAAAAAAATGATAGTAAATGTGATCAAACAGGATGTGAACCGCTTGCTTCCAAGCCCAATTTCCAGACATGAAGTCTTGGAAACGATGATTTCCAGATACGTCATATTCTTGATAAGGTGCATAATCAAATTCCCCTTCGAAGTCCGGATTGGAGAGGACATTGCGAATTACAAAATGGGGATCACGGAACCAGACAACATATTCTGATGTCATCCAGGCTGGTACCTCATTCTCAGGTAACGTGTCACCATATTTGAGATTGAATGCTTCCCAAGGAACATCCCCCAAAGGAGTTGAATCGATGGTATCATACAACTCGGTATGGTTTGAGAATGGCGGTTCATCACCGTGTCCGAGTAATGATGCAGCCCAGAGGTTGAGAAGCGTATCGATGTGGCCTGCTGACATTTGATTACGGGTGAAGAGGAACTCGGCTGTCTCAAATTGGAGCCGACTTTCATACGGAGTCCAATCTTCTGGATCTGTATGAGGACGACGTGGAGAAGGTGGTGTATTTGGTGGCAAAAAGTTGCCATTCTCATCGCAAGGCCTGCCTATCGAAATGAAGACAGTCAGCCAGTTACATAAGTCTATTCTGCAGGCTTTTGTACCATTGATGATTGGATGCCGTATTTTTGTTAACTGTGACAGTACCGGGTTTTCATGGCCTTGGTTGAGGTTACGTGGAAGGCCCACTGGCCGTTGTTGGTCCACATCATGGTCGCCATCACGGTTTTCAATACTATGACCGTCCTGGACTGGTGAACTCGATAGAAATCCGAAAGGACTATTGATTGGTAGGATGGGACTGTTAAGAGGCGTGATATTGGGACTGCTGAGAGGCGTCGCGGTGATATTGGGACTGTTGAGAGCCGTGACATTTGGGTTGCCAGGGGATGAAATTTCAGAGGGACTGGAATAGGAGCCCACTCTCTGGCGCACTGGTGACACAACTGGTGGGCTTGAAGGTGGTGAAATGGGGGAAGCCGATGAATGATGTCGTAGACGGGAGTGTTGCTTGCGAATATGGTGTGTAAGGCCCGAGTTGTTGATAAATGACCGTCTGCAGCCCGGAAAGGAGCATGGTATTGTGGGAGGTCTCACTTCAGAGCTGTGAAGGCGGCGGATGCGAAGATTGCGAGTGAGAGACATAAATCAGTAGCTAACGGAGCCCGTATTTTGGTAAACGTTATTTATTATTTATTGTCTATTTCGGGAAGGGCACAAACGAAATTAATTAAAAAAGTAATTATTAAAATCCGAAATCTGAATATCTTGCCGAATGCTCACTGGCCCTTGGACTGAACTGGAGGAAAGACGGCTGGCGCCTCTCATGAATGTACTCGTCGAGAGCAAGCGCGTGCACCTTGACAAGGGGCGTGGAGTCATGTGCAGGGCCAGATTGGAGGTGAAGTCATTTGTGAGGGAGATGGCAAGCTCGTCATCGCTGAGTTAAAGTGATTGATTGACGATGTTGTCAGACGTGAAAAAGTCGGAGTACCTGGCATGAGATGCCGAACTGGATGGGACGCAGGGAGAGGCAGCGCATGATGAGGACGGGGACGCGAGGAGGAAGGATGGCGCGCCGTCTACTGTGCATGGTGTTTGAGCCCCAGCCGGTGATTACAAGGATGGGGAAGGGGACAGGGACAGGGACAGGGATGAGGAAGAGGAAGAGATAATCGATGGCGACTCGCTCGAAGGGCTCTCATCAATCATACTCAGTCAGCTCGGCTCTTGAGAAGTGTATGCGGAGGCGGTAGGCCGCAAGAGAGACGTATCAGATGAGATGTCTTGAGGTTCAGGAAAAGATATGGATTGTACCGAAGGGGAAGCCACCGGAATTGATGCATTGATGACTCGTAGGTGTCATCTGTTTCGGGTGCCCACAAAGACTCTCGGATAGATGGACTGGGAGGGGCTCGAGGATTTGCAGGACGAGACGACAGTGTAAGGGTTGGATGCTTGGAGTCGACTCGGCGACAGATGACAGTAGCGACGTCATCGGTAGCGCTTCCGGCGAACGAATGGGGGAAGGTCCTGGCAAGGGAGGTGGGACGGATCTTACAGTAGAGACTGGTAACTCGGAAAATACGGCAGAACGGTTTGCTACGGACTCAGGAAGTGGGATACTCCTGGCGATCCTCGTCGTAGACACAGCATCAGGAAAAGTGTCAGTACTTTTTCTTGTCTTTTAGTACTTTTTCTTGTCTTTTTTGTCTTTTGTCTTTTAAAAAAGACAAGAAAGACAAAAAAGTCATGAAAAAAGTACTGAAAGACAAGAAAAAGTACTGACACTTTTCCTGATGAGATAGAGTAGTCTCCACAGGGGACCTGATGGTGGGAGAGGGCGGAGGGTAGAGAAGGAACTCTCGGGGTATTTCAATTATTGGTGGCCCGGCGATAGGTTCGACAGCGACAACAGGCTCCGGAATGGGGATCGATATCTCCTTTCTAGTGGGTGGAAGGGGAACAGCATGTACATCCTCTTCAGCAGGCGTAGGAACAACCTCTTCAACATGTTCAGTAATGTCCCGTTCCACAGGTTGTAGGACGACTTGTTCAATCGGCTCAGGGACAGCAGCCTGAATTCCTTCCGAGACAACAACCTTTTCCGGTTTGCAGCGACATTCTGCATCTTCGTATTCAGTCGACGCTTCTGTCGGACAGACTTCTGCAGTTACAAACGGCGACGTGGATTTGCTCCCGCAAACCGGTACTGTAATATATTTGGACACAGACTCAACTTTGGGGCTTGCTTTGGAGTCGACCGAAACACTCTTCGTGGCTTCCAATTCCGAAGAATACACTAGGGTGGTCTCGTAAAGCGAAGGAATGCTTGGCAGAGATGCGAAGGACATGATTGAGGAAGAACGCGCTGAGGGAGAACGTGTGTCTCAAATGGGGTGGAACTGGTTGGTGTCTCCGTAGTACTCGGTTCCCCCTCAGATCTGGGAGAGCGCTCGGCCGGCAACGGTGTTACCACAATTGTGGACGATGGAGGTTGCAACAAAGGGGAGTGGGAGGAAGGGATGGAGAAGATGTAGAGACTGATATGGATACAATTGTTGTCAGCGTTAGAGAAGGTGACGAGGAAGAGGAAGAGATAATCGATGGTGACTCACTCGAAGGGCTCTCGTCAATCGTACTAAGTCGGCTCAGCTCTTGAAAGGTGTATGCGGAGGCAGTGGGCCGCAAGATAGATGTATCAAATGAGATGTATCATGTCTGGGTTCAGGAAAAGATATGGATTGCACCAAAAGGGAAGCCGTTAGAATTGATGCTTCGTAGGTGTCATCCGTTTCAGTGGGAGTCATTCTCGACTAATTGCTCTTGCTCTACTGTGAGGAGGCCCGGCGCCGGTAGTAGATGTAATCGTGCCGCCGCCCAGTCCATGGAAGGAAATTCCGTTAAGTCCAAAAATGTTTCACATTCATTTCACCGCTAGTCGACACTAGTTGACACGTCACTTCAACTTCAACTTGAATCCCGCTCACAATTTTTACTGCCCACATACCTTCTCATATACCCAGCACATCCACCCCACCAAACATGGCTGACAATGACATGTCCCGCCGTATGGCAACACGACCGAAAAATGCATCAACGCATCCTGGCAACAACGGGGTTCCGAAGCGAAAACGACGTACCAGGGAACAAATGAAGATTGCAAGGGAGCAGGAAGAGGTCGTGAACGAGGCAAAGGCCCTAAAAGGGAAGAAGGCAGTTGACCGTGTCGCCGCCGTCGAGAAACAAATCATTGAGGACAAAAATGACAGAACTCCCCGTCCGGCTCTCCCCCACATGCATAGCCAAACTCGCAGTACCACTCGTAACCCCCTTTTCATGGCTGAAAGCTCAGATGGACTCTGCCCAGCTTCCAATTCTCTGCCAGTGGATGAATATCAACCCAGTTGCTCGGACAGCAATGCCGACGACACGCTATCTGTCGATGAGGAGACACCAGTTAAGAAGAAAGCTCGTACTGACAAGCCATCATTTAGGGATGCAGTCAAGAAGGTCCAAGAAAACAACACTCAGGCTGTTGTTCATGATGCAAGGAGTAAGCTTTGTCGCACCGATGCGGTTGCGGACTTAGCCGGTCCTCGTGGCGATGACATTGTCTCTAATAAGTAAGTGACTCGATCTTTCTGCCGGCGTTACAGTACCATGTTAACACTGGATGCAACAACCCTCTTTTACCATTATCGCAGGACCCAGCCTGGGGCTTCGTCATCGAAGAAGGCTGCTGGCGTCATCAAGAACTGGACGAAGGCAGTTGAAGTTGAACATGCACCTGGTCCCAATTCCTCGAAAACTGGCTCCGGTGCTTCCAGCGTTCGGAGCACATCCGCTAATCTGAAAAAGTCGACGACAACAGATGTTACCTCCGTTATATCTGACAAAATCACCATCGCTGCCGCTGAAGACGAAGAAGCCGAAGAAGTTGAACAATGTGATAACGACGCATGTAGGGGCGTTGCCGATGAATTTGAGCTGGATGGTCCTGAAGGTGGATTTGCGACGTTGAGCCCCATCAAAGGAAAGAAACGTGTGACTAATGATGTGAGCTCTTTGCTCTATCTGCGCTGTCTTCACTGATCATTATTATGGTCGCAGAACCTTGTCAAAGCTGAACGTGTCTTAAAACAACATGAAGGGCCAAAATCTAATGGGACCTGAAGGCCCAGAAGGTATCGGAATGAAGACCTCCCACAGGGTAGTATGGATAAGAGCCGTTTTCGGCAGAGGTTCATTCCTACAGTATTTTGGTATGCGGCTTCATCCCCAAACCCGTGGAATATCACCAACCAAGACGCCGAAAATGCCCTGCTCTGCATATGGAAGGCTGTGTATAAGGGCACAGTTGGTGACATGAATGACGCTGTTATGGCTATTGTAAGCACCTCGCTATTATTGCCATGACCCGCGTTGACTCGAAAATAGACGACCCAACGACTGTGTGATTCATACCACAGCGTGATCGCCTCCGCTGCTGTATCCATCCTCGCTGACATGATAAATTCTGATACTGAGCTCGATACTGATGAAAAGCTTGAGGAATTTTGCGGCATGGCTCTTCAAGATGACTTTTTCATATATTCGAATGCCGACTTTGATGATCCAAAGGTAGCTTTATTATTTTTCTTTGTGCAGTGAACTTACATGTCCTTGTAGATGTACACGGGCCCATTCCGTAATCCGTTGGTAGTCAGGACTTTCGCGACGCATTTTTCAGCAATTCACGGAGCTATTAAAGTTCCAGCACTTGGGGATGCGAATTCGCCGGACACATACCCCTGTGGTAGTCTTGCACTTTCCGCAGCCGCTGTAAGTTTTTATCACGATCGTAGCCAATTCTAACCTTTTGCTTACTATGAACAGATGGCCCGTGCTCTCACCCTATGTAAAACTGGGGTGATCACAATTGATAGGATTCGGGTGTCGAAGGAATCCGGCAAGCCCATTATATTCACTAAGCCCACCAATAGGGTTAGCGGCAAGGAGTCATTCAAAGAGACCGCTTTCTCGTTTGCAACCTGGGGTCTCAAGACAACGGAATACCTTGCCATGATTCGAGAAGACCTTCGCGAGTCGTCACGACAAAAGATCAAGGCACAAGCATATGAATATTATAAGAGCAACCGCTCTCAGTCATCACTGGTAACTGCTAGTGCTCTGTCGATGGACATCGATGTGCCTGAACACCCGCGCCGCCGAATTCTTGATCTTTCTGATGATGAATAATTGTTAGTGCATCACTCCTTTCTGCATGACCTTTACCTATTATGCAGATTTAATCTGAGCTCGATTCAACTCTAGCTTACTAATGTAAACTTGCTTACCTAAATGTTCTTCTCATCCTTAGGTACTTAGTTGCCTTAGTTTGGATGTTAAAATACATTATTTTCACGGAAATCTTAATTCTCTGAAAGTGACTTAAATATGTTTATTTGCCTTAAGTTGGATGTCAAAATACATTATTTTCATGAAAATCTTAATTCCCTGAAAGTGACTTAGATATGCTTATTTACCTTATTTGTTTACCTAATTTGGATCTTGAAATATATCATTCTTATAAAACTTAATTCCCTAAAAGCGGCTTAGTATCTTAATATACTTAATTTAAGTGCATTAAGTGATGTTTCAGAAATCGACTCTACTGAAATTAAGTAATGACTGTCTTAATTGTATTTTACTTAAATTTACTTAATATTCCAGTTAAGACAACTAAGATGGGGTTAAGACAAAATAAGTAATTTGACGTTTTCCTGATGCATTGCGAGCCAAGGAGATCACTAAGCGAGTTGATAATCGACTTAGTGATGCTTTGTAAGGTACTGAGTAATCGTACAAGTTTATGAGTAAGTAGGTGGAGAAATGACGCACGCGTGAGGAGTATAGTAGGAGGGAGTCAAAGTGAGTCGAAGTGACTGAGACTCTCGTGGCATGGGAACATCTGACCGAATAGGAAGGTATGTAGGAACGAAAAAGAAGAAGACATAGCTGCTAAGTATCGAGATCGCGGCAACGGCCGAAAGGAGTCCGGAAGGCGCTATAAGCGGGCCGGTGGTACACATGGTGAGAGAATATAAGTACAAGTAAGCGCGTGACACCAAGAACAGACGAAAGGCGTAACACAAGATCTGGGCTGTCATGAACTCCGATGACGGAGAGACGCCACACGAAACTTTCAACAAACGATTTGATGCGATGTTTGGTGAAGACTGTCGTGACTTGCATGGCCGCCTGCACTGTCACCGCCGGTATGGACGAGACG
Source organism: Russula emetica (assembly GCA_015178925.1). Lineage (NCBI taxonomy): Eukaryota > Fungi > Basidiomycota > Agaricomycetes > Russulales > Russulaceae > Russula > Russula emetica. Next base: position 12,694 of record WHVC01000136.1, on the reverse strand, counting down.
ATTAGAGCTCAGTAGTGTCCGTCGTAGTTGTCTCCTCCTTGGGCTGAGGGGTGTCGAAGCACGTGCAGCGTTCTCCTTTGTGCACTAAGTCGGGGAATACCTCCTGGCAGAAGGCGTACTTCTGAAGAGCGACCGTGTCCTTGACGGGACGCTGGGTCATAAGCCGAGTCTTAGAGTAACTCGGTGGACTATAGAGTAACGGGTTCCCGCCTTATCAGTTCGTCGATAAGACCCCGCTGTGAGGAAAGAGAGGAGAGACTTTTGTTATTTAGACAAGAGACTCAACTTGCCGCTACCTGGCCAAGTTGGTCGTCTTTAAGTACACAAGGGAGGCTACAAATGCGTACAAAGTATTAGAAACCAAACACGAGGGGCACAGCAATCTGAAACAACACGATGCTGGCCTGCTGTCCGTCCACATCAAAACGAGGCACTACACGCATCAATGACAAGTGATCCGATCAATCCATACAGCACTAGCCCGGTTCAGGAACTTACCCCGGTCCACGAGGCGTACGAGCTAGCCTCGTCCCAGGAGCCGGTTACATCACACCGCCACCTAGACTAGATGTCCACATCTAGTCCATACCCCCTCTGAACTGAGTCGTCCTCCTCCCCCTGTACCCCCGGGTGCGTTGCTCGGGCCGCCTGTAGCACAGCCTAAGGCCGCGCCTGTGAGTTCGAGTAGGGAGGAGATGTCGAAGGAGATGGGGAAAAGGGCAGTAAGAAGAGAAGAGGACGGAGGCCTAGGGACGGCTGTCAGTGTGGGATCAGTAGGGTGGAACGTACTAGGCCTCGATGACCCGATCGTCGGTGTCTCGGACTCGGATAAGGAAAAAAAATAGAAAAAGAGATAAAACTCGCGTCCTGGGACGTCTCGCGCTTAGAGAGAAGGAGAAAGAGAAAGGGGACCAGATATATGATGGCCATTGTGACCTATGCTGGACTCTTTAAATACATGGAAGGACTCCCAACACGTCAGCCCGTTGTACTCTACGGTAAAACGATCGGTAAGTAAGTGAGAAAAACGAGAATCAAGAGAAGTTCGAGGACAACGCGTGGCTGGTGGCCACCCCGACGCGAAGGCATGGAGCCTGTCCGAAACTTGTACCCGGTCGTCCAAAGTCGGGAACGTGGGCGGAACGGGGGAGGAAGCATAATGTAAATGAGAAAAGGGATCACTATAAAGCGTGGGCGAGCGAGAGAAGGGGCGATCAGAGTAATGCTTTGGAAAAAGATGCCAACGACAGGCAGCCACGAGGCTGTCAGTTAGATAGCAACGAGGCACGCGCCCTCTGTAATACGTATCGAAGGCGCCTAAACTGTAAGCGCGCGTGGAACGAAGGGGGAAGACAGAACAAACACGAGGAAAAATAAGGAATACTCGGCCGACTTACTCCGAGTCCCGCGATCCGGGAGGAGGTCGACGCGTCAAGAAGGGTTGGGCATAAAGGAACTTTCCGGGCGACTCAGACATATGAGAGGGTCACTGGAGTGGTCTGCGCGAGCGCAGCCCGTGCTCCTACCTTACATCTCCCGGGGGGTCGAAATCTTGACCGTCCCCGGTCAAGCGTCATCACAGTCCTCCGGATCGTCGTCGCTGCGCGATGCTTCTTCTTCGATGACGGCGGTGAGGTCTCCTCGATCCAGGATACGCGTGACTGGAATAGAAGACGGTGAGCGAGAAAGGTAAGGTATAAGCCTGAAAGCAGCGTAGCGTAGTTTCGAAACCGCTCCGTCCAACTCAGCAAGGCGGTATGCGCCGTTGCGGCTCCTTCGAATCACCACCATAGGCCCATAGTACCGTGGCCTGGTCTTGCTAGCGAGATCTGAGTCCGCACCGGCGTTGTGCACGAGCACAAGGCGGCCAGGTCCGAAGTCATGGTCTTTGATAGTGTTTTGGTATTGTTTTTCGAACTGCTGCGCCGAGGCGTGGCGACTTTTGAGGAGGCGGTCGTGGATGCCGTCCAAGTCGGCTTGGCGTTTTTGCAGTTGTCGGACGCGAATGGCGAGGAGCTCGGCTGTAGTGTCCACGAAGGGCCAGGCAACGTGAGGGATTTCTGGTTCGAGGATGAAGGTGACGTCTTCGTGAAAAATGGCGACCGCGTTAGTCCAACCCATAGGCAAACTAGTGAGTCGTACAGCGCCGAGTGGGGATTGGACGGTTGTGAGGTCGCGAGAAGAAATGTCAAGGGTGCGGTGGTCGTAGCCCACGAGGAGATCTAGCATAGTATAGCAGGATCGCCCTGCCATAGATTCTATCAGTTGGTCGGTAAGGGGAGGGACGCCTGAGTTGCGGATAGTAACCGCGTTGAGGGGCTGGAGGTCGTGTACGATGCGCAAGGCGCCATTCTTCTTTTTGACCGTAAACCAGCGCGATCTGTAGGAGGCGTCCGAGTGTTCATAGACCCCAGCAGCGAACTTGTCTTTGAAGATTTGTATGACGTCGTCTAAGATGCCGGGAGGGATAGGGAAGTTGCGATACGCCCAAGGGATGTGTTCCACAACTGGGATCTTGACGGGTGAGAAATAATCATCGCGAAACCTGCCTTTTTCTGCCTCGGTCCAAGCCAAGCCAAACTCGTTAAGTTTGAGAACGTGATGTAGGAGTTTTAGCTCCTCCGGCAGCAAGAAGTCTCCTTTGTTGAGTTCTAAAGCGTCCAATCGTTCTTGCGTGAGTCGAGTGCCCGGTGTGAAGTCGGGTGGATTGGGGAGAAGGGCTGGCAGAGTAAGGAGAGGATTGGAAGGGATGCGGCGGAGGATGCGGAAGTCTTCAGGCAGGGAAGCTGGTACAGGGCGCACCTTTTTGGCTACCTTCTTGTAAGCTAAGGCGGCAGCAGAGTTCTCAAGAAAGGAAGAGAAAAATGGAGGGAGTGCGAGGAGGGGTTCAGGTACAGACGGAGGCAGAGATGCAGGCGAAGAGCGAGACTGAGGTGAAGAAGAACGCTGATGTGCAGACAGAGACAGAGAAGACGGGGCTTCGGGTTGACAAGAAAGGCTTAGGATTTTTACGCTCGCCACTTGTACCTTTCGCGGGCGAGAAGGGATGGAAATGCGGTGAGAAGAGTCTGAGGGGTTTTGGACCGAGACCTCGACGTCGCCACTAGGGAGGTCCTCAATTCGGCAGAGCAGAGCATGCTGGAAGGGTCGCCCAAGAAGTAGCCGAAAAGGGGCGTGTTTGACAACATGAGCATGCACCACGAAAGATATGTCGCCGGCGCGCATGGGGAGATACTCAGCACATCCGAGCGTCCAATTAGTAGCCCCGTTGGCGCCTTCCATCTGAAGTAAGCGGTCTGTGTTGATAGAGGCTCCGACCTCTCGCGCTAAGTCTTCCCTCATGACGATGATTTGTGAGCCCGGGTCAATAACACCTGCTTCGGTAACTTTTCCACCGATTTGGACGTCGACTTCTCGCAGGGGTAAGGAATAGGCTGGCTCGCGAAGACTGGGGAATGGCGAGTTTTGGTTGATAGTGTCTACGAGGGCGACGTCGACGGCTTCCTCGTAGCTGCTAGTCTCCACACGGCGAAGACGGAGCCTCTCCACTAAGTCTTTACGGATCGTGGGGCTGGCTGCAAGGACGTGAGCTGGAGTGGTCAGGGCTAACCTTCCTTCCATGAGCCAAGCCTGCAGTTCGGAGACTAGCTGCTGATCGTCCGCCGTGGACTGGTAACGATACTGAGGTGTCATCCGAGCGTGGGCGGGATCTTTGGTAGGAGTGGGGAGAGCGCTGGCGGCAGGGGCAGGTGAAGCAGCAGTAACCACAGCCGAAGGAACGATCCCGAGCACAGGTGGATCAGTAGACGAGGAGGGAGAGGTCGTGGTGTCGCCTGAGGTGATGGGGGGTAGTAACTCTGGCGCCTTGGAACGCCGAGTCTCGCGTTTCTTTTTCTCGGTGGCGAAGACCTGGAAGAAGTCGAATGGCTTCTCATTGTCTGATTCTGGGTCCTCCTCGTTACCGACGATTTGCACGATGTGGCTTTCTGCTACTTCTTCGATGCGGGCGGAGGATGTGCGAGTGTCGGGGCGAGTAGGGGCATGGGGAGGTGCTTCGCGCGAGAAGGGAGCCGGATGTGTTGGAACTGAGGCGGCTTGACCCTGGGTGCCGTACCAGGCGTCGATACTGTACTTTAGTCCGCGCCTAGTACCGTCGTAAGGGATTGGGTGACCGTTGGGGAGACTAAGCTTGTCGTCCACGACTATGACACGTCCCGATCGTACGTACTCCTGAGCCCCCGTACACTCGCGGATACGGTGGCTGGGCTGTAAGCAGAAAGCGCACCGGTCGATTCGCGGTCGGAAGAATGAGGGGTAGTTGGTAGTAGGAGGTGGGTTGGTGGGCCAAGGCGCGCTTGGAGGAGGTCTGGCCGGCCAAGGCGCGCTTGGAGGAGGGTTAGCTGGCCAAGGTGCCCGGGTTGACGAAGGCGGAGGTGCTGGCACCGGCGTTTGGACAGAGAACGAAGTAGTGGCAGGGATGGGCGCGGACACGAAGGCTGGCTGAGGCATGACTTGCCCCAGATCGGGGAACCGTATGATGCACTCGGCAAACAACATGGCGTATGCTTCCTCGTGTACTGAAAGACCGCGCATACCTCTTATGAGATTCTCGATTTCCTGCCGCTCTTCTGGCTGCATAGCCTCCTTAAAGCGGACTACTTTTGTCTCGATCACCGTAGGGGATGAGCGGCGATCGCTGGAGTGACGGGGACGTGAGTTGCGTTCAACAGGGGAGAGGGAAGGGTGCCGCTCATGGGACCTATAGCCAGATCCTCTTCCTCGCGGTTCACGATCTTCCCGATCAGATCCTCTATCTCTAGTACGCGCGGAGCGCCGGCTCCTGGGTTTTCTTGGCTCGTCCGAGGAATCGTCGGACTCAGAACTCAGACCCTGGTTGCCAAGGATTGCCCTAGCCACTTCGAAGACGTCTAAGTAGTCGAAAGGAACATCCGTGGGCTGCCGAGTATGTTCGGCCACGAGTCTTGTTTTCATCTCGCTCCTGTCCTTTTTATGGAATCCCTCCCAGAAGATCTTATCGCGCGTGCCGGCAGTCAGTCGCTGGGAGTCCATTAAGGGTTGACAGCGAACAATAAATTTCCGATAGTATTGGATAACGTCGTCTTCGTCCCTCATGCGGGACTCAGCAGACTTCCTAGCAAAGCTCCTGAGTTTCCCTTCGGTGTGTCGCCGTTGGTTAGAGGTCGCTTCGTACAACTGAAGCAGTTCCCGCCTCAGAAGCCTCCACTCGCGAGCTAAGTACCCAGCCCGAGACTTCCAAAAGTCCCTAAGTTCCGCTGTCGTGTAGCGGGTAACGACCTCTACCTTTTGTCGGTCTGATAGCCCGCAGCTGTCGGCAAATTCTTCGTACTCCCTGAGGAAATCCTCAATGCGGTCGTCTACCGCGCCGGAAAAATGAGGTGCTCTGTTGGAGCGTGGTGCTGGCATAGCGGCTGGGCCGGTGCCCGCGCGGTTGTGGGCAGGCTGGTACTGGGGAGCAGGCGGAATTTGTGGGGCGGGTTGATACATGGGTGGGATTATAGGCGGGGGATTGTAAAGCGTGTTGTTGACAGGTCGGTTCAAGAATAGAGGAAGAGGGATGGTGCTGGAACTCGAGTACGAGGTGGATCGTCGCCCAGAACTCAAGAAGGCACGAAGTGGCGGAGGCGGAGCTGGAGGGAGATCGTCTGAGTCCGAGTCTAGCGACGCGACTGAACTTCCGGAACTTAGGTCGCCGAAGTAGGGGCCACGTATCGGAGATTCGCCGAAGTCCCTGAGGGCTACTATTGGACGCGCGGGAGTGTTTGGAAGTGAAGGGGTATGGGGTGTTGGGGTGCGTATGGGCTGAGGGGCTGTCTCGGCTCCGTGCGAGTCCAGATGATCGACGACCGGAGGGAGAGGAAGCACGTCGGGTCTTCGGATGAATCTGCCAGACGAGTTCCTTGGTGGGAGACCGCTGACAGGTACAGACATAGGGTGGTTGCCTAAGACAACCGCAGAACCAAGCGTCGAGACGAGGGGTGCGAGGGGAATCTCCGATTCCGCCTCACTGGGGCAGCCAATTGTAGCACAGCCTAAGGCCGCGCCTGTGAGTTCGAGTAGGGAGGAGATGTCGAAGGAGATGGGGAAAAGGGCAGTAAGAAGAGAAGAGGACGGAGGCCTAGGGACGGCTGTCAGTGTGGGATCAGTAGGGTGGAACGTACTAGGCCTCGATGACCCGATCGTCGGTGTCTCGGACTCGGATAAGGAAAAAAAATAGAAAAAGAGATAAAACTCGCGTCCTGGGACGTCTCGCGCTTAGAGAGAAGGAGAAAGAGAAAGGGGACCAGATATATGATGGCCATTGTGACCTATGCTGGACTCTTTAAATACATGGAAGGACTCCCAACACGTCAGCCCGTTGTACTCTACGGTAAAACGATCGGTAAGTAAGTGAGAAAAACGAGAATCAAGAGAAGTTCGAGGACAACGCGTGGCTGGTGGCCACCCCGACGCGAAGGCATGGAGCCTGTCCGAAACTTGTACCCGGTCGTCCAAAGTCGGGAACGTGGGCGGAACGGGGGAGGAAGCATAATGTAAATGAGAAAAGGGATCACTATAAAGCGTGGGCGAGCGAGAGAAGGGGCGATCAGAGTAATGCTTTGGAAAAAGATGCCAACGACAGGCAGCCACGAGGCTGTCAGTTAGATAGCAACGAGGCACGCGCCCTCTGTAATACGTATCGAAGGCGCCTAAACTGTAAGCGCGCGTGGAACGAAGGGGGAAGACAGAACAAACACGAGGAAAAATAAGGAATACTCGGCCGACTTACTCCGAGTCCCGCGATCCGGGAGGAGGTCGACGCGTCAAGAAGGGTTGGGCATAAAGGAACTTTCCGGGCGACTCAGACATATGAGAGGGTCACTGGAGTGGTCTGCGCGAGCGCAGCCCGTGCTCCTACCTTACACGCCCCACCATTCGGAGATTGCCCGCCCTGTTGCCCAGCCGGGCCAGCTCAAGGCGCGCCCTTGACGCCTCCTGGGCCTCTCGCATACCCCGCTGCTCGGCCTGGAGATGGTCGATGCGGAGCTTGATGTCGAGGAGCGAAATTTCGAGCTCCCTGAAGCGTGCGACTTCGGCTTGGAGGGGCCAGTCCCCATTGTCCCGGACTTCCTGGACGAGCATGCTGTAGATGCTAGAACTGCCTTTGAGTAGGGCGAGTAGCCAGGGCTGTAAGGGGAGGACGACATCGTCCTCTTCGTTGTCATCGTCGCGCTCGGCGTACACCTCAGCGATGTAGGGGGTCTCGTCGGGGGAGTGACTCTTGGGGAGCCCCGCGACCCTACCGTCGGGGAGCTGTTTGACCCACCATGCGGGTTGGTAGTACCCGTCTTGGATGGGGATGACGAAGTTGGGGGCCCTTTCCTTGATATTGAGTACGTACCCTTGTGGCGCGTCCTCCCTTGGCTGTACGCGGGCCAACGCCTCGTCGAAACGGAGCTTCTGCAGGGCCATCTGCTCGCACCAGTTGTCGGACTCGGTGCGGTGGTCAGCTTCCCTCTTACGGATGGTGGCCAGGAGTCCCTGGGCGATGTGCATGAGGGAGATGGGGTCGTTCGGCTCGAGTTGGAGGCCGACGGCGGCAGTGGATGGTGAGAGGGGTGGCGCCATTGGGGGTGGCGTTCCCTTGGGCGAGGAGACGGAGGCGTTGTTGGAGGTGTCGGACATGACTTACCCGTGGAACACGCAGTACTGGTCGCGACAGAAGCTGGAGTGTAGGAGGATGTGGCTTTGGGGGAGCTTGTTGAGGTACAGGTAGCACCAGTGGCGAAAAGATTGTCCGGGGGCGAATTCGGAGTAGGCGGGCTTTTTGTCCCTGGTGACAACGCAGTGGAGTCGTTCGATGAGAGGCTTCTTCGGTAGGCGGGGAACGATGTGGAACTGTAGATGCAAGAGTATGACTTGTTGGAGTGGCCGGGAGTCCTCTGTGTCGGCGCGGAAGTGCTCGAGGAGAGGCTGGTTAATTGGTCGGCGAGCCAGGGTGAGGAGGATGGCGATCCCAGCACCCCTCGTCGCCCTTTTATCTTCTTGGCTGGGCGTCTTTGGTGATACTCCTTAATCAGGTCGTCCGCGTGGATCTGGTCAGCAGGTTCCCATGTGTTGTCGTGATCGGGGTACCCTTTCCATTTGATCAGGTATTGGAGCCGTTCGGTGCGCCCATGCTGCCGATGATCCTCGATGCGTTCTACCTCAAATTCTTCTTCCCCGTCGATAAGGTCTGGTGACGGCCGGGAGAAGTTGGGTCCGTGGGCAATCGTCTCATGATAGGGCGATAACAAGGATGCATGGAATACGTCGTGGATGTTCCATGAAATGGGGAGTTTTAATTTGTACGCCACTGGTGAGACTTCTTTGATGACCCTGAAGGGTCCATATCGTTTTGGGGCCAGTTTGGTCTTCTGATGCCGGACTTTCAGGTGGGTCGCCTCGAGCCAGACTTCCTCTCCGACCTTGTATTGTGAGGGGATCACTGATCCTCCTTTTGCGACTCTATTGATGGCATCGATGGCCTGGGTGCGTCTTTCTTTCATGACGGAGATTCGGTTCTCGGCAGCTTCGTTCTTTGATGGGGGCGTTTCTGTTGGGAACAGCTCCGGTTCGTACCCCAGAAGGATTTGATTGGGCGATAGGCCGGTTGTTTCGTTCCTCCGGTTGTTGTGTACTGCCGACGCTATTGTTAGCCAGTGGGTCCAGTCTTCGGGGGCCGACGAAGTCACGAGTCGGAGGTATTGTTCTACCCACTGGTTTTTCCTTTCGGAAATTCCATCTGTTCGTGGGTGAAAGGCCGTCGATAGGTTCTGTTGGGTGGTCAGTTTCTTGGCAAGTTCTCGGCCGAAGTGGGAGGTGAAGCGTGGGTCCCTGTCGCTGATGACCTTAGTAGGCAGTCCGAACCATCTATAAACGTTGTCCAGGTACAACTGGGCTATCCCCAGCCCCGTTATCGTTGTGGAGCACGGGAGGAAGATGGCCGCTCGCGAGCATCCGTGGTCGACGATGGTGAGGATGGCGTCTTTTCCTTTGTGCGTCGGGAGTCCCGTGATGAGGTCCATTGCTACCTGTTGGAAGGGAAGGGCTTGTTCGTCAGTTGTTATGCGAAACAAGGGAATCTTCTTCCTGTGAGTCATGATTTTGTTTTGTTGGCAGGTTGCGCATCCTTTGACGTAGTCGGCGATCCATTGGTTCATCCCAGGCCATCGCGGTCCTTGTTTTGCTCGTCTTATTGTTTCGTCCCTGCCTGGGTGTCCCGCAGTGGCATGGTCGTGGGCGAGGATCATGGCCATTTTCTTCCTTTCCTCGGGGAATGGTGTCATTTCCAGGTTTGACCGGTTTATGAATTTTAACGGTGGTAGTACGGTGACTCCTTGGTTGTCGTCCTTTCCCTGGTCTATCCCCGGTGGTCGTGACAGCGCATCGGCTGGGACGTTGTCCTTTCCTGGTACGTGTTGTATTTCGTAGTCGTACTCTTGGAGGTCTGCGTGCCAGCGGGCTGTCCGTCTGTTCAGGTTTCGAGGTGACTTCCAGTACTGGAGGTTGGCATGGTCGGTCAAGATGGTGAACGGTTCTTTCGTCCAACCCAGGTACGGTCGCCAGTGCGCGAGGGATTTCATCACGGCTAGCAGCTCCCTCTCGTAGATGTCGTAGTTTCGTTCTGCTGGGATGAATGTTGCGGAGTAGTAGGCGACCGGGTGCGTGACCGGTTTTGTGCGTTTGGCTAAAGTTGGTGAAGTTTCTCCCCTTTGCGAGAGTACGGCGCCCACGCCGTATGCGGAGGCGTCTGTTTGAAGGTAGAATCGTTTATTAAAGTCGGGTTGCGTGAGCACTGGGCTGCAGCACATTTTGGATTTTAGTTCCTCGAACGCTCGGTGTTGGCTTTCTCCCCAATGCCAGTCAGTGGTTTTCTTTGTGAGGTCTAGTAGTGGGCGGGCGATTTTGAGTAGTTCGGGACGAAGTATCGGTAGTAGCCAGTGAAGCCTAGGAATTGTCGTACTTCCGTTGGGGTGCGGGGGATCGTCCAGTCTGCAACCCCCTTGAGTTTCGTGGGGTCCATGCGTATTTTGTTTCTTCCGACGATTACTCCGAGGTAGTCGATTTCGTCCTTCGCAAAGTCGCATTTCTCGGGTTTTAGGTATAGGTCGTTTTCTTCGAGCTTGTCGAGGATGAGGTGGGTGTACTCTGTGTGTCTCTGCCGGTGTTGCTCTTCGGTTTCGCCTTGCCTTGGTTTGGTGTGGATGGCGATGTCGTCCATGTAGACCGATAGCCATCCCTGTGCGACTTCCCTTCGGAAGATTGTGTTCATCATCATCTGGAAGGTGGCTGGTGAGTTGGTGAGCCCGAAGAACATAACTGTTGGCTCGAACAGCCCTTCGCTAGTGAGGAAGGCCGCTTTCCATTCGTCCCCTTCTTTGATGCGGATATTATTGTATCCCCACCTCACATCGAACTTGGTGAATATGGTGCATCCACTGAGGCGGTCGATGGTTTGGGGAATCAGGGGGGAGACATTTCTGTTTTTTACGGTCCATTTGTTGATCGGGCGGTAATCTTGTACTGGGCGTAGTTTCTTGTCCTTCTTTTTGACGAAGAAGAAGTTTGCGGCGTAGGGACTCCACGACTCTCGTATGGTCCCCCTTTTTAAGTGTTCGGCTACGAATTTGTGCATTTCTTCTCGTTCGGCTTGGTTGAGGGGGAGGAGTCTCGCTGGGAGCGTCGCGGGGGCATTGGGCAATAGTTCGATGGCGTGATCCCACACCATGTGCTTGGGTAGTCGTTGCGACTGTTCCTCACTAAATACCTTTTTGTGTCGTTCATATTCAGCGGGGATGGCGTGTGGCGGGTTTTCATTTGGTTGGGCCGGGTGTACTGTGACGCGTCCGATGTAATACCGATCCTGGTCGGGTTTTCGGGGAATGTTTCGGTTTCTTGGTACGAAGGTTGCCTTTTTGGCGTTGTGGGCTCGTAGGATGATCGGTAGCTGGGTGTGGTCGATCCAGCCCTTCTTCCAGTCTATCTTTGGTTGGGCCGCTGCGAACCATGAGTATCCTAGGATTGCTTTATGGTCGCCTAGGTCTGAGAGGAAAAACCTCAGTTGGGTTCGCGTCGGTCCGGTTTGTACTTGTAGGTCGGTGTAGAATTTGACCTCGCCGTTTCGGTTTTCCGTTCCGTCAACGTTGAACAGTTTTCGTGGTCTCACTAATTGTTTGATTGGTAACCTCAACCATCTGGCGTAGGTGAGGTTCATGAAGTTTTCTGTTGCCCCGGAATCGACCAGGGCGATCGTTTCGGCTCTTTTTGCGATCGAGTGGATGTAGCATCGGACTGTCATTGATTTTCGTGCTGATATATATACATCGCTATCGCTATCGCTACCCTGCTTAATCAGTGCCGACCTGATTAAGCTGTAGGAAAATCCTGCGGGTTTTCTTCTCCTACTTCTTTCGCCAGCTGTTGTTTTTCGTCAAAGGTCATCGCGTTGATTTCTGCTTTGAGGAAGGCGACCCTGTCTACCTCGGGGCTGTTTCCCTCGTAGATGGTTTCCTCGCTTGGGTCGAAGTCGATGAGGTTTGCCCTTGTCTTTCCTTTGCTTGGGCAGGCTCGGGCGAAGTGTCCTATCTCTCCGCAGTTAAAACAAGCGTTACTGGTGTTCCTGGGAGGGAAGTTGGCAACGTTGGCTCTGGAACGCCAGTTGTTTCGTCCTCTTGGTTGCGACTGCCCTCCTCTTTGATAGTAGTTGGGTGCTCTCGACCTGCTGAGGTCCATTGGGACGGCTTGGTTGTTCATCCACCTTGGGGCGTTTGACGAATGGTACGGCTGTCGGTATGGCTGTGGGTTCGCTGGTTTTTGGAAGAAGGGGCGTCGTTGTCCTCTGTTTTGTTGGAAGGGGAAGTTTGCCCTGCCGTCCGCCTTGGCTGGGTCGTGTCGGATTGCAAGTAGGTCGCGAATGGTCCTTTGGGCGATGGTGCTTTCGATGGCTCTTTGTTTTATGGCTTCGTATCCCCTTACTGGTGGGCTGGCCATGACGTCTGTCATTGTTTTCGGGGTAAGACCGAGTAGGAAGAGTCGGGTTGTTGTGTTGTCTCCCGCGGTGTAGCCAGCTCTTCGGGCCAGTTCCTCAAACTTCGATATGTATAGGTCTATCTCGCCTGGCTTCATAGCTAGGTTTTGCAGGGCGGTGCGGGCTCGGTCTTCTTTGGCCGAGTCAAGGTATTGGGCAGCGAATTCCGTTAAGAACTGGTCCCATAGCATGGGGACATTGTCGGCGATGGGGTCTAATGCGTCGAGCATGGCTCCTATGTCCCTGGTCCATCCTGTGACGTCTTCTCCTTTCATGTGGGTGAGGGTGAAGGCGATTTTTTTTCATGGGGGAGTTGAAGCCGCTTACGTCCGCGTTGAGGCGTAGGTATCCCTTCACTTCCTCGATGAAGTCGTCGGCTTTGGTTCTGTCGCCATCGAATGTCTCCGGAGTTTGCCCATTGCTCGCACATCTTAAGGTATTCCAGGGGTAACCCTAGGGTATGATTTGATAAACCCTAACCGTACCCGCGAACCCCGTACCCGAACGGTTAAGGGTACGGGTACACCGTTTTGTGTTTACGGGTTCAGGCCACGACAACCGTTTTCCTTCCCGGGTTCAGGCACAAAACCGTGCGCGTGTAAGACA
>WHVC01000135.1:0-64860 GCA_015178925.1 Russula emetica | reverse complement strand
TACCAGCGACGTGGTGGTGGTTGGGTAGGTGAAGTCTTGAGAACGGCCTCTAGGCCATTGCAGATGCTCTCTAAACATTCATGGGCTCTTCGCGCGGCTCGGGTTTGGGACTTTTGTCCCTGTAAGATTGAGCGTATGACGAAAAGATGCACTGATTTCCGCATACCATTATCATTACTTCTGGCGTCGCTACATCTTGGGTTGTGCTGACTGATGGTTAAGTCGGAATGGCGGGTGCGGGCGCAGCTGCGGGTGCGCTCGTGGTCAGGAAGCCCATGGGCCAACCTGGCATGTGCACACTTGAGCGTGATATTTGCGTAATATTGCGGCCTTGCGTTGAAGCACTTGTTCACTTTCATGTATTGGGTGGCAATGCCCGCCTGCGCGAAAAATCAGTTTGCCAAAGGTGCTATCGTCAAATGACAATCACCGAGGCATCGCCGAAGCTAAATAGCACACAAGGAGCAAGGGCGTCAATCAGTCAGGACTAATGAGAATATATGGGGCGTTACTTTTAGATGGCAGTGTGTAGATATCGTTGCCGCTTTCCGGGTTACTACGGTGGGGGATCTTGTTGTCTCGTCCAGGCAAGTGCAGAGTCAGTCGATATATCTATCGACATTGATAAAAATGCGAGCGATAACGGATTACATGTGTTAAATATGTCGTCGTGCTGGGAATAGAGGATGTCGGTAGTGATGGGCCGATGGCATGACGCGATTGGCTGGGCATACAGCCAGCCTATCCAAAGGGGGTGTATGAAAGTCGTGGCAAACAGAAAATCGTGCGCACCATTATGCCCGTCTTCGAATTATTGGAGGAGAGAAAGAAGAGGGAGTTATTAGAGATGGCAGGTGGTGCGCCATCCCATCGATATTGGTGGGCGTAATGACACGAGGATGTTTTCACACGACATCAATCACGTGGCATTGACGGGAAGTGGTCTGCATACAGACATCTGACCTTCCCATCTTTTCGCACACATTAAAGCATGAGTTACGGATGCAACAAGAAGTATGCATTACTTTCTTTGGCTATTGTATGAAGGCTGCATGTATTCCTACATCATTGGCAAAACTGTTCAACATCATGCACCTGGTTTCGAGCAGCGTCGACTCCCAAAGTCGCGTAGCAAGCTCAGCTTCTAGTTGTTCTTTCCTTCAGAACTTGACCACCAATTACCCGTTGTAAGATCGAAACCTCCTGCACGAAGGTCGATGTCAGGATCAAAACGTCTCTCGGTGTCGTTGCTTTCTCCGGCACCTTTGACGTGACGAAGAAGACACTGATAAAAATGGTCCCTCAAAAGTTCTGCACACGGAAAGTAGCGCTGCTGCACGTTAGGGTTACGATAGAAAATCTTCCCATGTGGTGACCGACTGGGATCACGACCCACAAGGTCGTAGATGCGGTAATCGTCCTGCAGAAGTGTCATCGTAATGATATCCAGTCATAAATGGTTTCTCACATCAGGGTTGAATCGGTTGATTGCAATGGAGTAGTCATCAAACATACGATGTTCGGTCGACGAACACAGGAAGCCTTGTTGAATGGAGTTCATCTCGTATCCAGTTACGGTCTGATCATCCTCGATGAAGCGTTTGTAGTTCAGATCATTCCACTTGGGTAGTTAAGTCAAAGTCAGCATGAACACAATCGAACGAAACCTACAATGTCAGTCTCGCTGAGCGGGAATATGTGGGCTGCTTCAAAGCCCATATAATCTCCCCCAACAGCTAATTGACCCGTAATACAGCAGCGCTCGTCGCGTTCCCTGATTCGTGTTACAAATTGCGTCTCCTATGGTATTGGTTAGTGACCTTCTAAGCCTGAGGAAAAGTAACCGGAAACGAACATGCGGGGTATACGTATGATTGACAGAGTATGATCGCGTCCGGGGAACGTCTGTGGTAAGATAAACGACAACTTGCGCCGACTCTGTGACGCAAATATCAGCAGTGAGTACGACAGAAAACCTAGCGAGTTCACCAGGAGGAGGTGTGCGCATTACGTAGCGTCCGGGTTAAAGCTCGTCCTCACTGTTGCGATCAAGCGCTGGACCATCAGAAGCACAGTTGTTACCAATTTGACATGGGTAGAGGTCCCACTCGCTGGGAACGAAGCATACTTTGTTGATCCAGCCGATGAATGTTGAGATCGAAACACCTCCATGTTGAAAAAGCCTTGTAACATTAATCAACAAGGAGGTAGCAAAAGTCTTTTGGACTCACCAGCTGCTTCTGTGCCATTCGAGGAACTATAGACATGTACGTTGCGTCTGGTACTCTTGTCCGCCACGGTTGTTAACAGCAAAGGGTGCTTGAAATTCAGACTCCGTTCAATGCCTATCAAATGTTAGACAACGACGTCCTACTTACCAAAGCCACATCGAACTGAACTATGGCCAACTCGTGTTCATCCCCTCACCCTCGAATCATGAATAAAATGCGACTTTCTTTTACTTCCTTGTTTCGATGAGTGGGATCGAAGCCGCGGATATGCGTCCACACACACTCGACCAGGGCCAAATCACTACGGATTCCGAGTCAGTAGAAGACCTTCCTTCACTTCCTTCACATACTTGGCCCTCCAAGTCTCCGCTTCCTACTATAGTAGATCAACACTCCGTACTCCAAGAGCACAGTATAATGCCAACCGAATCCGCCGCACTGCCCTATGACTTGAATCGCGCGCGTTTCGTAGGACCCGAAACTGAAGAAAAACTGGAAGACTGGAGACAATACGCATACCACCCACCGCTACCAAGTTAGCTCTACGCCCCAGAGTCAATCTCACTTAACTCCATTCCGAAACTGAACGTTCTGGTGTTTTTCCGAGTTTCACAATTGACTTTCATTGCCAGTTAAGTTAGTTGGGGGTAGATGAGTAACTAGCTAGCCATACTGCCTGGCCACATATGCCATGGCGTTACAATGAGTGAACGAGAATAAGAAGTGACACGATGGTATTTCTATCATCGACAAGAAATTAAATACGCATACGGAAGTACTAAAAGCTACAAGGCGTTTCTACTTGGCTCCATGTTCTCGCAAAAATTTCACGACTTCGGCCTGTCCTATGTCAGCCGCTTCCTGTAATGGGGTCTTGCCTAAATTGTTCTTCGCCTCTACATCAGCACCCTGTTCGAGCAGCAGGCGCACAACCTCCAGCGCCCCATTAAACGAGGCCCGGTGCAATGGGGTCCAGCCGCGCTCACTCTGCACATTTATGTCTGCACCATGCTCTAGCAGTAATCGAAGGACAGAACCGCCTTTAAAATGATTACCTGTTGATGCCCAATGTAACGGCGTCGACCCGAAATCATCATCCCCAGCATTGATGTCGGCGGAATTGTACTCGATTAATATCCGGACCACCTCGAAATTTCCAGAATAGGCTGCGGCATGCAATGGTTTTCTCCCATCTTGGCCCCGGACATCCAGGTCTGCGCCGTTATGACGGAGTAAGTCTGCTGTCTGGAAGTGTTCTCCTGCCAATGCTGCCGCTAGTGGTCGCATATAGTAGCCCCCATTAGCATTCACATCCTGCGGATTCTTGGTAATGAGGTGCTCTACGAGATCGTGGAATCCACAGAGTGCTGCGTAATAAAGGGAAGCCGCGGGGGATTTGTCGTCTGGTGCGAACACATAAAGGTTGCATCCTCGTTGGGATCGGTGTCTACATCGCATAGCGCGAGCCACACCTTAAAGTGTGGTTTGTTCGCGTCGAAGAGATATTCCATCCCTTTGTGTAAACGTGACGACACCTCCCCAAATTGCGCATGAGTCGTCCAGTGCTCGGCAGCGTATCGAGCTAGCGGATGGTCCTTGCGTGTATGCCCATCAACGTTATCTTGTATTTGTAGTAAAACGCCTAGGCAAGCTTGCGCCAGGATCGTATGAGCAGGTTCCAAATCGATATGATAATTTGAGACCTCTACACTTGCAGTAGCGAGGCGAGGCGAGGTCAAAAATTCCTTGACGGAAAAATGCGAAAATTGAACGACTCGGACCCGGGCCCAACGAAAATCACTGGCATGATAGACAAATTCGTCGACAATTGCAATTAGACTTGAGCACGCCGATAAAAGAGCTAGTTCTTGGTCCTCCCACCGCCAATCTGGTTTCGACCTCGGGATCCCTTCCGCGTCATCGAAGTCGACTGCGAGGACTTCCGCAAGCTCCTCGACACGAAGAGGCCGGACGGCGACAACCAGGCATTGCAATACGCGTTGAGCGAGGCGCTTATTCGGCTTCTTGATTTCCCTCAGTATACGCTCATATGTCGTGTCCAACGATGCAGGCAGTTCCCTAAGCGTTGGTCGGACACTTGGTGGAAGACATTGACGTAGGACTTCCAACTGACAAAATATCCACCGAAACCTGTCCGACAATTTGCACAGGTATTACGAATGTGAAACAATTCACTTACATTCCGTCAGCTCGTTCGGAGAGTGTCTCGATGACAAATTCCTTATCTTCCTTTCTCCATCTCCGCATGTGCGGTTCTGATTTTGAGTAAACAACGGATCTAACATAATCCGCAATATCTTGTTTTTGTCCGCTTTGATCATGCAGGGACACCCGGCGAGAGGTCAGAGACTCAAGGGAATCTCGTATGTCGAATTCTGGGCGACTTGTGACACAAATACGAAGGTTTGGAATCTGAAGGTCAGCGAGTTCCTCCAACAGCTGAAGTATCCTATTCCGAGGTGATGGAACCTCGGAGGTGTCGGGACATTCATCAAGGGCGTCCATTATTAGGTAGATCGGATGGCGATCTCGGACTGTGAGCATCTCTATCAGGCACCGTTTCAAAGCGTCATCTTTGGGCTGTTGCGCGCCATCGTTGTGATCGGAATAAAGACGTGATAGAATATCGCAACAGTGACTCGATTGTGTGGAAAGTTGGGTAAGAATGGAAGGGACTAGGTCACGCCAGTGTTGTTTGTTGATGTCTCGGAAGTCGAAATAGAAATATGCAATCGAGGCTTGACCGGCATTACACATGGTTTTCACATCTTCGATGATTGTAGAACTGGAGAACGACGAGCGACTCAATTATCTTTGACAAAGACAGTGAAGGCTCTACGAACCAAAGTATGCTCTTGCCGGAGCCAGCTACAAATACGGGATGTAATTAGGTGGCGTCAGGCGGCAAAATGGGACAGGGGCACACGTTTCCCATGAATCCAGAGTAGCGACTCGGGACCAGTTGACTTCCATTCCTCATACGTCCTTCCTTCGAAAAACCAGGTCGCCGTTCCCTTGTGATGGGCGTTGCACGCGATATTGTGATTCGTAGATGGATCTGGTGGCGAGAGCCATCTACGAAGATCCTGTCGCAATTGATTCCCTGTGAGAATGGTTGAGCCTGTATGTCTGGCATCAATGCGGTTCTGAGATCACGAACGTTTCGCTTGATCTACGTCATCGGCTGCTTGTTGCATAACTACCATGGCCTTTTTTACATCTAGGCGCTATGGGTTAAACAATTCTACGGATGATAGATAGAAGATGTATTACGTACCATCCATGGCGGCAGTTACCTTGTCGTCGACGCCCTGAACTTGGTCACCGACACCGGCCACTCTATTGTCAACAACAAGCACGTTTTCCGCAATCCCCCCGACTGTGTTATCGATCGTATTCGTGACCTTCAGAAGTTGCGCAGCAGCCATTCGAGCCTCCTCTTGTGTCAGCCTGTCTAGTCTCTTCAGCGCATCCTCAATATCGTTCTTTCCCATCAGTTTCTTTAGATATTTTTCTGAAAATAGCTTTGTCAGCGGGAACTTGTCTGTAAAGGAAACGCTTTACTTGTTCTGCCTTGCTTGATTTCTTTTGTCGCAATTCCAATAATGTTGAGAACTTCGGCCATTATTTTCATGACTGTATCCACTATTTTTTTAAGCAGTGCCACTTCAGTGTAAATCTCCAGTCGTTGTAAAAAGGCTTCTAGGCGCTCGAATATCTCAAAAAGGGTGTCTTGGTCCGCCCGAACGTCCTTAGCTATCTAAGAATCGCTCGTATTACGATGGACCGCACGAAGGTATTAAGAAGGGTACACACTGAAAGAAGGACAGCAAATCCGGTAAAGATCACCTTTGCAGGTGAGAACACCTGTCGAATAAATATGAGAGGGTAGATCTCGGACAAGTTCATGTTCTGAAGCATACCGAGCCGACACCTTCTCCTAGTGTCTCTGAGAAGGTATGAAGGACGTTCACAGTTGGGTCCAGCCACTTCGTGTTGCTGCGTTGAGACTCATTGAACTCCTCGACTAGCTCTTGAAGTACGGTGAGAATGCTGCTAGCCGAATTGCAGGCTTCGAGCCGGTTAGCGAGTGGGTGCTTAAGAAGATCGTTTTTTGTGCGCTTCTTGTACGCTTTCAAGGCATTGTCGAAAATTAGTTGAAAGTTGGACGATGTGGAAGAAGAGTGATTATGAGACATAAGAGGGGAGGTGAGGAATCGAAGGGAGGATAGTAGGGTCGAAGGTGATGCAGTGATGGGTGATGGGGAGAGAGCGATACGCCTCATGAACGTGCGCTGCCAGTGGCAGGCACGGCAAATGACCGATAAGCGCCATGATAGGCGCGCACAGGCAAGAGACACATAATCATGATAACAGTTGATTATCAGTCGAGAGTGGACAGGGGACCAGGAGACACCAAAGGCCGGGTAGGTCTCGCTAAGCGCAACGGCTCTGCTGGTTCATGAAGGTGGACTCAAACCGGAGAGTAGATTAGGAATAGCAACAACTCGACATCGTTAGCCTGAGTATTACGATTCATCATCATGGTACGCCGCATTATTTGAACTTGTGACACTAGCAGGCGGTACGGCGGTGTGTGTGTGTGTCAAGGTACCTGTGTTTGTCGTTTTCGCACCGGCATGTCTTTACTGTAATCGTCGTTCCAAGTCTGACTCGGGCCATAGTAGGGAACGACTCAGTGGGCATACTCGCCGGCATCTCAACTTTTGGCGACCGTTTTCCATTCTTCTGGGTGAGTTATCCTGGGCCCGGGCTAACAAAAAGCCTCAACCTGGCGCTTTGAGCCGTAAGGCCACACATAAGTATCGGAACGGTCACTGGAGTAAGTGTTATATGAGGGTGACCAAATCGCAGGCAACATCATCTGACACCTTCCTGTTCACGCGCTCCGAATCCCACTCGCACCACGGAGTCGTGCGCCTTCCTTCCTGGCCCTCGACGAATAGTAGTTCCAAGAGCCCGTTCAAGGACCCGTGCTCTTCTCCAAGGACTCCAGTTTCTCTGACATCACCACTGGCTCTGCAACACTGATGCCCATCTCTTCCTCGGTGCAAGCCGACCACTTGTCATCAGCATTCACGCAACCAACGCATATGGCGCAGAGAGCGTGGCACACCTGCGATCTGTTTGATAGGTCCCACGAACCAACTCCGGGCGCTTTTAGCCCAGAACCCCAGGGCATAGGTAAGGACGATCCCGACTCGACAGGCGCGTAGTTGAGCGTTTGTGGGTTGACCGGGTTGAGCTCCGGGAGACAAAAGACAATCGATATAAGGGCGATCCAGAGCACGGCGGCGATTGTGATTGGGTACGAGAACCTTCCGAGGTGGAATGGTCCTCGTATAAATGGCATTTAAGGAGTTGGAATTGTAAGAAATGTAGAGCCCGATAGTGGCGATGGATGTAGCGGCGGAGAATGTCACCGAACTGCCGAGACTAGGTAAGCCAAGGATGAAACTCAACGTACATGCCAGCCAGACTAGTACGAAGGCAAATAAAAAGTCTTCAGCGCTTCCGATTCGAGAGAGAAAGGTCACGATGGAAGGACGAACCGGTACGAATCGGGGAACGTCATCGACGACCTTATGCAGGAACTTGGAGCCTGGGATCGCGCCGTCGTGACTAAAAGCGTACATCATCCGCGAATTAGACGTCACGGAAAAGGTGAACATAAATCGATAGGGAGATGGGCCCATCCTTACCCGCAGAAGAACATCGCCCCGATAACAATTACCTACCAAAAGCCATCGTCAGTTCCTCGTTCATACCAGCCTTCTTAGGAGACGTTACTCACCATCAGAACAATTGCGCCCCTCTTCCCGACCGTGTCCAGGAAGATCTGCGTCACTGGCTGACCCGTTGGCGATATGACCGTCGTCCCGTAATCCTGAATCGAGAAGAGCAAACTCAAGATGAGGAACCAGCCGAGGATCGCAGAGACTCCGATCGCCGTGATTCCAATTGGTCCAGACATGGCCGCATTGTGAGTCTCCTCGGTCATATGTGCGCTCGCATCAAATCCTGAAGATCAATTAGAAAGTGGACCTCCTTCGACGACGCATGCATCCGACCTGTCAGTGTGTACTGAGCCAGAAGAATCCCGATGACAGCGACGTACTATGCAGGGCTCGCCCTGCAGTGGAGATAAAGTTGTCGCAGGCGAAGCTGGGAGAAGGAACGCGAATTAGTTCGAGGGTCATGCAACCGGTAATGCAATAACGAGCCTAATTCCCGTAGTGACTGCAACCTGCCCCAATAGATTGAACCAGCCGGTTACCCAAGATGCGAAGGGAGCACCTTGGGGCTTGGAAATCATGGCTGCCCAGAAATATGGACCGCCACTGGTCGGATATGCGCTGCATATCTCTGGAGCTGTATGTCACAAGGCAGTACCTTTCCAGGCGTGCAGAGAGGACGTACCTGCCATAGCCGAGCCAACCAACATCGTGAAGAAGGCTGTTTAACATCAAATTGTACAACTGATTCTGGGGCGAAAAGAAACTGCCCCTACCAACGACAAACCATCCCCATACTATAACAGCTGGCCCACCTGTGGTCCACAATCCATCAGGGAGCAAAAATTTAGCATCGTCTTTTAAGGATGCTCGCCAGACCGAAGAAAAATAGGGAGGGGATGCTAGTGACGACACCGATGATAGAGAACGAGAAACCAAAGTTCTGTGGGGCACAATCCGTCAATGACTGAGCTTGTGGCCATTTCGCGACTATCTCACTTGCAACAATGTCAGATCACGCCTGGTAGTCAACGAGTGCGATAAATTTCATAAGACGAAGATGGATAGATAAGCTGAACTGAACGTACTTGAGCTCCTGCTTATATCCCATCCTCGCCAAATCGGCCTCGTTGCCAGTGTGGGTGCCTCCTACCCCAACCACTGGCATCTGGCTATCCTTGGAGTATGAGTTCGAAGCTGGCATTGCGGTGCTGGTAGCCGGGAACAGAGCGGCGCCAGAGCTCGGATCGGAGGAGAAGTGGCTTCTTCCTGGGGGGTCTAATACAGTAGAGAAAGGACCGCAGTCGGCTTCCGACGCAGCCGCTCGCCAAAGTCATGCGCTCATAGGAATAGAAGGTGCTACAGTAGTCCGAAAAGAAAAAGAAGTCCAGTGGACCTGCCACTGGACCAGTGCGCGAGAGAACTCCACAGTGACATGTGCCACCACGTCTATAACTGAAGTTGCCAACTCTGGCGCCAAACGAGGTGAATGAATCTCCGCGGCCCAACTCTAATCACAGAAGGTAGGCATCTAGTGAATCAAAAGTCCACGACAGAGTTGGTGATAGATATGCTGCGACTATATCAGCGAGGATAGGTTCAGGAGGTCACGGTGAGAACAGATGCCACATGCGAGGGGCGGTCGTCGGCCAATCAACGAGTAAACATGGACGCAGTTAAAGCCTGCGGGGGCTCGCTTGGCCGATAGACAGGCCTATCTACCATTTGAGAACGTTCATATCTGCGGGCTATGTCTTCCAATCGCAGCTGCAAGAATTTTCCACCCAACGTCTTCACTTGGGAGATGGACTGGACTGAGTCATTAAGCCGCTCTCCCCGGCCGCCCGGCGGCATCATCATGTGTAAGCGCGTCCCCCCGACGCTGCGGGCCGTGTCAGCAAAAAGACAGTGTTGCGCCGTGAAGGCTGCGAGAATGCAGCCATTTTTCGCACGGCTTCATGTATTAGGCGTCTCGGGATGCATCTGCGAAGTTACGGAGAGAGGGTGGGTGGCCTGCATGAGTTGCCGCCGATTTATGTCAATTTACGAGGCGGGCAGGCGCAGGATTTGTAAGCAAATCCCGCTGAGGCGGTCGAGCCATAAAAGCACGGCGAATGCGGTCGGAACCCAATAAATTTTAGGACGACTATGTGTAACTTCGCCTTTGCAGCGTGTATGCGAAGTTATGGAGAGATAGAAGAACGTACAGTATGCACTACCTGCTGCAATTCTGTCGAATTTCAAACCGCAGCATCATTTGTACATGTTTGTTTTGGGGCCGATTACAGTAATTGCGAGCAATGAAAAATGAAAAACAGAGGTATAATACAACATCCCCGCCGTAGCTTTTACAAATGATACTATTGATCATAATCATCCGTCGCACGCCCTCCTTCGTCGCCCGTTCCTACCAAACCCCCACCACCAACATTGCGTAAGAGCGGATCAAGCGATGCAAGCTCATCTCTGATACTATTCCGCGCGAACACGTCCAGATCCTTAAGCAGCGTCGAAATAATTTTCTGTACACAACAAAATGAAAAAAAGGCATCAAGTCCCAGGAAACGACCACGTGATAATATCTCAACATCTGTAAGACTCTCACACAAAGCGCGGATTTACGCACCTTGAACTTGCTGTCGACCTTGAGTACAAGCTCGCCCTGCGCTGGCGTCCAACTCGGCGGAGGACTATTCAGCAACCCGCCCCCGCCGGCGGTACCGCCAAGTGCCGTCGAGCCAAGGGCGACATTCCAGAGCGCCTCGTCCGCGGGTGTAATATGCGTCTGATTTTGGAAGAGGTATGACACGCCCGGATGCGGCGACAGCCCGAGCATGTGCTGGGATGCGTGCGGGAAGGGCGAGGGCCCGAGCAGCTTTGCTAGCTTGGCGTAGAATGCCGAGAGGATGTCTAGAAGCGAGAGGAGAGTTTGGGTGTAATCTAGCGGGAAGGGCTACAGTTTGTTTGGTTTTTGACGGAAGTGCGGACGAACGGTCAGCTCTATGCGGGCCCAGGAAAGACAAATAAAAGAGCGGGGAAGGGGGGAGGGAATCACTTACCATGTGTGGCATAGTGAGGTATGTGTCGGAGGAGTCTGGCATGCCCAAGGAGAAGTCACCCATCCCTGTTTGCCGTTTTGGTAGCCATTTCCAGAGACGCTTAGGAGTAACATAGGCGGAGTAAGAGCGATCAGATTCCAGGCAAAAAAAGATTAGGGTGGGCAACCATACTATTTTAGGACGCTCATTGTCCTCCTTTGCCTGCTCGTACTCTGTAAGCATGTTGAGCGCCGACCGTAAAAAGTCGGACGGGTGTGTGATATCGAAGAGCGATGAGAGGGACATTGCAAGTATCGCGAAGCGATGTGTTCTATATGCAAAGGCACGCACGGCAGGACGGAGTTGTGAATTAGCATACGTTTCACCCATCACGGCGAGAAAATGAACGTGGGACGGACGCACCTCTTCTTCATCGCCGTATTATTGAACGCGCGATCGAGCTCCGCGCGCGTCATCATGATAGTATGGAACCAATGAGTTCGTCTGGGTTCACGAAGGATAAAACACAATTCAGTCAGGTGAAGAAGAGACGGTAGCAAAAACAGGCCACGCACCCGTCATGCACGTTACGCGTATAAGTCAGCGTAATAATGCGCTTCTGCACCAAATCTCGCAAATACTCGATCGTTGCACCTGGACTACCGCCGCTCCCGCCGACACCGCCACCCACCACGCCACCATTGCCGACAGGTGGCAAGAACGGGCCCGAAAGTGTAGCACCGACGGCCGCTGCCGCCGCTGCCGCAGTGGTAGAGTCTGCGTGCAAGCTCTGGGAGTCCCATTCGCGCGCGGTCGGTGTAGCACCCATTGCTGGAGTGGTCGTTGTACTTGAGATTGCGCCGGACTGTTGTTGTTGTTGTTGCTGCTGAGGTGGCAGATGTGGAGGTGGGACTAAAGGTGGTGATTGGGCTCGTTGGTGGATCGTGAAAGGTGGGTGGAATGGAGTGGATGTGCCGGATGTGCTCGGTGTTTGGACGGCGCTGGAGGGGTTGGAGGATGGCGCGAGGGGCGGGGGTGGTATCTGTATCGGAAGGGATGATGACGCAGCTCCGGGTGGTGTATGCATATGGGCGCCATTTGTACTACTAGAAGTAGCTGATGCTGATGCTACCGGAATGGCTGTAGGAGGAGGCACTGCTACGAGTACATTGCTGTTGCCACCGGCGCTAGCAGTACCATTACTGTTGCCGTTGCTAGTGGCGCTTCCACTGGAGGATTTGAAGGAAGACAAGAGGTTTTGTGCGGAGGATTTGCGGCGCATTGAGGGGCGAAGAAGGGGTTGGGAATGAAGAACGGCGCATATACACGCTGTCGACAAAAGGGACGTTCCAAATCTAATCAGACGCTCGCAGCGGTTGCCGCTATTCAACCTCGCATCCCTCGGCATCTCTTCGCGCGCGTACATCGTTTTTCCTGTCCCCTTTAGCATCCCTGCTCTTTCTCAAACCATGACACATCCATGTTGACGTTCGATGGTGCTCTTATCCAAGGTTCGACTTCCATCATCGAGAAGCTGACAGTGAATATTTCACATCCACTGCGTGTTTCGAACCAGCCAATCTCATCTGTACCACCCAGTCACCACCCTTCCAGAAAGTAAAATGACCGTGCGCGATGCAAAGCCTCCCTCCGGCCTTGCATAGCCCATTGTGAACGTGACCAGCCTGCTCTTCGTGAGTACCGAGCGCAAGTCACTGAGCCGCCGTTTCGGATCACACATCACCCCTCTACGTCGACGGCAGTTCGAACCCACGACCATTCTCTCGGGTATTCCATCTTTTCCCAGAAGGTGGAGACTGCTACTGGTACGTGCTACTGGTACGTAAATCCTCGTCGCTTCACTACCGGGAAACTGATGAGGGTGGATTATCTCCTCTTTGTCTTACCATCTGTTGTGATATCAGTGCTCGAGCTATCTGTAATTAATAACAACTGACACTGTTGGGACAGACGTATTCTTGACGACTTGTCCATTCACAACTGCCTCTATCTAGGACAAGCAATTCATTATAGTAATCGATTTTGGACTTGCGCGCAAACTGACACAGATGGTCCGTGGCTAAGCACTCGATGTGGCTCCTACTCTTAGGCTGCGTTAAAGCTGCTAGTAGCCGCATACATAGACGAGCAATCTCACCTGACGCTTTCTATACGACGCCCACGGGGGACCGGCTGCTACTACTGGCTCGCAACCGAAATCGCGCACGTAGGGTACCGACGGGCACAGGCACACGAGCACTTTGGGTGGTTACTCTCGCCGCCTCTTCCTGCTGACGCTGATGCAGAACGCGCACACCGGAAGTAGTATTGCGCGTCGTCCGCGGGTCAGTTCCGTAATTTCAAACGACAAATATTCGCCTGCAAGTGCTGGAGGCCACCAGATAAGAAAGGGCAAAGACTGAGATGAGAACAGGGGCAAGGACATACCTCCAGGGGTAGAGATAGTCCTCAAATCCAATCATTTCAATACTATTATACATGCTCGCTGTCAGAGACGACGGGTACGTGGGAACTCCGGGAAGTCACGCGGATGGACTCCGAAATATTTCCGCGAGGCATTCCACGTGGCGGGGACAGAACCGGACTTGAGTTTTTTTTCTTCTTTTTTTTGGGGGAAAGCGCTTTATCCGGTGTTGATTGACGAGCGAAGATTAGTACAGTAAAATGTACTAAAGTTCAACGTTCATCGATCATCTCTCACACCGTTTGATGTGACAATCAGGTGTTGTATTCTGCTGGGCGCGGGGCGCCTCGTTTGACAGTCCAAGACGCCCCATACAGTTGCTGTCTGATGGTTGATGGTTGTTTACATGTCACAGTATGGCCTCAGTTTCCCCTTCCCCCCATCCTTTTTCCTCAGCAGATGACACGACGCAAAAGTTTCTTTCTCTCTTTTTTTTTTTTTCTGAGAGCGAATCGTCTCATTGATTGTCGTAAACCTGCTGGAACGGCAGTGGCATTGTTCCGATAGTGGTGCGTTCTAGGTGAGCCACTGAGTCAAGATCGGTCTTTCTCGGATTGACTCTGGGATCTTGCGATCACAACGCCTAGGCCTGCTAAGTTATGTTTGTTTGTGACGATTGGCTCGGCGCCAATGCGACAACCCATCATGCATCATCGCCCAGAATGAAAGGGGTTGAAACGCCTACCCATCTCACTTTCTGACGTGGCTGTGGTTCCACCCTACTGTTAGCACATCTCTAACCTTTGTGACACACTGTATGTCACCCCTATATCGTTAACATCACGCAGCGGTAATCGCATAGAAACGGCGTTCTCGTGCCCTTTCATCTACTGGTACGGAAGTCGATTCCTTTCCCGTTTACGTGTAACCCTGCTGACACAAACTCCTTGTTCTTCAGCACCTTATCAGGAGGCTTGCGCTTATCGTCCCCCTTGTACTGGAATCGGGAGTCTGTTTGGAATATGGGCAACTCGTAATTCGTTTGATCCAAACTAAACACGGTGCTGTGCTCGTAGTCCCGTTTGCTCCTTGATCCGTTGCATGAATTGCTATAGATGCTTTCCGATAGCAGGCGCGCAACCGTGGATACGATGATCGACGCACAGTATCCAGGGGTCAATCTAACTTCGGTCTCGAACTTCGTCTCAGAATCAATCTTTTTTTTTTATGATATTCCAGCCAGTGGCCGTTTTCTTGTAGGACTAGTTCATGTTATCCATGGCACGGTGGTTGCATAGCATGGCGATAGATGTTTCCCCATTCCAGGCAAGTATCATTGCTCGATGTCCTTAAAATCATCACGTATCCATCCTCGATCCCCCATTAACCTTGGACCGATTACGACCTCTGGGTGTTCGCCCATTTCTGTGTACATGGACGCCGAAAGCTGTCCTCGGGAGGACAGCTTTCTCTCAATAGAGAGCTTGTCCAGTCCCCCAGCCGACTCCTCCAGCCCAGCATCATTTCCTCCTCAAGGCTTGCCCGTCTTAGACTGGGGATGGTCAGACGTAAGTATTCTAGTTGGCTCCTTTGTATCCGCTCATTTCCGATGTTCAGGCATACTTCGCTAGTCTCCCTCCATCATTACATTCTACTGTTCTCGCCATCGACACAGCAGTTGAGATACCCTACCCTGAAATCCCCATCGTTGCCAGTGATATCCACGACGAGGACTTTCCGCCCACATGTCCTTCGGAAACGGACACCATGTGCCAGACAACGACCTCCTCGGTATGAGCGTTTTCTCAAGCCCTCGAAACCTTTGATCCGACTTAATGAGTTCGCTAGTATACCCAGTGCATATCGTTGGAATCGACCTTGCAAGGATCACAAGGTTCTTTGCCCGCCTCAGTTAATCCAAACGAGGACCCAAGAGACAACATCTTTGCCGAGACGGACACAAATCGTAACCGGCGGCGGGGCGGCATGTCAATGAATGCTCCTTTGGACCACAGCCTTCAATACCCAGAGATTCACGCGACATCTGACTTCTCGATACTCTCGACTCTTCTCGATAACTACTCCCTGCCAGCTGTTGCGCAGTATCAAGAAAGGGCATCAACAGAGATTCTCCAGCAGTCCCAGAATTTGGGGGCAGGTCCCACGGCAGCTTCATCGAGGTCGCCTCGGAAACCTAGTGAAGGCCGATACGGGTGTAGCATTTGCGGGCTAGATTTTGCACAGAAGCGGGGCGTTACGCGACACTACCGAGATGTGCACGAACTTGAAGTCAGCTTGTGTCTGCATTGCAGTGGTTTCGAGTGGCGTCGCCGCCACCAGTTGAAGGAGCACCTCAAGGAGCAGCATCCTGATATCCACCTCCTCGCAGCACTAGCCGAGGCTACAAGGTACCGTCGCAGGGCCACCATAATAAGAAACCGCCTACAGGGACAGCAAGCTTTCCCTCCCGCCACTGAATACGATCGATCGAGGTGGGGTGGACACCTGCTGCAGCCATTGACGCCGCCTTTACCTCCAGTGCTCGAAGTTACGAACGTGACACGTAGACGTGAATATGCCCGCGAATTAGCATTGTTTGATGCTACTTATACTCATGTCGGATTTTCTTCCACAGAAGAGCGTGCCCCACCACCAAACGCTGTGGACGTTCCTTTCTGGGGTTGACAGATTTTATCTGCGTACGCTTCTTTTTATGCACGGCGTGTATGATTTCTGATCCTCGGATCATACTCTTAGATCGCCAGCCCGCCAGGGCTATGACACTACCGATTACCGCCTATTCGACCTGATATCTGCTCGTCCTGTGATTGTATTATCAGTTTCATCCACTCTTATCTTTTGTCGGCTGCTGGTCATGATGGGATTCAAACAGACACCTTAGCCCCCTAGTGGTAGACTCCATGCCGATATCGAATCCCGTGTGTACTGGGCTGCGCCCAGTCAGTCGCAGTCGCGGAGATCTTAAATTGTATCACACATACTGTATTGCCGTCGTTCCGGTCTTTCTCGTGTCTTTACTTTACAATGAGTTTTTTTTTCTTGTTCTATTTATTACGGTGTAATGCAATCTCACACTTTAATCAGTCACGGTATTTACGGTCTCCGGATCTGTGGCCGCTCCGAGTCTGCCAAGATACCGATGTTGCAGTACGGTATGCCAAGTCAACCTGCGTCACTTGAGATAATCTCAATCTCAAACCAAATGTCAAACCCGAGCTGCTTTATCGTCGCGTGTCCTGGTATTGAGTATCAAAGACCGTTATTGTTGCTCCTCCGTCTGCCCTCGTTAGCAGTATCAGCGGTGGCGGTAATGCCTATTCACAGAAGAGCGAGCTCAACCGTGACTAGCGACGAATTCAGAGATTCGACACAAATTCAGTTACCAGTGGTGCGTGCCTTCGCCTGCATCGCGTTAATGGTTTCCGAGTCACTGGCAGATCCTTCGACTCGGATCACTCTCCAGAGAGTCAGAACAAGGCGATACGGCGCCAATCGTCCTGACAGGGCAGGGCGTACCGCCACAAAC
The DNA here is from genome assembly GCA_015178925.1 of Russula emetica. NCBI lineage: Eukaryota > Fungi > Basidiomycota > Agaricomycetes > Russulales > Russulaceae > Russula > Russula emetica. The sequence continues at coordinate 47,842 of WHVC01000135.1, read as the reverse complement.
GGCCCACTGTCATCTACCCTTCAGGCTGTACTTGTGCTGTATCTGTAACATGTCTTCGAGTCAGGCTCAGACTGCCGCTCAGTCAGCACCTGTTAGCGGGGATGGATCACTGATGGTCCTATTTGGGGAGTCATTGTTGAAAAATGCATGTACGTACCACTAAAGCCACGTTTTTTTTTTTTCTTTCTTGTGATACACCTTGTCTTCTTCCACTGGCACAGCCAAATATAACGAGTTCCAGATACAGACATGCAGCACATGCTTCAGGGTCATTTATGATCATGATCATCATGATGGATCCAGTTGACGACGGGCCCAGGCGTGTTAGGGCCTGACACATGATGGCGCTCGGGCGCGGTGGAGGAGGACTCGGGGAGAACTTGAAGGGGGAAAGGATAACTACTGTTCGCACTGGAGGTACCCGCCCCATGGCCCCCATCCAGCCCGAGCCTGAGCTAGCACAAGGTCAAATCTGACCTGATTGGGACGGGGGATCAGATATACATGCTGGTAGATACGTACATCATTGACACTATACCGTCTATGACCATGACCGACTCCGTCTGTGTCGGATGTCCGTGACATCTTGGCGTCTATTCATGCAGATCTGGACTGGTGGCGTTTGCTTGGCAGATCCGGGGAAATACCGTAATCCAAACGCACGATCAATTACCTTACAATTATTAATAAGCTATCCCCAATCAATCATGTGTGCCTGTGCCTGTGGCTACCTACAATCGGTAGCGAAAAAGCCCAGCCAAAATTGGCAATACCTTTCCTAGAACGCGTCAGCCAAGAACAAAGGCAGTTATCGGGCAGCATCGGGCTTTGCCTTATCAGACCCCTTCACAGCCATACAGCAGATCAGCCATACAGTACATCCCAAGGTGGAACTGTCCAAAGAGGCAGTTTGTTTGGGTCGGGGTTGGCGACAGTTGGCCAACTGGAGGCATCTGGCCGTCTGGGCTCACAAGTACTTTATCCTGAACTCTCGGACAAGGGCAAGCTGTTAGACAAATTCGCTCTTTCTATGTGATCATCGATTACTGTAATTTACTCAGCAATTTCAATAGTATCATTTGTAGAGCCGCGGCGGGAATGTTGTACTATACCTCTGTTGTCCATATCCTCTCCGATGTATATTCCGTACACGAGACACGGATATGACACCCGGGCCAGCAGGTCGCGATTCGAAACGATGAGCGCCGGACGCTGTATCGGACACTATCTTTAAGAAGCTGTAGTCGAAATGGAGCTTGCGACGTCCGAGACATGTCCAGACAGTACAGTATACGGTACCGCCACACACCTTACCCTTTTTTCCTTCTTTTTCTTTCACGCTGCTAATCACGCAGTGTAATGCACACAGTGCGACAAGGCTGTATTCAGTTGCTCCGGTGAACGGACAGGGCTCGCACCGTCGCCAGGGCGATACGAGGGGCCGAGGGCTAGTATGTGTCAATGGAACTAAGGTCTTTATTTTTTTTAACAGCCTTGAAGTAGCTTTATCATAACCCAATTGAAGTGAAGTTATAACCCGCGGGATCATGACGATGCAGACATTGCAGAGTGAGCAATCTAACCAATGTGAGCGCCCGGCCGGCCCCATTGATTTTGTTCCGGGAAATGATGGCGACTGGGGAGCAAAGGGTCAGCGGTACGCATGATGCATGATAATACGGAATGAGCAGGTGATTCACGCGATGTGGAGAAGCGAGCGGGCTTTGTTAATACGTTTTTGTGGTCGAAAGGGCCGTATCATATGTGTATGCTCGGCTTGCTGGGTCCTGCGACAGATACTTGGGGTAGCTATTAGTATGCGCAATAGTACATCTTTCCGATGGATGCCAAACTTTACACGATCCTTACTTAGTTAATTACAAGTAGATGATCGTGATAATGCCAGTGTACCGCGAGGCATGTGAGCTCGGGATATTCAGGCTGTATCCCAAGAAACGTGTGGGTGTTTAACATCTGGAATAAAATATCGTGATGTATTATTAGAAATTACGAAGGGATAGATTCACGAGAAGTCTCAGTGGAAGTTTGATGTGAGAAGGATAATCAGCGACTGAATCGCCCGGCGACGGCGACGGTGGCGGTGGCGTGATTTGTTACGGCACATTCAAAGTTTTACGCTAAAGTTTGGATCGGTCCCAACGCGGTGTGATGGCTTCTCGTACTGTAGCCGATTCATTACAAGACAAGATCATTCGGACTTGATGCTTAACTTGAACCTGACTGCAGTGGCAGTGCAGTGGGATTTGGACACGGCCCACGGGGAACATACTAGTACGTGCTATGATCCGTGAAAGGTTGGCTGTTTACTACTAGCGTCACATAGACACCTATGTATGCATGATAGACGATCAGGCTTGGCCTTGAGTGAGTAGCAAATGTAAGGACGTCTGTCTCGGATCGGAATGCGTACGAGTATATCTTTACATAGTCTAATTTTCATTTTCATGCAACGCAATGCGCCGGACAGCCTTGTGGACAGCCCCTGATATTCAAGTTTACCGTAATGGGATTGTCTTTTGTAGGCGGAGCTGAATTTCAAGCACCCTTTGCTGTTTACAACCGTGGCGTAGCAGACGCAAAGTACATGTCTACGGTTCCTCGAATGGCACAGAAGCCTCAGTAGCTGGTGAGTCACTGGCAAAAAGACGTCTGCTACTAGTACCTTTAATGTTACAAGGCTTTTTTTCAACATGGTGGTGTTTCGATCTCAACATTCATCAGCTGGATCAACAAAGGTTGCTTCGTTCCTGGCGAGTGGGATCTCTACTCATGTCAAATTGGTAACCGTGACAACCGTGCTTCTGATCATCTGATGGTCCAGCGCTTGATTGCAACAGTGTGGACTAGCTTCGTCAACCCGGATGCTACGGTAATGCGCACGCCTCCTGGTCAACTCGTTAGGTTTTCTGTCGCACTCTCTACTGATGTTTGCGTCACAGAGTCAGCGCAAGTCGTCGTTTATCTCACCACAGACGTTCCCCGGACGCGAGCATAGTACACAGTCAATTATACGCATACCCCGCATGTTCGTTTCCGGTTACTTTTCCTCATGCTTGGAAGGTCACTCACTAACTTATACCTTAGGAGACGCAATTCGTAACACGGATCAGCTCGAGGAATCGTAGCAGGCCTAGGCAACGCTTCGGGTGAGTGGGTAATAGAGGAGTACATGCTCCGTGTCTTCATGGACAGCCCCGCAGGCACAGGCAACTTCCTCCTCTGTTGTAGGCGGTCGGTTCTTGTGTTTAAACCTGAGGCGGTAAGCCCCAACGAATGCGTGCCCCGCAATAAGGCGTGTCAGCGTGGATTGCACTGAGGTGCGGTGAAAGTATGTTTGGCCCTTTATCCAGACCCCTGACGAGGCTATTCGGAGTATTGTGTGAGCTCATCCATCCGGTGGAGTGACGAGGGCGTTGTTGTATGCTTGCAACAGGCGTGGGTTCTCGTAATAGCGCTTCTCCTATGCCCTTGTCGCTGACGCCCGTGTCTTCATGCGTTGGTAGTGAGTCGAGGGCGGCCTCTCGTTGTTGGTCAGCGGTCTCTTGGCTGCTTCTAGGACGAGGTGGCGGGTTCATTTGAAGCCAGTTAGCGCATTGGCCTCTTGGCATATTGGATTGTGATGGAGATTAGTGGGTCTTCTGTAAATAGGTATTCAATGATTTGTACTGGTCCTGTATATCCGGTCTCCCTAACAAAATCGCTCAGTAATGTTGGGGCCGGGCGAAGTGCCTCCATTTCGATGTCGGCCTGTGTCAGCTTTTCCCCGAGTATACACTCGGTGTGGCCTCACTCTGAACGGGCGTAATATAGTACCGCTGCGGCCGAGGCGACAGACTTGTCGTCGTGCCGCCCTTTGTTAGACAAGGCGGCGTTCATGTAGATTTGTGGCGTCTTTCCTGTGGTAAACTGTTTTATCAGGCGGTTAGTTTGGCGTGCGTGTTCCTCGCGTTTCGGGAGTGTCCGGATGGAGACTCTTCCTTCCCAATGGGGAGCGCCCTTGGGAGGGTCGGGGAAGGCTTCTATTCAGTTGCCTTTGGCGGAGGCTCGGCTGGCTGTCGCTGTTGCAGGTCTGCAGTTGCCACAGCTCACGTGACAATTATTTGGCTGTGTGGGACGCTTCCAAAAAATGACCGTACGCGATGCAAAGCCTCTGTCCTGTGTTGCGTAGCCATTGTGAACGCTATGCCTATTGTGTACCGAGCGCAAGTCCCTGAGCCGCTGTTTTGGATCACACATCACCCTGTCTACGTCGACGACAGTTCGAACCCACGGCCGTTCTCTCGGGTATTTCATCCTCTCCCAGATGGTGGAGACTAGTACTGGTACGTAAGTCCTCGTCGCTTCGCTACTACCGGGAAATTGATGAAGGTGGTATTATCTCCTCTTTGTCTTGTCTCCTCTTTGTCTTGCCATCCATCGTGATACCAGGGCTCGAGAGCGCGTCTCCTGCTATCTCTGTAATTACTGTAATAACACCTGACTCCGTTGGGACAGACGTCTTCTTGACGACCTGTCCATTCGCAACTGCCTCTATCAAGGACAAACAGTTCATTGGACTTGCAGCGCAAAACTGACCCGGATGATCGGCGGCTGAGCACTCGATGCGGCTCCGACCCTTAGGCTGCGGCAAAGCTGCTATTCGCTACATACAGAGAGTTCACCCGGCATTTTCTCGCGCACCATACGACGCCCACGGGGACCTGGCTCCTACAGCTGGCTCGCGACCGAAATCGTGCACGCAGGGTACCGACGGGCGTGAGAGAGGCGCATGAGCACTTTGGGTGGTTCTCTTTACCCTCGCCGACTCTTCCTGCAGACGCTGATGCGGAACGCGCGCACAGGAAGTGGGTACTGCGCGTCGTCCGCGGGGTCAATTCCGTAATTTCAACAAATGTTCGCTTACAAGCGCTGGAGGCCACCAGATAAGAAATGACAAATGGAGAACAATGACAGGGGTAAGGACACGCCCATCCTTTTTCCAGTACAGTTCATTATTCACATTCATCAGTTCCTCTGCAGTATGTCTTGTTCATCGGAATGTGCTTTTTACAGACAAGTCTTATACCTGTATTTGTATTCTACTCATCAATATAAACTTGTTGGTATATATGTGATATATTTTATGGGGGAACCAGGGGGATATGTGGAAATAGGTGTGCTCACTGTCAGAAACTATGTTGCACAGTGGGAGGCAATAAAGTCACACAATCGGAAGTTGCGGGAAATACAGGCAAAGGGGTAGAGGTAGTCCCCAAAATCCAATTGAGAAGGAGGAGTGGAAACATGCATGTTCGCTGTCAGAGACGACGAGCACGACGTGGGAACTTGCTTGTCGGTTGTTACCGAGGGTGGGAAGTCGGGCGGATATGGACTCGGAAAACATTTCCGCGAGGCGTACAGTATACTGTACAGTAAAGTTTAAAGTTCATCTGTCCGTCTCACACAGTTTGGATGGCCTCGTTCGACAGTCCACGACGCTTCCATACCTCTGTCCGATGGTTGATGGTTGTTTGCATGTCACGGTACAGCCAGTTACGCCACATCCTTGAGCGTAGAAATTCCCCCCATCCTTTTTCCTCAGTAGACGACACAACACAAAAGTTTCTTTCTCGTTTCTTGTTTTTTTTTTCTCTCTTCCTGAGAGCCAATTATATTATCTCATTGATTATCGTAATCCCGCTGGAACGGCAGTGGCATTGTTCCGATAGTGGTACGTTCTAATGGCGTTCAGGTGGGTCACTGAGTCGAGATCGGCCTTTCTCCTCATGGATTGACACTGGGCTCTTGCGATCCCAACGCCTAGGTCTGTTATGTTTGTTTGTGATGATTGAGACGGAGGGCTCGGCGCCAATGCGACAACTCATCGCCCGCCCATCGGCATCAGCGTCCTGAGGCCTCAAGCGCCGGAAGTGCTGTGCCCAGAAGGAAAGGGGTCGAAACGCCTATCCATCTCACTCTCTGACGTGGCTGTGGTTCCACCCTTGGGTGACACACTGTATGTCACCCCTATACCGCAGTGTGTTTAACATCCCACAGGTGGTAGTCGCACAGAAACGGCGTTCTCGTGCCCTCACTGCAGCTTTCGTCTACTGGTACGGAAGTTGATTCCTTTCCCGTTTAAGGTGTAACCCTGCTCCTTGTTCTCAAAACCTTATCAGGAAGCTTGCGCTTACAGCATCATGTCCCTGTACTGGAATCAGGAAGGACAGCTCGCAATTCGTTGATTCAAACTAAAACATGGTGCTGTGCTCGTGATCCCGTTTGCCTCTTGATCCGTTGCACGAACCGCTTGAGATACTTTCCGATAGCAGGCGTGCAACCGTGGAGGCAATGATCGGCGCAACAGTAACCAGGTATCAATCTAACTTGGGTCTCGAACTTAGTCTCAGAATTAATTGTTCTTTTTTTATGATATTCCAGCAATGGTCGTTTTGATGTAGGATTATTTCAGGTCATCCATGGCACGGCGCTTGCACGCGTGAAACACCACAAGAGGATGAAGGCAAGTATCATTATTTGATGTATTTAAGATCATCACCGTATCCATCCTCGATTCCTAATTAACCTTGGACCGATTACGACCTCTGGGTGTTCGCCCATCCCTGCGTACTTGGACGCCGAAAGCTATCCTCGGGAGTGTCTCTTTCTCTCAATGGAGAGCTTGTCCGGTCCCCCAGCCGACTCCTCCAACCCAGCATCATTTCCTTCTCAACCCATGCCCGTCTTAGACTGGGAATGGTGGTCTTTGGATATCCCTGATCCCCAAGTCGACGCAGAGGTAAGTATTCTAGTTGGCTGCGGCGCTCCTTTGTATTCGCTCATTCCGATGTTCAGGCATACCCCGCTGGTCTCCGTCCACCATTACATTCTACTGTTCTCGCCATCGACACTGCAGCTGAGACACCCCACCCTGAAATCCCCATCGCTGCCAGTAACATCTTTGCCAAGGCGGACACAAATCGTAACTGGCGGCAGGGCGGCATGTCAATGAATGTTCCTTTGGACCACAGCCTTCAATACACAGAGACTCACGCGACATCTGACTTCTTGGTACCCTCGACTCTCCCCGATAACTACTCCCTGCCAACTGTTGTGCAGTATCAAGAAAGGGCATCAACAGAGATTCTCCAACAGTCCCAGAATTTGGGGGCAGGTCCCACGGCAACATCATCGAGGTCGCCTCGGAAACCTAGACACAGGTGCAGCATTTGCAGACTAGATTTTGCACAGAAGCGGGGTGTTACGCGACACTACCGAGATGTGCACGAAGTCAGCTTGTGCCTGCATTGCAGTGGTTTCAAGTGGCATCGCCGTCACCAGTTGAAGGAGCACCTCCAGGAGCAGCATCCTGATATCCACGTCCCCGCAGCACTAGCCGAGGCTACAAGGTACCGTCGCAGGGCCACCATAATAAGCAACAGCCTACAGGGACAACAAGCTTTCCCTCCCGCCATTGAATTCGATCGATCGAGGTGGGGTGAACACCTGCTGCAGCCACTGCCGCCGCCTTTACTTCCAGTGCTTGAAGGCACGAACGTGACACGTAGACGTGAATTTGCCCGCGAATTAGCATTGTTTGATGCTACTTATGCTCAAGTCGCATTTTCTTCCACAGAAGTACGTATGCCACCACCAAACTCTGTGGACGTTTCTTTCTGGCGTTGACAGATTTTATATGCGTACGCTTCTCTTTATGCACGGCGTATATGATTTCTGATCCTACGATCATACTCTTAGATCGCTACCAGCCCGCCAGGGCTATGACACTGCCGATTACCGCCCATTCGACCCGATACCTGCTCGTCCTGTGATTGTATTACCAGTTTCATCCACTCTTATCTTTTCTCGGCTGCTGGTCATGATGGGATTCAAACGGACACCTTAGCTCCCTAGTGGTAGACTCCACGCCGATATCGAACCCCGCGTGTACTGGGCTGCGCCCAGTCAGTCGCAGTTGCTAAATTACTGTATTAGCGTCGTCCCGGTCTTTCTCACCTCTTTACTTTACAATGGGTTGATATGTTCTTTTCTTGTTCTGTTTATTAAGATGTAATGCGATCTCACACTCTAATCAGTATTTTACGGTCTCCGGATCTGTGACCACCGCTCCGAGTCTGCCAAGATACCGATGTTGCAGTAACGGTATGATGCCAACAGTCCGAGTTATCGTCACGTGTCCTGGTATGTGATTTTTTTTTATCTCAAAAAAAAAATTTTGAAAAATAATTGTTTGAGTATCCAAGACCGGTATTGCTACTCCTCCGTCTGCCCTCGTTAGCAATATCATCAGCGGTGGCAGTAATTCCTGTTCACAGAAGAGAGAGCTCAACCGGCGTGACTTAGCGACAAATCCAGAAATCTGAACGAAAGATACAAATTCAGTTGCCAGTGGTACGTGCCTTTGTCTGCATCGCGTTTACTGTATGGTTTCCGAGTCTGGTGATCCTTCAACATCTCCAAAGTGTCAGAACAAAGCGATACGGCGCCAATCGTCCTGCCAGGGCAGGGCGTACCGCCACAAACGGCCCACTTGGCACTGGCGTCTACCCTTCAGGCTGTAGTACTTGTGCTGCATCTGTAAGCTGTCTTCGAGTCAGCACCTGTTAGCGGAGATGGATCACTGATAGTCCTGTTTGGGGAGTCATTGTTTGAAACATACATGTGCGTACTACTAAAGCCACGTTTTTTTTTTCTTGTGATATACCTTGTCTCTTTTTTCCACAGCCCTGCATAACGAGTTCTAAATTCAGACATGCTTCAGGGTCGTCTCCTGGGGCCAGACCCCAGACTATCATCATGATGGATCCAGCTGACAACGTTGGGCCCGGGCGTGTTAGGGCCTGACACATGACGGCGCTCGGTCACAGTAGAGGACTCGGGGAAGAAGGGGGAAAAGGTAACTACAGTACTGTTCGCACTGGCAGGTCGCCCTGTCCGGCCCAAGTCTGAGCTAGCATTCAATTGTCAAGGTCAAATTTGTCCTGATTGAGGCTACAAATACAGTACAGTAGCGGGGATTTTCCCCAATAAATCATGTGTGCCTGTGCCTGGCCTACCTTCAATCGGTAGCAAAAAAGGAAGCTAAAGTGGGCTTTCTCGTCCATCGAGAGACCTCGAACGTGTAAATATAGAACAAAGGCAGTTTGCCTTATCACAGCCCTTCATACAGTACATGTCAAGGTAAAAACCATCCAAAGAGGGGCAGTTTGTTTGGCTCGGGATTGGCGAGGCATGTGGCTGGTCTGGGTTCACGAGTACTGTTATCCTGGACTCTCAGAGAAGGGCTACCTGTTTGAGACAGATTCGCTCTTTCTACTCAGCAATTTTACGATGGGCTCACCTACCGAATAACTCCCGGTGACCCGCCGGGGATGTTCAAAGGGCGTTCACAGTGTTTGGTTTGGTTTTCTGGACGCACTTTTACAAAATGGCAAGACTACTACGCTTATCCTAGTCCGACGGAGATGTCTCTGAGATAACCCAGGACGGAATGAACGTAGGGTCAACTAGATTGAGAGCCCGCGGAGCCAGACCAATGCCAAACTCATATGCCAAACTCATATTTTCAAGTTCCTGCAGTGGCGTTCGGCTGATCGAATGCCACTCCGTCGAATGTGGTACCAGTCATCGGAGAGGCCAGATGAGCTATCACTACCTTACAGTAGTTGTAAATGCCGTTATGGATCACCAGAGGTGACACACACAAGGATGGAGATACACGTAACACGATGATGGCTTGGAGATCAAACGAGATGATGAGAAGGAATCTGGCATCATCAGTAGCAAACTCTGAGCTCCTATTCAACCACCCGAAATGCGTTGAGTGCCTGCGCTAAACCGTGGGCAGTTTGGGACTTGGGAGCCAGGATGACAGGAACGGCATCGGAAGACACACAACTGCGTATATCGATGCCGTTCCTGGAGAGTGGAGACCAGATAGCCACGCGACCCACACGACCACCCTGTATTCCACCCTATCGCTGCCCAGGCTCACCGCCCTCACCATACATGCCTAAACATACTGTACTACGTGTCCACCTCTGTGCTTCTTTGTATGCGCCGCGGAATCTAAATTCGGGTTTAAAAAAATGGTCTGAGCTCGTATTGATGCATACGAGTACATAAGACCTATTGTGCTGTGCTGTCTCAGCTATTTAGCAGTTGAGACATTGTGTGGCTTAACGTCAAATCAATCACGTATCTTCGTAAAGAAAGAAAAGTGAAGGAGATTGAGATATGAATAGTGATGGCAAAGTTCAGTTCAGCTTTATGGTTCGAACCTGAACCGAACTGAACTGAACCCCCAGGTCCGGTTCAAAGCTTGGAGGTACAGCCTGAACTGAACCTACGGTCTGGTTCTAGGTTCTTAAAATTCTGTGGAAATGAGAACCCGTCCGGATGGGTTCGAACCCGTTCGAACCACCATGTGTTAGGAGCTATTAGACCCTAGCAGCGGCCGGAGTTTTTCAGCAATTATAAAGGAGCTCAATGGTGACCTCGCTCAGGTGATATGCGGCATATGCCTCTTCTATGTTGTCCTTCGCGGCCTTAGTACTATCGAGGATGACATGACCATCCTTAATGTCGTCCAAGAACCCATCCCCCAATCCTTCCATAAGACTGTGACTCCCGGCTGGAATTTCAACGGCAATGGTCCTGATCATGGTCGTTTCGGGTGTCAAAGACAAACCAAGACTCCTGTCGCCATCCTGCAGTGGTACTAGAGCCGGAGTTGGAGTTGGAGGAGGTGCTGAGCGTACTGAACCAGTCAGCATTCTGCATCGAGAGGACATGCGCCGCGGGCTCTTGCTCTTCCCTTTATCCTTGCTCTCTGCTCGGCTACTCTAGTCTGCTCATGTGCATCAGTACACTGGCATGTGCATGGTCATTGTCGAGTTGCGCTTCAGCCATCTCTTCGACGTTTGATAGATGCGTTGGGCGCAGGTACGTCGATGGCGTCACAGTTCTGGTTTGTGGTAACGGCGGTGTAGCAGCAGGCGAGACCTTGTTGCTGTTGTCGTGGCTGTGCCAGTGGCCGCAAGAGACACTTGAGAATGCGACCAGGTTGATGGAGATTCGGCCCACAGTGACGACAACGATGACTGAGAAGCATTTGAAGCAGTGCCCTTCTAGTGAAAGGTGATGGGGCGCGAGAGGTGAAGATGAGGCGGCCGGGCAATGAGGTGGCGCCAGAGCAAGCGGCGATGGGAGCAATGTGCAACTGCACACACACGAGAGGGATGAGGGAAGAAACTGGAGACGATGACGATAACATTCCGGGCACCAGAGAGGGAGCTTAAGTACATACAGGGCTCTTTGTATCTACACATCAGGTATAGTATGATCAGGGCGAAGCACGTCGAGGACGAAAGACAAACGATGAAAGGGAAGTGAGTCAAGTGACTACTGTACTGCTACCGCCGAGGCCGGATCCATTGCTATACGAGTGAAGGATGCGGGGCTTCGACACGCTCCTCGCAGGTGAAGAGGGTTTTGCTTTCTGGGTGAAGCGGAAGATCGATGCTATTGATGGTCGTCGGGGTGATGTATGGGTAAGCGAAGGGCTGGTGCTAGAGGGCGAGCTCGCGCGGATGACGGGGGGTGGAGTATCACCAGGGTCTCGGCCCATGCTGCTGATCATGGGGCGGCCTTGACTGTGTCCGACAGACTGGTCGTCATAAGTGGACAATGCACTCGTCGACGCAGATGAAATGTGGGTGGAACAGTATGGGCAGCTGAGAGGTTGGCTGTTGTCCACGCGTGAGCGATCGGAGCATATCTGGCACGCAAACCGCTCATTCCTATTCGACTGTAATGTCGCTTCTTCACAGATGATGGATTACGGCCAGACTCCTCGGACGGTAGTAGTGTGATGGTGCTGCTCATTGGCAGTCGTTGCTTCGCCCCAGCGCCAGTTCCTACTATCTGCCGCGGTCCGCCGTTCCTTCCTCGGGAATCTGCAAGCATGGTCGGGGATGAATCGAACTTGTTGAGCATATTGCAGAGGAGCCATAATTGTCTCTGGCTCAGGTCATTACGACCCATAGACACTCGCCACTCCGCTGGCAGGGGAGTTAGAATGCGTCGAACGAGTAGCAGCGCAGCTAGCGCGAGGACAGGGAGTGGCGTGGGAACGGGCGGAGCGGGCCGGCGTGTGGCTGACTGACGAGCTCGAGAACAGCAAGTGAAAAGTGAACACGCTCGGGCACTTCGAGTGCAATGGAAGACTGGAAACCACAACAACTTTATTCGGGTGCACATCACACCTTTAAATACCAAAGAAAAGCGGCTCAACACATGAAGACGAAGTGAGATACATCAAGGCAAAGAAATGAAGACATGACATGTGGGCATGAAGATAACGAGCGACCAGGCATGATTGCGCGGGCTAGAGAAGACGAAATGGCGCCCCCATAGGGACTGCCGGGGGCGTGAGCTCGGCGGGCGTGTGATGGGCGCACGAGCTGTGTGGAGAGCGGCACAAGGTGTGGTCGATCGGCCGCTCCTGATAAAACACTATACATATAAGTAAACCTGAAAGAAAGTCCCGGGGCTGTAAAATAATGTGCCAGTGGCGCTCGAAAGTGAAAGATACTGATCAGGGATACCAATCCCTTGATCGCCGCACCTGCGCGAGCTCAGCTCTAGCGCAGTGGCAGCTCTCCTCCCCCTCAACCTCAAAGGCGTGATCGGACCATCACCCCTTGCTGCACCTCCACGGGAGCCCCTGCATCCCCGAAATCCATCAGAAGTCACCGAGGGACCAGAGAACGCCATAGGGAAGGGCGGTGCGGCTTCATCTCCTGCCAAGGTTATCGCGAGCCGCTCACAACTTCTTCGACCACTAATGGAGTCACCATACTATTGCATAGACTGCTGTACGGCCTGTGGCGCGGGCGCTGGTGGACCACCGCTAAGTTCGATGAGAAGCTCAGCACATTCCCAGGAAATCTTGTACTTATGGTCCAGATGGAAAAAAGCCGCCGCAAATTGCCTTTGAGGACCGGTGGGCTCGAGGGAACTTGAAGGATTCAGGCTGGTGTTTGACCGTGCTCGGGAACGGGGACGAGGTAGATTGAAGAATGTCGGAGATGTGGGACGTTGTATTTCTGTTGTTGCTGTATAAGAAGTCACCACAGGGATTGCAGAAATAGATTTCCAGCGTCCATGGTCCTGCAATGCCACTTTAACCTAAAAAAAGAAGGGATTCTAATTTCGAAAAAGTTCAGTTCTTGGTTCCAATAGACCTGAACGCGAACCGGACCCTGCTAGAACCAGAACCACCGGTTCCGTTCAGGGTTCATTCACATTGCCCGAACTGAACCTTTAGTCCAGTTCTGGGTTTGGAAGAAACAGTCCAAGAACCGGACTGAACCGAACTTTGCCATCACTAGATATGAAGCTATGAAGGATTGGGCGAGCCTGGTTCCATAATCCTGGCATGTGGCTTTCCGCGATATCTGTGAACGCCCTGTGGTTTCGCAAATGGAGAATCTATTTGTGGAAAATATCGCAGAAGTAGACGATGAAAAGACAATGATAGTGGGCGGTCATGATGATGATGATGGTGATGGTGATGGTGGTGGTGGTAATACGTCCATGTCACCATGTGGGCAGGCACCATTTGTACCACTAAAAATACTTACTTAGGTGGTGCTGCTGCTTGTGCTTCCGCAGGAGCATTTGAAAGATGACAAGAGACATCATGCGGAAGATTTGCGGCGCATTGAGAGGCAAAGTAGGGATGAAAAAAAAACTGATCATGAATATTCAAGCAAGGGGCGTCCCGCCTGATCCGAAAATCTAATCTACGAGTAAATCAGACGCAGCGCCGCAAGCCAAACGGTGCCACGCCAGTGACCTCTTTCACTCCCACACCAACTGAGAAGCCATGGCAGACATCCACGCTGTCGCTCAACAGTTCACCGATTTCTACTATAACACATTCGACTCTGATCGCTCTAAACTCGGTGCGCTCTACGTACGTCGCCATTCTTTTCTCAGTCTTCCCCCTTTTTTGGGGGGCGTCTCTCTCGTTTGTGTGGGCTCTGATATTGATCTCTTGATGACTGATAATTCTTCCTTCCTTCCCCCCCGTACCCTCCCACCACCCACTTTAGCGCGACACATCGATGCTTACATTCGAGGGAACGCCTATCCAAGGTGTGAGCGCAATCATCGAGAAGCTAACAGTGAATTTTTTTTTTTTTCGCCTTTTAAAATCCATCCCCCACCGCATGCCCCTCCTGGCATTTCCAAATCCTAATCTGATCTTTGCTGCTATCGCAGTCGTTGCCCTTCCAGAAAGTGCTACACAAAGTGACCACGCGCGACGCACAGCCTTCTTCCCCTTCCCTTGCATCACTCATCGTGAACGTGACTGGCCTGCTCGTGGTAAGTAACCGAGCGCAAGTTCACTGGGGGCTTTTATTCTTGCATTGGTACTCATCACTCGCCGTCTGTCTAGGTCGACGACAGCACGAATCCACTGCAGTTCTCTCAGGTGTTCCATCTTATCCCAGACGGTGGGAGCTACTACGTGTACGTACATCCTCGCTTCACCCACTATTGGGAAACTGACATAGGCGGCCTTTCTCTTTTTGCGTAATGCAGTTTCAATGACATTTTCCGTCTCAACTATGGTGCTTGATCGAGTGGGTAGAGAAGATGAAGGCTGAACGTAGATATGTAATCGCCGAGTGTAATAGTGAGAAGTATACCTAGCAGATGCAACTAGGACCGAATTAACGACGTGTGCTTTGGATCGATGAAGTAGATGCGCGAGCCCCTCAGCAATTCGACACACAAACCTTGTACTAGGCAACCAGTAAACCGCTACCATGACTGTCAATTGGATACACCTCTCACAAGATATTCAGCGCACACCAGGTACGTCTAGCATAGATGAATGATGCTAAAAAAAGAGGGAGAAAGAACAACAGCCAGACAGGGCGTGATGATTACAAGATAGTGGTATGTACGAGTAAGGTGCTACCAGGCGGGCCACGCAGAGGCGTCTAGCAGCAGCTACCGCCGGCCTTGGCACTCGCATCGACGCTCGGAGAGACAGTGAGAGTGTCTCCCGTAGATGGCTTGATCGGGTCCGCGCTCTGCTCAAGCTGCTTGCTTGACACGATGCGGTAGATGTCCGTCAGGATAGTCTGGAATGCCGATTCGACGTTTGACGCGTCTAGCGCAGACGTTTCAATAAACGACAGCCCATTCTCCGCTATAACGGTCAGAATATGTGTCAGCCGACGAAGAAGAGAAGAAAGCCTGGACGCACCCGCAAATGACTTTGCTTCCTCGGTCGGCACGGCACGGAGGTGCTTGAGATCGCTCTTGTTACCGACTAGCATGATGACAATGTTCGAATCTGCATGGTCACGCAGCTCCTTGAGCCAGCGCGTTACGTTGACGTACGTTGCGTGTTTCGCAATGTCATAAACGAGTAGTGCACCAACTGCACCGCGGTAATAGCTATGTAGAAATTAGTTGAAACGCCCTGTGAATGAGTACGAGGAAAAACACACGCGGCCGTGATGGCACGATATCTCTCTTGCCCAGCTGGAAGGCCATGGCCATGAGTAATGGGATATAATGGAACAAGATCCGAACACACCAGTATCCCAGATCTGTGCCTTGAGCGTCTTTCCATCAACACTTATTGAGCGTGTGGCAAACTCGACACCGATTGTTGACTTTGTCTCGAGATTGAATTCATTGCGCGTGAATCGTGAGAGCACTTGCCACAAGGGGTCAATAGAGGGTCTCAACAAAAGGGCATCGCAAACATACGATTTCTACCGCACAACAGAGAAAGTGTGAGCTAGGATAAGGCGAGAGAATGATGAGATACTGACGACTTTCCGACGCCCGAGTCGCCAATTAGGACAACCTGAGTGAGAGTGTGGGAGTGAACATAGGGCCTGCGGAGCTAAAGCGACCACAAACTTTGAAAAGGTAGTCAAAATTGCTTCCTTCGGCCATGGGAGTTTACGGCTAGAGTAGATGGTGGTAGTGGTGATGATTGATGATGAAGAGAGAATGGAGGACTGAGTCTTGACCGGAAACCGCGCATCCCATGGCCGGGATTTATCCGGGCGGAGTTTCAATCACAATTACGTCTGGCTCTGCCACCGCTCTGTTCACTGTTCACTATGATAATTGCGAGATTTTTGATTCTGTGAACAACGGTGTGTTCGACTTGCCAACTTGTCGTGCCACCCACAGGCGTTTAATACTGAACCTGAACCTTGTATCGCTGTCCCAAACGCAGGACACCATCATATCGTGCACAGCATCTCCGCACCATTTCCATCACGAGTTGCATGAACCGACGAGCTACTATACATCATAAACCATGCCCACCCGCCTCCGCGGACGTTTCCGGCCTCCACGACGTCTTTCATATCTCTTCTTCATCGTCAGTCTCGCTCTCTTCGCAGCGCCAACTACCGCGCTCTGGCCCTTCCCTCCGAAACGCTTCTCACGCAATGCCCTCGTATCTGCCGGAACCCTCGGTCTCGACGGTGATGGCAGAGTTATAGCATTTGGTGATTTCGATGGTGACCACTTGTGCGCATTTCATTTCTTCTCCTCCATATAACCACCAGCAAGCAGGTTCAGAGCAGCGCTAATTGGCGGCTCTTAGCGTGGACATTATCACACTGGCCTCGGACCAACACACCATCTCCGTCCACCTCTGGAATCATGGTGAGTAAATGACGTATGACGGTTGCTAGTTGCTCACCGTCTACAGATGATTTCTCCTTCCGTCGTTCTGCTTCTTTCCGACATCCACAACGCGTTTACAACGTCGTCCCCGGCGATTATACACATGACGGCAAACTCGACCTGCTAGTCATGTCACAAGGTGCTTCAAACACACAGTTATCCCTTTTCGTATACACCCCCGTACCTGGAGGTGGTTTCTGTAGGTTGTTCACTCCCGTACTTAACTCCTTTGCCCAACATTTCGCACAGACTCGAATATTCTTGAACTCCCTCCTTCTACCCTAGCCCAACCTATTCCCTTTGACAGCGATGGTCAGATGCGGATCGACTTGCTGGGTCTCCAGTCGGGAAGCTCTCAGCTCAGGATGTGGAAGAACGTTTGGAACGCTTCGGACCCTTCTGGTCCGCTTTACGAGATGTAAGAGTACTTGTATGCTATACTTGTAAGGTCTCCATTCACATCTTCGGCAGTACCGACGCCCCCTTCTCAGGACCTCAATGTCGCATCGCGAACCCGCACAGCAATGCGGCTGTCGACCTCAACGGGGACTGCGTGGCTGGCGCGTATTTCTGACCTAGGGGTGCATGACGTAGTGCTGATCGGATCTTACAGATATATTCCTCGTCTGTGATGAGGGCTCCGGGCGGAAATCATTCCAGATCTGGGTCAGCAATCCCGATGGCGAGTTCACACTCGCGCAAAGTGGCTCGCTTCCCTCCGGTACTCAATCTGTTGTTTTCGCCGACATGGGTACTTCTATATGCTGTCGAATTGTCGTCGTCAGACTGATTGCCTCGTCTCCAGATCGGGATGGGGCCATTGACCTTCTCATCACCACCTGTTCCTCTGTTTCCCGATCTACTGGGCTGGGGACTGATTGTGCACTGAACATTGCTTATAATACGCAGCTCCCATTATGTGCCTCATCCACCTCATTCCCCCTAACAAGTGATCCTGCCGCTGCGGCACCGTGTCGAAATCCCGCAGCCCTATGCGTTGCCGACACCAACTTCTCGTTTTCTTTCTCAGGCCCGGTGCGTTCTCGTCGAAACCCCTCCACACACCATTTAATGACTATATGATTCAAATTGAATACTAGAACTACGTGAGCGTTCCTATCGGAGATCTTTTACAAGGCAACCTGAAACTCCACGTCTTCGACACGTCCTTCTCGCCAGCCCAGCCCATCCTACCACGCCCGGGCGACGCCAATCTGGACGGATTTCCCGACTTGCTCCTGATCACCGAGGGTCACGTGCGCCTCCTCCTCTCTGTCCCGTGTGCGCGCGGTGTTCCGGGATGCTCAGTGACGGGTGCCCGGCGCGGGTGGCGCGAAATGCGCAAAGGCGTCGAGGCGCTATCAAGTGTTACGGACGCTCGGGTAGCCGTGTTTATCGACCTGGACGAAGATGGGACGCTCGATGTCATGGTGCGGCGTACGGGGGACCAGGGCGCCGGTCGAGTGCTGTTCGTACAGAACAACTTTGACTATGACGCTTTCTTCATGAAGGCTATCGGTGCGGCGATTATATATACATATGTCCTGTTTTCTCCGTCTTCTCTGACACTTTTTTCCCGCCTCGGTTGGGGTATGCAGTGCTGAATGGCGCGTGTAGCTCCGGTTGGTGCCTGCCTGAAAATGGCAGTCTCTCGCGCTATCATGTCAGTTTTCCTTCCCCATTCCCGTTCATCCTCATATTTATACTATTTATAACATATATACAGCCCTCTGGCGCCAGCACGTCGGGCGTAAGCTACAAATACACGATCTTGGACACCTCAGGTCGACGCTCAGCCGCCCAAGTACCACAGCTTCCACAGACGTCATACCAGGCGCTTAACACGCCGTACGCGTTCTTCGGTCTCGGACGGACGAACAATTACATTGAGAACCTCTTCGCGGGCGCTGCGCACGGGCGCGTCGCGGCGCTGGAAATGGTCATTCCCAACTCGAAACTCGTGATCAACCCGGGCGCGGCGCCAGACGAGTGGCACAAGGAATTGTATTTGAGACCGGGACAGTGGATTCCGTGGGTCGGCGCCACCGTATTGGGTACTATGGTGGCACTTGCTGGCGTCGTGCTTGTACTGCATCTGAATGAGAAGGTGCGTTTTCCCGATTTTGATTTTGTTTGTTTTATCGATTTGCTTATACGTTTCTTGGGGGATTTCTAGCGGGAGGACGAGATGGAACGGCGACGGGCATCGCATCATATTAACTTCGATGCGTTATGATTAATCAATCATCAATCATGTATATACGGTATCTCTTCTTTTCTTCTTCTTGCGTGGGATAATTTATCATCTTTGGCTTGTTATTGTAACTGTCATGGCAGTCCTTCCTAATTCTCAGCTGCAAGGCCTTTCCGTGAAGTGCCAGGCACGCTGCCAAAAGTCGCGCAAGTGAATAGGTGAATGCACATTATACAGAACTGCTGGAACGGAGAGCTGGCAGGTCACTTCTGAGTTGGAGAGGTTGCTATAGAAAACTAGAGATAGCCCTCGTGGACACCTAGAGATAGCTAGATACAGTCAGCGACATAGTATGGATTGGTGTATACAGAGAGATACTCGCCCCCCAGTGACTCGTAGACACAGAGTACTTGTCTGCCAGTGTGGGCTCACTAGTACGTGGTCTAGAGTATAACGACGCACACGCGTCTGTCCAGGTGTCGTGACACGTGATCTCTCTACGCTCCAACAGTTGCTACGTGTTCGTCTTCCTCAGGACAGCCCCGAATCACCCCTGAGTGTGATGTAGGCAGCTCAGAGTACAGGTTCCAAGGTGCGATGATTTTCCACGAGACAGTTCGCTTTAGGGCTTACAAGGACCAAGGTAGCTGCGTCCTGGTTAGGCGGCCTAACTTAGGCCTCTGACGAGCCTTTGCGGGCCAGTGTCATGTTGGGAGTGTGTGTCCTATCCCCACATTCGAACTGCCTGATTTTCTCTCGATAATCGTTGACGAGGATATATCGGCAATTGGACAGTTCTAGCTAAGCTCAAAGAACCAGATATAAAGGGAAAAATGCGGGATCCATTCGAAGCACGGGAATGATAAAACAATGGGGACTGGTCGCGCGCCCTATATATCGAAGAAATATCTCTCGATTATCCTCATGGGTCGTCCTGACGAACTTTGCTTTGGTTCGATGCGTTTGCTTGATTTCGTACGATTTATCTCGGACAGAACCGACTCAAACGCAGACTCGACGTTGGACGTGTCGAGTGCTGACGTCTCCATGTACATCATGCCGTTTTTCGCTGTACAAATCAAATGATGGTGTGTAGCAAGCAAGGCCCGCGAGCTCTCAGCGACGCTATTCAAGGCAGTGAATGGTCAGATCGGAACGCACTGGCAAACTCGGCAGCTACTTCGGCGGGGATGACGCGAAGTGCTCCAAGGTCTGATTTATTCCCAACGAGCATGGCGACGATATGTGGGTTCGCGTGCTCGCGTAGCTCTTCGACCCAGGTCTTGATGTTGCTAAAGGACGAGGGATTTGTCACGTCATATAGTAGCAACACGCCAAGAGCTCCACGGTAGAATCTGGAAGATACATGATACCCGATACGCGAGGTCTCAGCCGTCGGTAGTAACTTACAAAGGCATGACGAGACAAGAAGAAAATAAATGGGACGTACGCTGCTGTGATAGTGCGGTATTGTAGTCGTTCGGTCGAGAATGAATCGTAGCCGCGTGCACCGGTATCCCAGACTTGCGCTTTTATCCTCGAATTGTCTACTGTGAGAATACGAGCAGCAAACTCGACGCCAATCGTCGATCTGCTCTCGGCATTGAATTCATTACGTACGAATCGGGAGAGCACTGTAGGTGACGAGATGAGCGCTTTCGTATCATAGTCCCCGAAATTGGATATACATGCAGTTTCTATGCCGCCAAAGAGGTGTGGGGGGAGCAAAAAAACCTCAGCGGTCGTTTGAAAGAAAGAGCAAGGAAGAGGAACTGACGTTTTCCCGACACCCGAGTCGCCAGCCAGGAGAACCTGAGGGTTCAGTAGAAATTAGAACGGCAAGACGACGCGCTTCAGCAATGGCATTCTCAGGCCAAACAAGGGCGAGGGCGAGGGAAAAAAAAACAAGACGAATAAATCACCTTGAAGAGATGGTCGTAGTGGTTCCCGTCGGCCATAGCGAAAGGGAGAACTTGAAGCGGGCGAGAACTTGAACGGATGTGTTGTTTCGCGCTGTCTTCTATACGTACCCAGCAGCCCCTACGAATGGGCATAATGCCATGCCATGGCACCGTGACCCACCGAGGACGTTAAACGGGGGAATCCTTTCCCGGATCACCTGGGTCTCGTCCGCGGGTCCTACTACACGCTACATAGGAGAGGTATAAGCTTGAAACCGGAAATCGGAACTGACCCTACATTCTTCCGTCACGCTATCGAATGCCGCGGGTTCGGTTTCAATAGTCGAGCCACGTCACTGACGCTTACCTGGTTATTAACCGATGATCGATGAGCGAGCTCTGAAGTTGTCATTTCTTCAGGGAACACTTGAACTCTTTCATAGCTATTGTCAAATGACCAGACTCTAGTATATGGTATTACAGTCGCTTCCCTCCGAGTTGAGACCCTCGTTACCCATGCGCCTCCGTCATGACATGGGGACATGGGATATGAGTGAGGAGCATGGGTTACGAGGGTGTGGGAAATTTCAGCATAGTCAAGTTGTAGGCCAGTGATGTAAGCTAGATGAATTGTACTTGTCCTCAAGCACATCATAAGCCCTTTTGTGATCTGATGCATTCTCAAAGACATTTCAGAATGTCCATGTAGAGCAGAGGAGCAGTTCAAGTTGTTTCAGTGCCATCGGCACATTGCAGTGTCAACATCGCCCAGAAACCTGCTCAGAAACCCGGTTACCAAACAATGTCAGCATTTGCCATTTCCGGGCAGTAGTAATTACTCAAATTTACAAATTTTCGCACGAAACACCACCAAAACATATGGGATTTGTGGCTCTGGAGTGTATGGGTTATGGGGTATGAGGGAGATATAGGTTATGGGGCCAATTTCCCCATATACCACCAACATGGGATTTGAGGGGTTATTCCAATTATGGGTTACGAGAGAGATGGGCAGTTAGGAGGGAGGCGGCTGTATCCAAGACGTACATTTGGCGGAATCTTGGGCGGAATCACCTGTCTGCAAGCTGCATACTTCTCGCGACCCCCACCTCACCACAGTAGAGACAATTGACCCATCTTTCTGTTTTGTAGCTTCGGTGCTGTTCTTTTTTGCTGGGGTTATCGTTACGAAACTCGTAGCATGCAGAAATACTCCGAGTCTTCACTGCGTCTTCTGGTGCGAGCTTGCAAGCATGGAGGAACAAGGGCATTTTCGCTGCGCGCCCATTTCTACGTCCTTGCACGATGGCTTACTCCATCTGCAGATTGTATCCGTCTAATGTGGGTTTATCCGTGTTGACGTATAGAGCATAGTTCCGCGGGCTCTACTACGCGTCAATGCGTCATGATAGATATGGTGTTCTGGTTGCTAGAGAAATTCGCCAAGCTATAGGGATATTTTCGCGGGTCCAGGAGAGCAGTACGGGTCACCTCTTGCGCGTCTGCGTGTGAAAGAGCGGATAGCATCTGGATAGGAGGGAAATAATGAGAGACTGGTTGCCTCTGTCGTAATTGTTGAAAGTAAAGAACTGGACACGTGACGTAGGTCACGTAGCTATGATAAGATAAGATAAAACATGAATTTAGCGGAGTCACGGTATTTGTTGGGACTGAGTCAGTTTCACATTCACCTAGAACAGTTATTTCCCCACCACGTAGTCCTCAAGCTTGGTAGAAATGGCGTCAGAAGAAAGGACGGAATCCAATAATCTTGCAGAAAAGTTGGCGACCTCGGTCACGGTTGGGTAAGTCAATCAGTCTTTTTTCGATCCTCATCGCCCGACCGGGGCTCAAGTCCAGTAGGGCTCCCACTGCAGTGCCTACCGGCGCGATCAAGCCTGCAGATCCTTCGACAGCACACGAGCAGATCGTGACACCCTGGGACGTACAGGGTTCCGTCTCGGGTGATGGGCAACAACTCGCTATCGACTATGACAAGCTCATCGACCAATTCGGCACGCGACGAGTGGATGCTGCACTGTTGGAGCGCTTTGAACGCCTCACGGGGCATAGACCACACGTTTTTCTTCGTCGCGGGACGTTTTTCTCTCACAGGCGCGTATCGCGCTGGATGTTAGCGTGATGGCATGCTGATATTGTACTTATTCATAGAGAGTTCAATATCATACTGGACCGATATGAACAGGGCAAACCGTTCTTCTTGTATACGGGTAGAGGACCCAGTAGCGATAGCATGCATCTGGGACACATGATACCCTTTGTCTTTACCAAGTGAGTCATGCACCCTTCCAAATCCTCGAGCACAGAATTTACAACGGTTTTGGAAAGGTGGTTACAGGACGTCTTTGATGTCCCTTTAGTGATCCAGCTGACAGGTAGCTCACTTTCTTTCTCTGATGGTCATTCCTCACGTATCTCTTCAGATGACGAGAAATTCCTCTTCAAGCATGAACTCAAACCGGAGCAGACTTACGAGTTTGCATTGAAAAATGCGAGAGACATCATCGCTGTTGGATTCAAGCTCGAAAAGACATTCATATTCAGCGATTATGAATATGTCGGTGGTCCCTTTTATAAGAACGTGTCAAAAATTTCGCGCCAGATTACTCTTAGCCAAGCGAAGGCGACATTCGGTTTCGGCGACTCGTACGCTGTTTTCCTTCTTCATCAGTTTTCTTTATATTAACCTATCTCTTCTATGTTCCTTCCTTTTTTATGGCTCAGTGATAACATTGGCAAGATACACTTTGGCGCGATTCAGGCTGCACCGTCCTTTTCCAACTCATTTCCGCAGATCTTCGGCACAAAGTCCGACATCCCATGCCTTATCCCATGTGCAATAGATCAGGATCCTTACTTCCGCCTTACGCGCGACGTCGCTCACAAGTTGCGGTACCCCAAGCCGACTCTGCTGCACGCAAAATTCTTCCCCGCTCTGCAGGGTCCACAGACAAAGATGAGCGCGTCCAACGTCAACTCGAGCATATACATGAACGACACGCCCAATCAGATCAAGAATAAGATCAACCGCCATGGGTTCAGCGGGGGGCGTGAGACGGAGGAAGAGCATAGGCGGCTTGGCGGGAATACGGACGTTGACGTCAGTTACCAGTATTTGGGTTTTTTCCTTGATGACGACGAGGAGTACGCCCAAATTGGGGAGGTGAGTTTGTCATGGCATAGAGACTTGAGACAAATTCAGAAGCGGATCGTATTAGGATTACCGCGCGGGGCGTCTTCTTACTGGACAACTCAAAGCACGTTGCATTAAGCTGCTGCAAGAGCTTACCGGCGCTTTCCAAGAGGTATGTTATGCCTCTTCCACGCGTGTGTGTGTAATGTAATTTAACGCTTGTATACAGCGTAGGAAAAGGATCACGGACGACGAGGTCAATGCATTTATGGATGCGAATAGGCAAATAGTGCCAACCTTAGGAAAGAAAAACAAATCTGAATAGCCACTGTATTGCATAAACACGCCAAGGTGTATTACCATTGCTCACTACCCTAAACGAGCCCGTTCTAGATCGCTCTACGCGGCAATGCAACAAGATGGACACATGTACCGGGACCAAGGCCAACAAATAGTTTCCTCTAGATAAATGATGATAAACATCTACTATCTGGCCGGTTTGGATCTGGGGGAAATGGTAAACTCTAATATTTGGCGATGCTATTTGCATCCAAAGAGGATAGTGTCCAAACAAAATAGCCGGGCCCAGCGGTGCGCCAGCCATTCAAGGCAGAAAGTGCCGCTGCACCCCAGTCGAAAGTTGCGGGGTCGACCTCGGGCGGGCAGTCGACGAAAGTCATGAGGTTTCTATTTTGGGCCTTTATGAAGCCAAACGCCACAGCATTCTTGACCAACGCGCGCAGTGGATCAAAGAAGCCGAGTACGTTGAGGAGAATGACGGCTGTGAAGAGGGTGAGAAAGTTCATAGAGTCAGCTTGCTGATTCCGATTGACTCAAATGAAGAGTATGGAACATACGTTTGGTGTGGACGCCTAGTTGAGTCCAAGAGGTCACCTCCATGAGCTGTACGCGTACGATGTAAGGAGTGATATTCACACAGGGCTACGAGCGTGTTTTTGTCTCACCTCTTCAAACGTGCCATATCCACCAGGCAGAGCAATAAACCCCCCAGCTCGGCTCGCCATCTCCACTTTGCGCTCATGCATGGAATCCACGATAACCTAAATCCAGCCAGTCCAAAAATTACCGATATATTTTAAGTTGTCCGAACAAACCAAGCAAGGAATATGGCTCACAGATTCGACCTTTGATCGATGAGACAAATATAGAAGATCATTCGCTTATCCCTATACCGTCGATCACAAACAGTACTCACCTTGTCGCGGCCCTTTTCTTCCAGTTTGTCATGACCGATAGTACCCCAGGTAGAGCGCTGCTCTCCCTCGCCGCCCGCTCGCAGCATGGCGTCGGGAACAACGGCGATGACAGACCCGCCGTGTTGCAGGACCGTGTCTGAGATGATGCCCATTAACCCCCTAGTACCACCGCCATACACAAGGGGGCGTGATTGCGTGGCAAGGGCATGCCCCAGGGCTATTTAAAAAAAAAAAAAAAAGGCAGATATGAGTCAGCGAGAGTAGCGGAGCTGAGCCGTGGCGCTGCGATGGGAAAATAGAACGACAAACGGACAAGCTGCCGCGTGATGGAAAACGGGCTCGGTGCCTGCATGGGCACCGCAGTAGACGGCTACTGCTGTAGTGGGCTTGTTGTCAGATGAGATGCCGTTGGTACCATTTTTAGTAGAGAGCGCAACTTGAAGGGACATTGTTGGCAGTGTTTTCTAGAGTGATGCGATGAGATACAAAAAAGTCGTTTCGCGAGGTGGCCCTTAAATGTCTAGCACTCAGGCGCTGGATGCCGTCACGGTATCTGAGGTCAAATGACTCAAATTCGCAATGCCAGTGGAGTCCCCACATATAGGAAGCACATCGCCTGAGGTCCGCGGACAAATTCAGAGTTAACCGCGAAAGGCGAAAAGGGCGAGGGGCGAATCCAAGTGGGGACAGAGTTACCACTCTGCGTCAATTTGAAGAGCGGAGCAGAAATCTATTCAACCGACTAAGAGATTACCAGGCAGATCCTGTGACTCCAGAGTCCAAGTCGGAACGTGTGTCTTGATTGGATGAGAATGCCAGTGAGAACTCTGGCTAAGAATACACTAGCGGTCTAGCAGTGTCCTCCAAATCAAACGTCGACATCAAATGCATGTCGCAGGTGGCGCTGCCAAACCTTTAACCTCGGGCACTTCTGGGCCACATGTCTACTAGTAATCACCGTAAAGTTTAACAAGTCAGTCATCATCACCATGACCACCGAGGAGATTACTGTAGTCGAACGTGTCTACTCATAACGCTGGCAACTGGGGTAGGTTTGCGGCCGAGGCTAATTGACTGGGACTCGCAAACCACATCTCTACACGTAGCAGACTTTTCAGAGTGGTTGGCAAACACACCTCGTGGCTCTTTCCCAGGTCCCGGAGTTATGTTTTTCGCGAGTTATTTTGTCCAGAGCAAGGTCTAACTAAAGCGCATTAATTGACGCTTGATGGGTCGGAAGAATGAGTAAGCCCTCAACTAGGTTTTTTACCTTAAACTTTCCGTGTTCGTGGTTTGGGGATGATCGGATGACGGGCAGCTGTTGCATTGGCTGTTGCTGGCCGTCGTGGTGACTACAGTACAGCCTTCATCTATTCACTCCGAGTCCGCACACGGACATACCCGGGACCCAATTATTACTACCAGTAAAATTTGACTCATTTCGTAGCCTCACATCGATCATAGCCAGTCAGTACTTGGAAGTTATTCAAGTCGCTTGGCAGTCCTAGTGCCCCAGTTCAAGTAAGGTGCCTGCAGTGGATGGTGCGCGTAACTTAGTCTGAGTGTCACGATAGGACTCGGATACTACTGTAGTAAGGCAGGCGTCGTCAGGAACCAGCGAGTGTTATGTAAGCTGGTAACCCTAGGGTTTCGCTTACGTAAGCTGGACAAAATCCTGTAAAGTCCCACTTTGTTCGACCAAAAATATGATACAATCATTATACTAAGTTGCTACGCTGTGCTTCACCTCCACTATAATTTCCGCCGGGGGCAAAGTGTGATGACTGTGATATCTTTTATTTGCCCACATCGCCTGTGATCTGGAAAGGCCAGACTGGTAAGCCGATATAAAACGTGCAGACCGGTTTGCATAACTAAACTTACATAAGGAATGGAACAAATGAGATGAATAGAAAGCAGAAAGGAAAAGCAGGACTCACCGCCGAATGTGAAGGAGAGGGATGTCATTGAGGCATTGGATGTCATTTTTCTCCATCTCGCTGATCGTCGGCGCACGCCCTATGCGGCATGTATGGTCACATGTGATCACGTGTTATGGTTATGTAAGCGGACAAAATTGTGCAACCGAAAACATAAAACCCTTTTATTTAAGTCCTACAGCAAAATAAATACATTTAGTGCAATAATACTTTTTTCTGCTTCTTCTCCATTAATACTGAATTTTTTTTAATTTTGCCAACCATTAATTGTAAAGGGACATCGTATCTATCAGATTTGGTTACCAGATATGCTATTTTTTGAGATGTGGAGAAGGAGAAGCAAGTGCAGCGAATGGGTAGAATCAGCTTACATAACACTCGCTGGTTCCTGACGACGCCTGCCTTAAGTTCAACTTACACGTGACTGGTTGATGACACGGCGCCCGAAGGGCGATGGCTGCAGTCATCATATAGCTTACCTTTAGGCGCAGTCCGAGGGAGTTCGTGCTTCAAAGTTTGTCCCTCCAAGGCTCCATTGAAGTCGGCTGTTGGTTGAACTTGAACCTGACTCTGCGCTGCGGCTTGCAACTGCTGTACGTTCTTTGATCTACAAATGTTGTAATAGGGTCGCTCAAAGTTGGCCATTATCGGTCGCTTAAGTTCCTACTTATTGATTACTTATTGATGTTTTACTGCCAAATCGGCAATAAGTGAATGTAATAAGTGGAAAATAAGTAGCAAATAATTGCAACTTTGAAACCCCCCTCCCCGAAATTTTACAATAAGTAGCAAATAATAAATTATTCTGTGCATTAGTAAGATTCGGCAATGGATTCGGCAACACCGACTGAGTTTGAATCTCCCCAAGTCGAAAGCGTAAAGTCCTCTTGACAACGTTGACGCTCACCATGCCTGCCGCCTCAAAACGGGTGCACCTGCTCGACGAGGTGGCAGGTTATCATGCTCAGCGAAAGCGGGCCCGCACCCTACAGATGGCATCTGAGTTTCTAGCCGACCTCCCCAGCTCAGATCCTCTGGCCGACACTGACATGTCTGAGTCATTGTGGCCCTCTTCTCCGTCCTCTCCCTCTTCCCTATCCTCTAGTGTATCCGACCCTTCCGACTTGGCCTCACTTGGCACTCATTCAAGACACAGCTCCAGCAGCTTCGAGGACTTCGACAGCCTTGAAGACAGGTTGTCAGAACAGTGGGACGCCCAGCTTAGTGTTTCGGCAGCTCCAGCTAAAGCTCGGCTAAAGCCGGCGCCTGAGTCGGCTAAAATGCTAGCCGAGCCGCGCCGCATGTCACCGAGCTGACCTTTTTAGTCGACTTGGGAAAATCAGCGCAAGCCATTGAAAGCCGGCTCCACGTCACCCGTTGCCATTATGAGCACCCCCCCCCCCCTCAAACGCTTCTCTACCGCCTGGGACTCCTGTTCACACACGGAGCACCACCACTGACAGGTATATCGACAGATATGAAGATAGAACTTCAATTTTTTCCCGTCTTGCAACTGAAATGAGCCCTTTTTTCGTTGGACCGATAAGCGCGGAAGCCTTTTTGAATCGTTTCCTACCCCCTCCCTTGGATCCCTCCTCTGTTCCCCAATTCCCCACGGGATTGTTCGACGATTTCATTAAATCGCTCTCACAAACGGAGAGTGCATCGTATGATAAATTTGTGAGTTCTGACCCACGTCGCCCACCGCACTTGTTCTGTGACTAATCCTACCCTTTTAGATTGAAGCCATTTCTCCGCATGTCCCAAGTTTAATCATAGTCAACACATCCCGTTCCTCAGACAAAGCACCGCGTGGCAAATTCCATCTCAAACTGAAGCCCGACTGCTCGGTATATATGCATGGGAAAAGGACAAAAGATGATCTCGACCTCTCTCGCGTGGATTTTGTCATCGAGATGAAATCGGAGGCGGACCCATTTGTCCTCAAAGTTCCGTCTAACCCCAGGGACCACACTTCCAACAGCGGCGACGACTTAAACTCCTTCCTACACCTGACATCTGGTTCACGATCAAATCTAGGCCAGATCACGGCGTATGCCACGGCGATAATGAGCGCTCAGTACCGCACACATACATTCTCGGTTCTCATTATGAAAGACTATGCAAGACTCATTCGATGGGACCGTAGTGGTGCAGTCGTCACCGAACCGATATATTACAATTCGCAACCACACCTTTTCGACTTTCTCGTCCGCTATGGTATCGCAGATTCCGAAGTTCGCGGCCATGATTCTACGGTTCACTCATCATCCACCCCGGAAAAAATTGCACTTGCCAGAGCCATCGTCCCTGAACTGAAAGACGTGGAGTCATTTCTAGTCCTAACCATACCAGATGATTCAGATCGACCGTCAGAGCGCCGATATATCATCTCCAGCCCAGAACCTCAACCGGATATCCCCGTAGGTCGGTGGACTCGGTCGTTATTCGCCTTGGATGTCAAAGAAAGGCGTCGTGTCCTCGTCAAGGACTCTTGGCGTGTCCTTTTGAAGGACATCAAACCAGAAGGGGAGCTCTATGATCTGCTCCATCGGGGAAAAGTTGACAACATTCCTTCCTGCTTATCGGCTGGTGATGTTGGTGCCGACATCTATCACCAAACTCAAACTCACAAAGTCGGCAACGACATGAATTATAAACTAACTCCTCATCGGCACTACCGTATTGTCCTAGGTACCATAGGGAGGAAGTTGGAGGAATTCAAATGTACTCGGGAGTTTGTAAATGCAATGTATGCTGCCCTGAAAGGTGAGATGACTATTTTCTTAGCAGTTTGTCTATGTAACCTGATTCACATTGTAGCTCACAAAGCTGCTCATGACATTGGGATCCTTCATCGAGACATTAGTCCAGGAAATATCTTGATCGCCTGCGACGATGAATTGGACCATAATGACCCGCATGAATCGAAGATTCAGGGCAGATTACTCATCGATTGGGATCTCTCCAAGGTGATCGACCGAGATGACGAACACAGTGGCAGTACCGCACGCCAGCAAACACGCACTGTAAGTTATTACATGACCCAGTATTCCCGACTCCTGACATATCTTTCCGCCAGGGAACCTGGCAGTTTATGGCTGCTGAGCTTATCGAACGCCCCAAGATCCGCCACACATTCAGTCATGACCTTGAATCATTTTTCTGGGTTCTTATGTGGATTGTTGTGATACGGGTGCCAACTACCTGGGATGAGAGCGCACGCTCAATTTTCATCAACGGGGTGATGAACCCAAAGGTATATTCTAACATCGGAAGCACAGAGAAGTCGACGTGGCTGAAAACAGGTAATCCGCTGAGGGAGAAAGGATTTCGAATTCGCGACAATCCTATCCTTCACGAGCTTGCGATGGAATTGTATGATTCTGTTGCCGGCCAATATCGTCCACGGCCATCAGACCAAGCGCCGCCTACAAAGCTCAACCCCTACATACTCTCTGGTCGTAGTCTACGCAAGAATCCAGAGGAAGAAGACAAGAATTATGAAATAGGGTTGACGTTTTTGAAGGATTATGACACCCTGCTCAAGCAATTCGAGCAGGCCCTTAACGCCGAGTGGCCCTCCAATGACAAGGCCAGTCTTCAGAGTATTGCACGATCGAATGCTTCGATCCACTTCTATTCCCAATCACAATCCAAGCGGTCGAGGCCTGTAGCGGATGAGGGGGGTCCCTTTAATAAGGTGTCTGGGAGCAAGCGGCGGCAGGGTTAGCAGTGGTTACTATGTTTCTCTCGTGTTTGTTCTGTACGTAAGTTACTGCCTAATGTGCCGTTCAGTATGATGTGATCCAATTCAATCCGATCTGGGTATTTCTGAGTCATGAATCGCGTGATTCAATTGAACGTACGCGACTCAATTTGAACGTACGGTGACTCGACTGACATCGTGGCATGTGCACGCCCATTCACCCTTCTTACTTCCCAAGGTCCTCATCTTGTCTTTGTTATTCCGTTCACTTTCACTCAGTATCCAAAAAAGAATGCTGTATTTAGCGCCAAGATTACAAGTCTACAACACCACATTTTCACTTTGAGTCGTTCGCCCAATGCTTGGTGACAGACCCGCAATCCAACGTCAATGTCATGGACGTAATCTATTTGGTCATTTTGGTCATTTCCCCCTGTGGGTAGCGCAAGTCTCGGCCCACAAGCAATACACTGGCCTTCGGGATTTTAGGCCATAAATCCCCCGTTCTCTCGATTCCCCATTTCTCTTGAATCCCCCGTTCTCACTGATCCTTCGTTTTCTCTTCGTGCCATGGCTCCGTGCAAGACAGAACAGCCCCTTGAACCGTCATCAGTAGCTGCACCTGTGGCTGTGGGACGAGCCAATGCCAAGGATGCTTCTCGTTGTTCGAGTGCATGTCCCGTTGGCTCGTCTCTGACTCAACCAAAGGTGACTTTCCTGGGCTCTCTACGTACCTTGAGTCTTGAGACTTACTGGTTAATCCAAGGCAACTACCACCCAACTCGACGCAGTCGCCAATGCCAAAGAATTCGACTTGCAGGGGAAAGACGGTGACGACGAGATATCCGACACATCTGGTCCTCCAAATCCCTTGTCTGAGCTAGAGCCTCAGAACACGGGTTCCCAACAAGCTGACCCCCTCAATGGGCCCGTTGACGTGATTGCAACCCTCGATCTCCTGTACTTCTTCACTGGTATTGAACAACCCACTCAAGGCGGCCCAATAATTTTGAAGCAAGGTCCGCCTCCACCTAAAGTCTGCAAGCTATGCTCGTATGTACAGACTTTCTGATATCCATTCTGCTTTCTTATGACAAACAGCGAGAAATATGGATTCGATAAGTCTATGCTCCCCGGTGTAGCCAGATATATCTACGGGCCAACCACCGCAAACACGAATCTCCGAAGGCATCTCTACCAAGCACACGCTGAGGAGTACGACAAAGCGGTCTTGGAGTATAAATGGACATATAAGCTATCGAGCGAAGTTGGCAATGCATCCACCCACGCTGCTCGAGCATCTCGTAGTTGCAGATGATCAGGTGAGTCCCGACGCTCAGTTAATTCAAGACGGTCCTTGACAACGAGTGGCCCTCCAGTGACAAGGCCAGCTCTCAGCATATTCTGCCATGTAAATATGGTTTGCATCACCCATTCCGGTTCCAAGCGGTCGAGGTCTGTGGCCGAAGAGAAGGCTTTTTATATGGTGTCGGCGAGCAAGCGGCAGGGTTAGCAGTGGTGCAGTGGTATAGCAGTGGTACTGTTGCATCTCTCACGTTTGTACTGTATGCGCGGCGTGCGTTGCCTGTCTGTCCAGTGTGATGTGATCCGATCCGAGTATTCTGAGTCATGAATCTGATTCACATGAACGTACGCGACTCAATTGAACGTACACGATCTAACCGATAACGGTTGACAAGACTGACATCGTGGCATGTGCACGTGCACTCCCTTCGCTGCTTGCGGCTCACCCATTCACTGCCCATCTTACTTCCCAAGGTCCTCATCTCGTCTTAGTTATCCTGTTCACTTGCACTCACTTTGGGTTTAGCGACCGTCAGAACGCCATCAAAGTATCGTTCCCAGGCCCAGCGGTTCGGCGCTTGCACAGTGCACACATTTTGATTTTGAGTCGCTCGCCCAATGCTTGCCGACGGACCCGCAATTCAACGTCAATGTCATGGACGTAATCTATTTGGTTATTTTGGTCATTTTCCGTGGAGTGCCCGTGGGTAGCACAAGTCTCGGCCCACAAGCAATGCACTGGCGTCACAAATCCCCTGTTCTCTCGATTCCCCATTTCTCTTGAATCCCCCGTTCTCACTGATCCTTTGGTTTCTCTTCGTGCCATGGCTCCATGCAAGACAAAACAGCCCCTTGAACCGTCATCAGTAGCTGCACCTGTGGCTGTGGGACGAGTCAATGCCAAGGGTGCTTCTCGTCGCCTGAGCGCACGTCCCATTGGCTCATCTCAGACCCGATCAAAGGTGATTTTTCTGGGCCCTCTATGTACCTTTAGTCTTGAGAGACTCACCAGTTAATCTAGGCAACTACCACCCAACTCGACGCAGTCGTCAGTGCCGAAGAATTCGACTTGCAGGGGATAGACGATGACGACGAGATATCTGACATATCTGGTCCTCCAAATCCCTCGCCTAAGCTAGAGCCTCAGAGAACGAGTCCCCAACAAGCTGACGCCCTCAATAGACCAGTTAAATCAAATGTAGCCCTCGATCTTGTGCACTTCTTCACTGGCATGGGTCGTACTAGAGGCAAGCGTTCTTTGAACGGAGAAACGCCTCCACCTACATCAGGAAAAGTGTCAGTACTTTTTCTTTGTCTTTTAGTACTTTTTCATGTCTTTTTTGTCTTTTGACTTTTAAAAAAGACAAGAAAGACAAAAAAGTCATGAAAAAAGTACTGAAAGACAAGAAAAAGTACTGACACTTTTCCTGATGTAAAATCTGCAAGCTATGCTCGTATGTACGGACTTTCGAATATCTATTCTGTTTTCTTACAACAAGCAGCGAGATATATGGCACCAATAAGTCTACGCTCCCTGATGGTGTAGCTAATTATATCTACGGGCCAAATACCGGAAACACGAATCTTCGACGGCATCTCCGCCAAATACACGCTGAGGAGTACGATGGCGCTGTTTTACAGCACAAGTGGTCATATAAGCTATCGAGCGAATTGGGCGATCCATCTACCCACGATGCTCGCAACAAACGCGACCCCAAGCTCCCATCATTTTCACCAGAGGCGTTCCTGGAGCATCTCGTTCGCTTCGTAGTTGCAGATGATCAGGTGAGTCCCGACAATCTCACATGCTTTCACACTCTCACTAGTCTTCAGTTGATTCGTGTTGTAGAATGCCCCGAGTTTCAACAGATGTGTATGGTTCTTTGCAAGACTCTCGTTGACGCCGACATCCCTCGCCGCGATAAGATGAGGGAAGCAGTCATCAGTGAATGGTGGAATTCATTCGAACGGTTGAAATCGGACCTTTCTGTGGGTATAGTCATTTTGTCTTTCTGCTTTGTCAACTGTCTTCGGTCATAGAAATCCTGCGGGCGGATCAGTTTCACTTCAGACGTCTGGTCAAACGCGAACCTAGAGGCCTACTTAGCGTTGACCGCACACTGGATCTCAAGTGACGAGTCAAGTGGACGCCTCGCACTTAATGCTGCACTTATCGGCTTTCATCGCCTCAAGAAGAAACATACAGGCGTCAATATAGCGAAGAATATCCTACACCTACTTGATCGAGCTAATGTTACACTCAAGGTATGTATTTCATATGATATCTATTTGCACGTTTGCCTTACTCTTTGTAGATCGGCCACTTTACGCTCGACAACGCCGAGAACAACGCTGTAGCCATGGAAGAGCTAGAGTCTCTGCTCGCCGAACGTGAGGCGTTCGCCACAGCTGACTTCGATCACCTTAAACATCGCGTCCGGTGTTACGCACACATCATTAACATCTGTTCGTCTCACGTCATTTCATCGATGACGTCTGTTTCAAAGGGGTATCTCTCCGAGCTCAAAGTTGCCATCGATTCAAACCACATAGATTGCGATGACTCCGAGGATGAATTGGATGGTGGTGACATTGATATTGGTGATCACCATATTGACGAGTTGAAGCTGGGTGATTGCTACGATGACCATTCTAACCTTAAGGAATGGGTTGCGGGTATCAAGCGCGATCCCCTCAGGCGTGCTCGCAGAATTATTCGTCTTTTACGCTCTTCGGACCAACGCAGGGAAGGCTTTCGTAAGTTCATCCAAGATGGAAACGAACGACAATGGTTCTCTGAAAAAACTCAGAGTGGCAAACGTCGTATCGTCCAAGTTCCCAAGCTTCAACTTCTGAGGGATGTGAAGACGAGGTGGGATTCGGTTTTTATGATGCTGCGACGTCTAAGAGTTCTCCGGCCGGTAAGTTCATCTCAGCGACTGGACGGTGTTACAGTGGAGACTAATCAAATATCTAATGTAGGCTCTCGATCGGTATCTTAACACTGAATTGGTTGACTTCTCCGATTGGAAGCTGTTGGAAATTGATTGGTACATCCTTGAAGGGTTAGAAACTGTCTTGAGCGTGAGTCGTCTATTTAACCCATGGACAGTCACTCATGTGACAACAGGTTCCGCACGCGTGTCAACAAAGCATGTCGTCCGAATCCACACCGGTTTTGTCGCGTGCGATATCCAGTTTTGAGATGTTTATGACAGAATGGGAAAAACTCGGGGAACAGCACGAGATGCTCCGGCCCTGGACGGAAATCGGCCTGTGGTGGGCAAAGAAATACTACATTCGAATGGACGATACAGACGCTTATGTCGTCACAATGTGTCAGTCTTTGAATCAAGATTTGTCGCTCTAACCTCTGACTTCATTGAACAGTCCTCAACCCTGCTATGCGCCTCTCGTGGATCCAAGCTGAATGGGAAGGTCACTATATCCGGCGTGCCAAAGATATCATTCTGGCGCTCGTAAGACTACACAATTCAACTCCTCAGTCATCTTTCTCATGACTTGCAGATGCGTCAGTACCGTAGCCAGAAGTCATCAACGTCTGAAGCTACAACGACGGATTCCCCTGTCCAACCCGATCCAGTGGTTTCTGTGGCTCCAACACGATTCAAAGTCCAAGATTCTGTATACAAAAAAAAGTCCACACGTAATGTGTCCAGTGTGGATGTTGAATTCCAAAAATATGTTTCGGGTCCAATCTCGTCTGAGGAGACCAACATCCTGCAGTTCTGGGAGGTGAGGTGATTCCTATAATTGAATGGCGTTTTGGTACTACAACTAACTCCCTCAACAGGCTAATAGGTTGGAACTCCCAACACTGTTCTCAATCGCGATGGATTATCTCCCGATCCAGGCAACGTCCGTCCCTTGCGAGCGTGTGTTCTCGTCAGCAAAGGACACGGACACCGCGAAGCGAAACCGAATCAGCCCAATTCTCATGGAGGCCCTTCAAATGCTGAAATATTCACTCAAGAAAGAACGCCTCAACTTCATGAACGGATGGTCAATATCGGAAGCTGCCATGAGTATGTCGGTGCCAACTGGCGAGCTTAGCTCTCTCTTTGTGGATGATCCTGTTGTTTCGTTTGACAATTTGTTGAATGACCTTATTAACTACGATGATTGCGAGTCTTAACCCCAGCTTTTTTACATCACTGCAATGAGAATATATTTTCCTTGGCCACGTTACTGTCTGTACTGACAGAGATGATCGCACAGCAGTTGCGTGCGATATTGTTGGTGTTTATTTGACATCGGAGTTCGCAATTTAGTGAACCGACGCATCCCCCAAGTTGACTTTACCCATCATTTCTCTCTCTTAACGTTGATGACGACTACGCGCCTTCGAAATCCACGACATACCTCGGAGAAGCGATTCTCTCCCTCGAAGTCAGATATTGTGCGTGTTGGTGGCCGGTACAGAGTATGTAACCTACTCGGTACTGGGGGATCTGGTGAGCTCGACTCTGACTCGAGTTTGACACACTTTCCTGAGTTCGTTAGGGAGTGTCTATCTAGGAAAAGACATTGCGACGGGGGGTGATGTTGCTGTGAAGATAGGGCACCCATGCGGCTTACCTTCAAGGCTCAGTCATGAACACAACGTGTATACAACTATCGCCGGTGGCAGAGGAATCCCTCGAGTACTCTGGTACGGCAAGGAAAGTATATATGAAGTTATTGTCCTCGATCATCTCGGAACTTCACTGGGCGACCTGATCGATCAGCTTGAGTTTGACCACAGGAAGACATTCTCGTACGCCACCCAAATGGTACGTTATATAAAACAAACAATCATACTAAACCTAAACACACCCTCACATGCAGCTCTTAGCAGTCCAGTCACTTCATGATCGACACTACATCCATCGTGACATTAAACCTGGGAATTTCATGATTCGTGCTGATAACCTTCCTCCTACCCTCTTTCTCATCGATTTCGGCTTGGCACGATTGTTCCGTAATCCCGCAACTTATTTACATATCCCTTTCACAACGAATCATTCGATCGTTGGTACCCTTCCGTTCGCATCCATCAGTGGCCAGCAAGGCAATGTCCAGTCGCGTCGTGATGACCTAGAGTCTCTCGCCTATACCATCATTTATTCAGCACTCGGCGAGTTGCCTTGGACCAGCAATTCCGCAGGCAACGACAAGGAGGTAGTCCTCCGTAAGAAAACATCGATCACAGTGGAAGAGCTGTGCGAAGGCTTACCCGCTCCCTTCTGCAAATTCGTCACCTATGTCCGTTCTCTTGGCTTTGACAAGAAACCGGACTATCAGTTCCTTCATTCCATCCTCTTACAGTGCTCGGAAACCGTGACTGATCAGCCCATCAAAGCACCACCCCATGTCAGCGTGGACCGTGCACCTATCTTCACTAGTCGGGTGTAAGTGACCTCGCCCTCTATGAATAGCGGCACTAACTAGATTTATTTAGCCTTCGCTCTTCGACTCGCGCGATTGCTAAACCGTCTCGGTACATACATCAAACACCCGCTCGGGCCACTCGTACAAGGTCCTGAAAGTAGCATGTTTTCGTAGTTTGAGATGTTGGGCTTTGAGGTACATGTAGGCGATGATGTATCACGCGTCGATTTTGTTGTAGAGCTGTAGTTTGATGTATGGGAACTAAGATTTGACTACAATTTTCGCGATCTGGATTGGGAGCTGAGCCGCACTCTAGCCGGAGAAACACCGGCTATTTTGGCGGCGCGGCTCGGCGCGGCTAAGTGGCATGGGTGCCCACGGCGCAGCTCGGCTAACAAGCTGACTGCCCGGCTAATTGTGGCTCGGCTAACGGCTCGGCTCGGCTCTTGTAGCCGCCGAAACACTAGCCCAGCTTCAAGCTCTAGTGACTTACCTGCTTACAGCCGGGTTCTGGAAGCGTGTCCACCTGTGAAGAAATCAAGTCAGCTGGACCTTTATCTTACCAACTTTCGACACGACCATCCAGACCGGTTTCGAAAAAAACTTCGGGTCTCACCACACGTGTTCGACCGCCTCGTGGAGCTTATCGAGGACCATCACATCTTCCACAACAACTCCAACGTCCCACAGCATCCCATCCCCATCCAGCTCGCCATATTTCTTGTCCGCGTTGGCCACTATGGTAATGCATCAGCCCCTGAGTATGTCGCTCAGTGGGCTGGGGTATGCGTCGGGACAGTGATCAACGTGACATATCGCTGTCTCATCGCGTTCTTGGCCCTTCACGACGAAGCAGTCATGATGCCACCTGAGGAGGAGAAGGAGCGAGCAAAGGAATACGTGGAGGCGGCAACATGTCCAGAGTGGCGAAATGGGTTCTTGCTTGCTGATGGGACGAAGTTTGTCCTTTTTCAGAAGCCTGGGCTACATGGGGAGGCTTGGTTCAACAAGAACAAGAACTACTCCATCGACTGTCAGGTATGTGAGCGATCTTCTCAGGTGAGTAGTACTAATTTATGCTTTTCAGATCGTCAGTTTACCTCAAAGCCTACTGATCGTCGATTACTCATTGGGCCACACAGGCAGCGTGCACGACGCGTGGGCTTTCCGAAGCACCCGGACATTTCAAAACCACGAAACGATATTCGCGCCTGGCGAATGGATGTGGGCGGACTCGGCTTACACGCCCGAGACATGGAGTGTTGCGCCGTTCAAGAAACCTGTCAACGGACAGCTCACCACCGACCAAAGGACATACAACTACTGGGTGTCCAAGGTGAGTTACTCATTTAGACTCGGAGCTGATTGAATCTCATTGACTACAGATACGTATACGCGTCGAGCACACGATGGGCCTCCTAAAGGGGACGTTCCAGTCCCTAAAGGAGATCCGGATCCAACTCATCAACACCAAGCGCCACATGATCATTATCATGTGGGCTCGCGTCTGCATCGTTTTACACAATCTCATTATCCGTATCGAAGGCGATAACATCGATGAGAGATGGAGAGAGGGTCTTGTGAGGATGGGTTTGGATCGAGAGCACGGTAACGACGGGGATACAGATGAAGAGGACGAGCCCAGAAATGCGTTGGAACAGGCGCGGTGACGACTTGAGACGCCTGGGCAGCGTTTCAGATATAAGCTCATGAACGATTTGTTTAGTAGCCCTTCCTGTACGGCGGAACACCGCCCATAGTTTTTTAATCAGACCACAACGATGACTCGGACATGTGTGATTACAACCGCCAGAGCATCGGCCATGCATGCCCGATGCGAACATGTGAGATGCGTGACGATTACAGTGTGTTGCATGACGATTACAGCATCTCGTGTGACGATTACAGAATACAGTACTAGTACTGTATTTACATGCCGGGGTATGAACTAAGGGTGTCGGATGGCACTGTGGCATCATTCAGCTCGGCCATCAGGCCGAATCTCTCTAACGGCCAGTTCTGGCCCTGCATCATCGTCGGCATACCTTGCCGGTTCTGAGTCATCATCATCTGCATCTGCATCATACGGATCTGGTGCTGCTCGCGCTCCCGTTCACGCTGATGCTGTTTCTCCATCGCCTTGTTCTCGAGCTTGCGACGCTTCAGCTCCAGCTCACCTATCGCACGCTCATGCTTCTGTGTCCCCAGACACTCAAGCAACTGATTGTCCTTCGCAGTTCCTTCAGCAAATGCGTCTTGGATGCTACGCTTTGATGTCGTTCTTGACCTAGGGGTGCTGGCCCGGGATGGTGTCACGGAGGTAGCCTCAGCTTTGACCTTGCTGCTGCTACCAGCAGTAGACGGGAAGGGTGTGACTAAAGTGGGGCTGGCCGAATGGATGACATCGTCATCAACAGGTGAGATGGTGTGTGGGCTATAAAAATCGCCTTCATCCTGGACAAGCAACAAGATTAAGCATATCCATGAAAGAAACTGTACACATACCAAGCCCAAATCGCTGTGTGCACCACCTCCCAAGCCCAAATCGCCGTGTGCACCACCTTCCAAGCCCAAATCGCCATGTGCGCC
Source organism: Russula emetica (assembly GCA_015178925.1). Lineage (NCBI taxonomy): Eukaryota > Fungi > Basidiomycota > Agaricomycetes > Russulales > Russulaceae > Russula > Russula emetica. The sequence goes on along the minus strand of WHVC01000135.1, from coordinate 7,684 downwards.
ACCTCCCATCAGCACCGAAAGTGCTTCCTCCGCCAAATCCTGCCCACGGTCGGAGGAAACGGTGTATGGGTTGAAGTTCGGTAACGTGCGCCAGTAGCCGTGTAGCCTTGGCCACCACTTGAAGTTCTCCGTTTCCTTCTCTACAAACGGTTGGGTTCACATATAAATAACATCATAGTATATATAAATTACACGTACCGATTAAGTTGGCAATCTCACTGCCTGGTGTGATGTCTTCTGCCTTCAAGCTGGCACCAGTCCTTCCGATACGCTCGTTTACGGCACGATACTGCTTTTTGAGCCTAAGAGAGATAGTGAGCAGATACCAAAGACTTAGCTGAATACGTACGTGTTAGTGATGTAGTTGTCGACGGCCTTTGCATACTTGCTTGGGTTGGTTTGAAAGTCAGCTCGGACGCCTGGATCATCGTCGATAGAGAAGATACCATCTGCGACTTGCAGATACGCAGCACCCTTGTTCGACTTGGCAGTCATTTTGGAGCGCCCCTCCGACTTTGCAGCCTGGGTAGAGTCCCCAAAGAGTTTGATGGCAACATCCGCATGTGCGTCCAGATAGTCCAGCAAACGCTCTGTGTGCTCTGGGTATTTATCCCAAACTACGCGTGCTGGAATTTTGAGGGTGGGAATAACAGTGGCAGGCTCTTCAAGTTCATCATCGCTGGCTTCAGATTTCTGGGCATCGCTAGCTATAGCAGCAGTGGTCTTTCTGCGTCCATGTCCTTTTTTTTGGCTCCCAGTATGAGAGGATTCTGCACGAGACTTTTTTGGAGACTTTGCTGCCTTGGGTTTCATCGTTTTAGCCATGATAAACCAAATGGATGTGAGGAACAAGGGAAGGAGCGATGGGGGAAGGAGCGATGGGGGAAGGAACGATGAGGGAAGGAACAACAGTAGTAACGAAAAAAATCGGGAGATCAATCGGAGTTTGGATTCCGAACAAGTGGCCCAATAAGCGGAGGCAATAAGTGGGCCAATAAGAATAATCGTCAACAAAGTTCCTTATCCCACTTATTCCTCTCCTTCTTGTCCTCCTTATCAAATAAGTGGTGAAATAAGTGACATTTTAATTAGCCAATAAGTGGCAAATAAGGGGAACTCTGAACGACCCTAATGGTCGTTTGAAAACTTTCATCATCTTAACAACAACCATCTAGCATTCGAGATGACCGTGACGCGTAATTGCGTTTGCAGGCCGTGAATTAGTTCTTTGGAGACTTGAATTCGCTCGCTGTTACCCAGATGTAGTGACCGCCTCTTCAGTTGCGTATAAGGCAGCCATACAACAGAGACGATGGATATGAGTGGCCATCACGAGGAAGACCGTCTTTTGTTGTTCTTAATCAGTAGGTACGATATCTCTATTCTTTGTATTTACACCCCGCAGCGCCGAACTAATCCGAGCCTTCCTCTGACTGCTTGTCGTCCTTTGACTGCATGTCCCAGTCTTCTTTTGACTGCTTCTTCTCAGTCACAGGCTGATTGTAGTACTCCCAGTCCCATCTTGGCATAATGTGCCGAGCCAGCTGGAGTATAGGGACCCACAGGCCCCTCGACATGTGGATCAGACCAATTATGGTGAGTTCGCTCGCTTGGATCCCGTCATTTCCCAGTTTCCATCGCTCGTTGAACTGGAACGTATCCGGGTCACGCTTACCTTCCTAAAAATATCATCAATATCAAGTTTTGTTGGGTAGGAGCGAACAAGAAACGCTGTTTTGACTCACCAGAAATAAACGGTGAATTCCCCGCATGATGCGCTCGACGAGGCGGGCCATCGTTATGGGTACTTGTTTATCAAGCCTCCTATCCTGTATCCTAAACTCGTATTGGAGCCGTTTATACCCGGGCCACTACAGCAGAAACGCGAAAAAAAAACCGCATTAACAACCGAATACATACACCAACTCTTTCCGAGTGCGGCTCTCGCAGGAGAGGGTGAGAGAGAGGGTGTGCTCACCTGTACCCTTATCCGCACATTTTGCTTTTCCCTTTTAAGTATTGTGGGCGCTAACGCCGTCGCATTATGGAGAATGCATCGCTCCGGTAAGGGAAACTCGTACGGTATGCCGAGAGTGCCATCGCGCTGGATGAAGAATACTGGACTGAGCACGCCCGTTTTCTTTGACACGCCGATCACTGAGGGTTGAGGTACGATGGTGCCCATCTCAAGGTCAACTTTGCGGTCGAATATTTCGTAAACGGTATCGGCGGCATAATCGTTGTTGACGAGTGGGGACATTGGTACTCGTGCCGCAGTCGGAAAAACCTCAGGAGGGAGACTGGCTCTGGTTTTGGCTCTAGCGTTGGAGCAATTTCCGGGCTTTGGCCTCGTGGTGGCCCGTCGCTGCTTCTGCTGTTGTGTGGTTGGACGAGCGACGATCCATTGGTTGTTAAACACAAACAGTGATCCACGTTGTTTGCCAAGACAGCTCATGAAAATCTTCAAATATTTTTCAGTGCAGAAAGGGGTAAGCGTCTGCGCTATGTATCCGTCCAGCATGATGTCCATCTGGCTCTTGCCCAGCTTGCGAAGTAAAGTTTTATTAGTGGAACTGCCAACGGAAATTGAGGTGTGAGTTCGGATGTACCTTCCAATGAGCCATGTTTGCCACCATAATAAACTGAATGTGGATGATAAGAAGAAGCCTGCGATGAGATAGAGGGTATTGTGGGGATGAGAAGTAAAGAGAAGACATCCATAAAATGAACGATACCTCCCGAATTAAAAATCGACGGTTGCATTGCTGCAAGCTTTACCACAACAGTAGTACTGTGGATGCGTAAAGTGGACGCACTGTGGACGCATAGAGTGCGGAGTTGGTAGGGTAAATGCGTGTGCCAATCGCGTCTGCCGCATTTTCAACTGTCCACAACCATTTCAGGTCCGCGAGCACGGTTATGAAGCCCCGAAGAGGTCTCAACTTGCCGAGACTACGGCGGGAAGAGAAAAGGCCAAGGCAAAGCTTTCCATCGCTTGCGATGACCCTTAAAAACGAAAAGGGGGGAAGGAAAGAGAATGTCCAGGTCCAGCACGGGTATTATTAGTGTACTCGCAGTTAGACAAGGGGTAATATAGAGATAGGTGGAAAGAACAAAAACATGAACCACAAATGGAATCAGGAGCCCGCCCTCAGACTCCCGCCACAATCCTGTGAACAATGAACTGTTACCAATCCGGACACAGCGTAACATATAAGGAAAGAGGAAGAGGACGCACTCCTCGGCCTTATTGAGCGCCTGGACCATACCAACAACCTCCTTCCGGCGCGCGACGACAAGCTCGCTCTCCTTGAGCAGGTCCTCGAGTACGTCAGGCTTGTATAACTCCTGTAAGAGTTCGCGCTGGAGGTTCTCCTTCGAGTGGTTCACAAGGGTGAGCGTGATTGCTTTGGGGACCATGTCTATCATCTCGCGCTTTACAATGTTAAAGTACGAGTGGATGAGCAGCTCTGCAACGGTTGGTCAGCAATGCTTTGTAATTAGTAGTAAAGAACGCACTGATGACTTCAGTCTCGAGCGTTTCGCGCTCGTTCAACGCAGCCTGCGGACGGATGACCGTGGGTGGCTACATTTACACAGAGACACTCAGTCCACGTGCCATAGGCATATGAAAAAATGCCAGTACCGGCTCCATAGGCTGCGGGCCCTTCTTCGACTTCTGCTGTTGGCTCTTGGCCGAGCTGAAGAAGCTGCCAAAGAAGCTCGGCTCTTCTTTCTTAAGGTCGACTTCAAGGTCCTTGTTGTTGTTCAGTTGGGCGGAGGTCATCTTTCCTCCGGGTTTGGGCTCCGGTGTCGCGGGTTTGTTTGCATTAAGGCGATCCGTCACGAGTGCCATGGCCTTCGGGGGTGAAAAAATTAAAAGGAAAACAAAAGTGTGACGTACTTTATGCCCATTGAGGAAATCTGGATGTGTCGTGTTGACATAGCAGGCTTGCATTGCGACCATATCGGATACAAGCTTCGTTGTCGGAGTCATCGCGGTCTTGAAGAAATTGACAACGACGCTGTTAAAGCGCTCACGTAGCGCAGGATACCGGCGGAACGCTTGCTGAGCACGCACGAAGAACCTTTCAGAGGATGGAAAATATATTACAATCAACGAACGCACTATTTTCGTGAGGAGTTGGCCAAGAATGCGGATAAGCTCATCATAGACGAGTTGGCAGCATTTAAGCCCAGGCTCGTCAAGTCGCTTGATCTGCTGTTTCACAATGACTTCAAACGCAGCCGTCCCAACGAAGAGGGCAGGTGTCGAACCCTGGTTTCCACATCAGCACGTGACGAGAACGTGCAAGCATTTCATACTAACCGATGAGTTATACAAGATCGTCCGGATGTCACCATCTTTGACTTGGTCAAATGGATCGATGCTCTTGACGCCATTATTGAATAGTTCATGGAACACGAATGAGATGCGAGCACCGCCAGACAGCTCATTAAGCGACAGGTCATTCGTATTACCATCGATCACTGTGCGGAACTCATTCGTAAATTCGGTGATGATGCTGAGTACGATGCTCGACGAGTTCCCGTCACCAAGCGGCCCACCGAGCGATTGCAGCTCCGCATTGTACTTTTGTAGCTGCGCAGTGATACGCGCTTTGATGTCTGGGAGTGTCGCTCGAATGTGATGCATCAGGATCTACAAGATGCATAGCATTGATACTGTGATCGTTGGTTGAGAGCGCGGTACATACCATATTGAGTTTGCGCGCAAGGAAGGGTGTGCCACAGTACTGTGCTTTGCCTTGATAGGCAGGATGACTCTCAAAGAAATGGCGCTCAGCGTCGAGCGCCTGTTGGATTGGCTTGGACGTGTCAATGTCACGTTGACCACGGTTCACGACGGGTACATAGCCCAAACGTAAAGGAATGACGCGGCCAGCAAGAATGTCAACGACATCAGTGCCGGTATCCCTGCATTCATCGGCATTAGTGTAGGATATGTGCCACGGGTCTCGGTACTCACATCAGGTCAATCTTGGTAAGGACCCCAATCGTCCGTGTACCTTCGGGGTCGACTTCGCGGGCCATCTTAAGACCATCTGAATTGGCCAAGTCGGTGTTAGCTGGGGTGACTGCGAGAATTATGCAGGCAGGCTTGGAAATGTATTTGTAGAGCATATCACGAATCTGTTTCTCGATGTCTTTTGGTTGGTCTCCGACGGGTACTTTGGTTAAGCCGGGCAAGTCGACAAGAGTAAGAGTAAGGACGTTGGGTGAGAAGATGCGGAGATTGATGGGGTGTGGGGAGATGCCTGCATTGCGACCCGTCTTGGCTTCAGTGTCGCGGACGATCTCAGTACGAATTTTGTTAAAGTCATAGAACTTCTCGTTGGGAAGATGCAGAAATTCACCCCACTCGTTCTCGTTGATCCGTGAGTCTGCACCAGGGCCACCGGCTGAGAGATCCATGAGGGCTACGAAAGTGTGAGCTTGTCTGGTGGCTCACCTGCGACACCATTCGTTGTCGGTGCGGTTCCAGGTCGATGAATGAGTTGTAGAACCTATATACCGCATGAGAAATGTGTGCAAGACCTTCCTAGTCGACATACGAGAGGCCTGCGTGTGACAATGCCGGAGCCTCGAGGCAAGAAGTCTCGGCCAACAATGTTCTATAGATAGGTATCAGTAATAGGCCTTAAGAAATTATAGCCGCAGCACACCTCAAGAACTGAACTCTTCCCACTACTCTGACTACCCAATACGCAAATCTGTGGAAGGTCTATCTGCGCAGCACTCGAGCCGACGGCGGTAAAGACATCTTGTAATTTGTTGATTGTGGAGACGATTTCTACGCCAAACCCCGTTGACATATCGAAATTGAGGTCTATTAGATGAATGAAAGGGCCAAGGGGAGAGAAAAAGAGAAAGGAGGATATGACACGAGCAGGAGTACGAGCACAAGCACGAGCAACCCTCGACGCTTTCGAGGCGAGCAGCCGGAGCAGCCGGCCTTGATCCGAAGTCCGAGCCTTTTATGGCTCCGTGCCGCTCCCAGATGCCTTTTTTTTTTTTTTCGAATCCATTTCAGTGCGCCCTGGGTACAGAACCGTACGTAACACCTTTCTATGTATATAAAGTGTCCATCTCCGTGTGACCTCCCAGATGCCATATTCTAGGGATTCGGAAGGAAGCATGTTCGGAAATGACTCAGGATCTGTTTTTATCCTCAGCATGTCCATTCAACGCACCACCCAAGCTTACGACGCCGCATAGAAATCGGTCAACACATGTAGATACACGACACTGTAAAGCAATCCGGTGCATCTGTGGAGGTTAGCTCTACGTTCCCCGTAACGTTTTGTGGCTGACCAGTTTCATGATAGGTTACTGAGCTGACCGATTGCACGGTCAACCTCAACTTTCGTAAGGGTACCTAACCCTCGGGAGAATCATGAAACCTTCTTTCCATGACAAATGGCGGGAGGTGTACCAAAATTTCTTCAATGGACGTCCTCGGATGTTGAGTGGCCATGGGTCAACGATTGTATAAGTAGTCCGGAAGAAAATAGCGATGTTCCATGCGTCAACTTCTCCTCTCTGTGACGTTATTCTTGGCCTCTGCCTTTGGATATCCCCTGCTTCCCCCTGAGCTTTTCTCACCCCTCATCGCACAGAAACTATTCGCCACTGCACGGCTAGCGCAAAGTGTCCCGGGCTCATATCCACAATATACCACGCGCGACACTGGCGAGTGGCTATTCTTCGGTGCAGACACATGGACGTCTGGATTCCTCCCCGCAACGTTCTACGCTCTCGCTGAGCGTGCCGCCCTCTGCCCGCGCTCCATGCACGGGACAACGAGGAAACAGTGGCTCGACATTGCCCGCTCATTCGCAACTGGCGAGATCCCACTTGAGCTTCACACGAGCGTTGGACACGATGTCGGGTTTCTGAGCTTCCCGTTCGTTGATGAGCTTACTGTGTACGAGACATGCATACCCTTATCTGTACAGCTTCCCTAATTCACAAATAATTTTCGTCCACCAGCAATCCACACAATAAACCGCACAGCACGCTGTCGAGACGTTCGCCACTGCGCTGGCCGCCCGCTTCAACCCCGTGGTCGGCTGTACGCGCAGCTGGAATACGGCAGACCCGACCGATTTTCAGGTGATCATTGACAACATGATGAATCTGGAAGTGCTTTTCAATGCTGCGGACCTCACGGGCAACGATACACTGCGCCAAATCGCCATCTCGCACGCCGACAAGACCATGATGAACCATATCCGTGCGGACGGTGCGCCTCCCCGAAACCTGGCACCTCTTTATCACTTCCCTTCATCACAACATCTCTACAGGGTCGTCGTTCCATGTCGTTGAGTACAATGCCACGACTGGCGCTGTCATAGCGCAGCGCACAGCGCAGGGCTACTCCAACTCGAGCACTTGGAGCCGCGGTCAAGCATGGGGTATTTATGGCTTTGCCAATAGTAGGTGATAGAGTACATTCTCGTTCACGTCGCTCCCCTGAACCCTCTCGAAAAGTGTACCGTCGTACACGGCTGGTGCGCTACCTGGATACAGCGCGGCGTATGGCGGACTACTTTCTGAAGAATATTCCTGCAGACGAGATCATTCCATGGGACTTCAACGCACCACTGGTCCCTGCACGACCTGCAGACACCTCTGCAGCGATGATAGCGGTTAATGGGCT
>WHVC01000134.1:0-66299 GCA_015178925.1 Russula emetica | reverse complement strand
GCTGAACACTTTCTTGTGTTGTTCGTATTCGGCTGGATAGCGTGTTGTGGGTTTTCGTTCGGTTGGGCCGGGTGTACCGTGACGCTCCGATGTAGTATCGGTCTTGGTCAGTTTTCGGGGGTATTTCGGTCCTTGGCACGAAGACTGCCTTTTTGGCGTTATGGGCTCGTAGGATGATCGGTAGTTGGGGGGTCGATCCAGCCTTCTCTCCAATCTATTTGGGTTGGCTGCTGCGAACCATGAGTACCCTAGGATTGCTTTATGGTCGCCTAGGTCAGAGAGGAAGAATCTCAGCTGGGTTCGCGCTGATCCAGTTTGTACTTGTAGGTCAGTGTAGAATTTGACCTCGCCGTCTCGGTTTTCCGTCCCGTCGACGTTAAATAGCTTTCGTGGCTTTGCCAGTTGTTTGATTGGTAACCTCAACCATCTGGCGTAGGTGATGTTCATGAAGTTCTCCGTTGCCCCGGAGTCGACCAGGGCGATTGTCTCGGCTCTTTTCGCGATAGAATGGATGTAGCAGCGGACTGTCATTGATTTTCGTGCTGATATATATACATCGCTATCGCTATCGCTTCCCTGCTTAATCAGTGCCGATCTGATTAAGCTGTGGGAAAATCCTGCGGACTCTCTTCTCCTACTTCCTTCGCCAGCTGTTGTTTTTCGTCAAAGGTCATCGCGTTGATCTCGGCTTTGAGGAAGGCGACTCTATCCATTTCGGGGGCATTCCCCTCGTAGATGGTCTCTTCGCTTGGGTCGAAGTCGATGAGGTTCGCTCTCGCCTTTCCTTTGCTTGGGCAGGCTCGGGCGAAGTGTCCTATTTCTCCGCAGTTAAAGCAGGCGTTGCCGTTATTCTTGGGAGGAAAGTTGGCGACATTAGCCCTGGAGCGCCAGTTGTTTCGCCCTCATGCTTGCTGCTGCCCTCCTCTCTGTTGATAAAGGTTGGGCGCTCTTGACCTGCTGAGGTCCATTGGCACGGTTTGGTTGTTCATCCATCTCGGGGCGTTTGACGAGTGGTATGGTTGTCGGTATGGTTACGGGTTTGCTGGTTTTTGGAAGAAGGGGCGTCGTTGCCCCCTGTTCTGTTGGAAGGGGAAGTTCGTTCTGTTGTCTGCCTTTGGATCGTGCTTTATTGCAAGTAGATCGCGGATGGTCCTCTGGGCGATGGTGCTCTCGATGGCCCTTTGTTTCATGGCCTCGTATCCCCTTACTGGTGGGCTGGCCATGACGTCCGTCATTGTTTTCGGGGTAAGACCGAGTAGGAAGAGTCGGGTCGTTGCGTTGTCTCCCGCAGTGTAGCCAGCTCTTCGGGCCAGCTCTTCGAACTTTGATATGTATAGGTCTATCTCGCCTGGTTTCATAGCTAGGTTTTGCAAGGCGGTACGGGCTCGGTCTTCTTTTGCCGAGTCGAGGTATTGGGCGGCGAATTCCGTTAAGAACTGGTCCCATAGCATGGGAATATTGTCGGCGATGGGATCCAATGCGTCGAGCATGGCTCCTATATCCCTGGTCCATCCCGTAACATCTTCCCCTTTCATGTGGGTGAGGGTGAAGGCGATCTTTTTCATGGGGGAGTTGAAGCCGCTTACGTCCGCGTTGAGACGTAGGTATCCCTTCACTTCCTCGATGAAATCGTCGGCCTTGGTTCTGTCGCCGTCGAACGTCTCTGGGAGTTTGCCCATAGCTCGCACATCTTGTGCTACGGCCACCGGTTGGAGTGGGTTCGGTCCCGCTCCTCCACCGCCTCCTCCTCCTCCACCTCCGCCTCCTCCGCCGCCTCCGCCTCCTCCGCCTCCACCTCCTCCTCCGCCACCTCCTCCCGATGGAGGGGTGTGTTGGAGGGCTTTCTGGAAGGCTTTGGTGACGTTGGCTTGAGCGGCGGTCGTTGCAGTGGTGGTGGTTTGGGTGGTGGTTTGGGTTGCCATTGTGGTTGTCTTTTGTGGTTTCGTTAGGGTGGTTTGGGCGATTTGTGACTTTTGTTTCGTCGCTACTGCTTGCGCGAAGGTCGTGCTTTGTTGGATTGGGCTTCGGCGAATTTGCTCGTCTATTTGGTGGTCCTCTTCGTCTGAGGAGTCTCTGCTCGGTTTCTCTTTGGCCGGTTCTTCTACCACTATACTCGGGGTGGTTGCGTCGCTGGTTTCGATGCTGATGTCGAAGTTATGTATACTGGGCTCGGGTTGTCCGAGTATGAATTCTTTCCTGTTTGCTCCTGGTAGGATGCGGTGCCACACTCCGTTGTGTAGGGTCACTGGTCCAGCGTCTTTGATTTCTAGGTCGCTGCTCCTACAGAACAGTTGAATGGCTTTCCCTTTCTTGTTGGCTGACTCGTGTGCTTCGAGTATTCTGACTCTTGAGTTAGGCCTTGTGACGATTAGTTGTTCCTTCGTTAGGTATCTTGGGTGGTTGGCGTCTGCGCTGTCTTTGCTGCTGCTAGCCGTAGTTTTAACAAAGTTGAGTCTAATGTCACCGCCGGTATGACGAGACGATTAGAGCTCAGTAGTGTCCGTAGTAGTTGTCTCTCCTTTGGGCCGAGGGGCGTCGAAGCACGTGCAGCGCTCTCCTTTGTGCACTAAGTCGGGGAACACCTCCTGGCAGAAGGCGTATTTGGGCAGAGTAACCGTGTCCTTAGAGGGACGCTGGGTCATAAGCTAAGTCTTTACAGCGACTTAGGGGACTAAGGAGTAGAGGGTTCCCGCCTTATCAGTACGTCGATAAGACCCCCGCTTTGAATAGAAGGAAGAGACTTTCTGTTATTTAGACAGGAGACTCAACTTGCCGCTACCTGGCCAAGTTGGTCGTCCTTAAGTACACCAAGAAAACTACAAACGCGTACAAAGTATTAGAAACCAAACACGAGGGGCACAGCAACCTGAAACAACACGATGCTGGCCTGCTGTCCATCCACATCAAAACGAGGCACTACACGCATCAATGACAAGTGATCCGATCAATCCATACAGTACTAGCCCGGTTCAGGAACTTACCCCGGTCCACGAGGCGTACAAGCTATCCTCGTCCCAGGAGCCGGTTACAGGTGGTGCCATTGGGGGTGGTGTCCCTCTGGGCGAGCAGACGGAGGGGTTGTTGGAGACGTCGGACATGACTTACCCGTGGAACACGCAGTACTGGTCGTAGCAGAAGCAACGATGTAGGAGGATGTGGTCCTGGGGGAGCTTATTGAGGTACAAGTAGAGGAAGTGTCGAAAGGGCTGGCCGGGGGCGAACTCGGAGTAGGCGGGCTTTTTGTCCCTGGTGACGGTGCAGTGGAGACGTTCGATGAGGGGTCGCTTGGGTAGACGGGGAACGATGTGGAACTGTAGGTGTAGGAGTAGAATTTGTTGAAACGGCCGCGAGTCTTTCGTGTCGTCGCGGATGTACTCAAGGAGAGGTTGGTTGGTTGGTCGAGAGGCCAGGGTGGAGAAGATGACGGTTTCAGCGTTCCCTGTCGTCCTTTTATCTTCTCGGTCGGGCGTCTCTGTTGGTACTCCTTGATTAGGCCGTCCGCGTGGACCTGGTCAGCAGGTTCCCATGTGTTGTCGTGATCGGGGTATCCCTTCCATTTGATCAGATACTGAAGGCGCTTGGTGCGCCCATACTGCCTGTGACCTTCGATGCGTTCCACCTCGAATTCTTCTTCTCCATTGATAAGGTCCGGTGATGGCCGGGAGAAGTTAGGCCCGTGGGCGGTCGTCTCATGATAGGGCGATAAGAGGGATGCATGGAACACGTCGTGGATGTTCCACGAGACGGGAAGTTTCAGCTTGTACGCCACCGGCGAGACTTCTTTGACGACCCTGAAGGGTCCATACCGCTTCGGGGCCAGCTTGGTCTTCTGATGTCGGACTTTCAGGTGGGTTGCCTCGAGCCAGACTTCTTCTCCGACTTTGTATTGTGACGGGATTACCGATCTTCCTTTGCGATTTGGTTGATGGCATCGATGGCCTGGGCTCGCTTTTCGTTCATGATGGAGACCCGATTTTCGGCGGTCCTCGTTCCTTGATGGTGGTGTTTCCGCTGGAAGCAACTCTGGTTCGTACCCCAGAAGGATTTGATTGGGCGATAGGCCAGTCGTTTCGTTTCTCCGGTTGTTGTGTACCGCCGACACTATCGTCAGCCAGTGGGTCCAGTCTTCGGGGGCCGACGACGTTACGAGTCGGAGGTATTGTTCTACCCATTGGTTTTTCCTTTCGGAAATCCCATCTGTTTGCGGGTGGAAGGCCGTTGACAGGTTCTGCTGGGTGGTCAACTTCTTCGCGAGTTCTCGGCCAAAGTGGGAGGTGAAGCGTGGGTCTCTATCGCTAATAACCTTGGTGGGGAGCCCGAACCATCTATAGACGTTATCCAGGTATAGTTGGGCTATCCTAGCCCGGTTATCGTTGTGGAACATGGAAGGAAGATGGCCGCTCGCGAGCATCCGTGGTCCACGATGGTGAGGATGGCGTCTTTCCCTTTGTGCATCGGTAGTCCGGTAATGAGGTCCATTGCCACCTGTTGGAAGGGAAGGGTCTGTTCGTCGGTGGTTATGCGGAACAGGGGAATCTTCTTCCTGTGAGTTATGATTTTGTTTTGTTGGCAAGTTGCGCATCCTTTAACGTAGTTGGCGATCCATTGGTTCATTCCTGGCCATCGCGGTCCTTGCCTTGCTCGTCTTATCGTTTCGTCTCTCCCTGGATGTCCCGCAGTGACGTGGTCGTGGGCGAGGATCATGGCCATCCTCTTCCTCTCTTCGGGGAACGGTGTGGTTTCCAAGTTTGACCGATTTATAAATTTTGAAGGTGGAAGTACGGTGACTCCTTGGTTATCGTCCTTTCCCTGGTCTATGCCTGGTGGTCGTGACAGCGCATCGGCTGGGACGTTGTCCTTCCCTGGTACGTGTTGTATTTCGTAGTCGTACTCTTGGAGGTCTGCGTGCCAGCGTGCCGTTCGTCTGTTCAGGTTTCGTGGTGATTCCAATACTGGAGGTTGGCGTGGTCGGTTAGGATGGTGAACGGTTCTTTGTCCAGCCCTAGGTATGGTCGCCCGTGTGCGAGGGATTTCATCACGGCTAGCAGCTCCCTCTCGTATATGTCATAGTTCCGCTCCGCTGGGATGAACGTTGCGGAGTAGTAGGCGACTGGGTGTGTGACTGGTTTTGAGCGTTTGGCCAAAGTTGGTGAGGTTTCTCCCCTTTGCGAGAGTACGGCGCCCACGCCGTATGCAGAGGCGTCTGTTTGGAGGTAGAATTGCTTGTTAAAGTCAGGTTGTGTAAGCACCGGGCTGCAGCACATCTTGGATTTTAGCTCCTCGAACGCTCGGTGCTGGCTTTCTCCCCAGTGCCAATCGGTGGTTTTCTTCGTGAGGTCTAATAGTGGGGGGCGGCGATTTTTGAGTAGTTCGGGACGAAGTATCGGTAATAGCCGGTGAAGCCTAGAAATTGTCGTACTTCGGTCGGGGTGCGGGGGACTGTCCAGTCCGCAACCCCTTTGAGTTTTGTGGGGTCCATGCGTATTTTATTCTTTCGACGATCACCCCTAGGTAGTCGATCTCGTCCTTTGCAAAGTCGCATTTTTCGGGCTTCAGTATAGGTCGTTTTCTTCGAGTTTGTCGAGAACGAGGTGTGTAGTTCGCGTGCCTCTGTCGATGTTGCTTTTCGGTTTCGCCTTCCCTCGGTTTAGTGTGGATGGCAATATCGTCCATGTACACCAGGAAAAGTGTCAGTACTTTTTCTTGTCTTTCTGTGCTTTTTTCATGACTTTTTTGTCTTTCTTGTCTTTTTAAAAGACAAAAGACAAAAAGACATGAAAAAGTACTAAAGACAAGAAAAAGTACTGACACTTTTCCTGATGACCGATAGCCATCCCTGCGCCACTTCCCTTCGAAAGATGGTGTTCATCATCATCTGGAAGGTGGCTGGTGAGTTGGTGAGGCCGAAGAACATAACAGTTGGTTCGACAGCCCTCGCTAGTGAGGAAGGCCGCTTTCCACTCGTCTCCTTCCTTGATGCGGATGTTATTGTAGCCCATCTTACATCGAACTTGGTAAATAGGGTACACCGCTAAGGCGGGTCGATGGTCTGGGGAATCAGGGGGGAGACGTTTCTTTTTTTTACGGTCCATTTGTTAATCGGGCGGTAGTCTTGTACTGGGCGTAGCTTTTTGTCTTTCTTTTTGACGAAAAAGAAGTTGGCGGCGTAGGGGCTCCACGATTCTCGTATGGTTCCCCTTTTGAGGTGTTCGGCCACGAACCTGTGCATTTCCTCTCGCTCGGCTTGGTTGAGGGGAAGGAGCCTTGCGAGGAGTGTTGCAGGGGCGTTGGGAAGTAGTTTGATGGCGTGGTCCCATACAGTGTGCTTGGGCAACCGTTGCGACTGTTCTTCGCTGAACACCTTCTTGTGTCGTTCGTACCGGTTTGAATGGCGTGTGGTGGGTTTTCGTTCGGCTGGGCCGGATGTATCGTGACGCGGCCTATGTAGTATCGGTCCTGGTTGGGTTTTCGGGGGATGTTTTTGTTTCTTGGCACGAAGGTCGCTTTCTTGGCGTCGTGGGCCGTAAGACGATTGGTAGTTGGGTGTGGTCGATCCATCCCCTTTTCCAATCTATTTTTGGTTGGGCCGCTGCAAACCATGAGTATCCTAGGATCACTTTGTGGTCGCCCAGGTCCGACAGGAAGAACCTTAGCTGGGTTCGCGTTGATCCAGTCTGTACTTGTAGGTCAGTGTAGAATTTGACCTCGCCGTCTCGGTTTTCTGTCCCGTCGACGTTGAATAGTTTTCGTGGTCTCGCCAGTTGTTTGATTGGTAACCTTAGCCACCTAGCGTAGGTGAGGTTTATGAAGTTTTCCGTTGCCCCGGAGTCGACCAGGGCGATCGTTTCGGCTCTTTTTGCGATAGAATGGATGTAGCATCGGACTGTCATTGATTTTCGTGCTGATATATATACATCGCTATTGCTATCGCTTCCCTGCTTAATCAGCGCCGATCTGATTAAGCCGTAGGAAAATCCTGTGGATCCTCCTCTCCTACTTCCTTTGCCAGCTGTTGTTTCTCGTCGAAGGTCATCGCGTTGATCTCTGCTTTGAGGAAGGCGACTCTGTCTACCTCGGGGGATTCCCTTCGTAGACAGTTTCTTCGCTTGGGTCAAAGTCGATGAGGTTCGCCCTTGCTTTCCCTTTGCTTGGGCAGGCTCGGGCGAAGTGTCCTATTTCTCCGCAGTTGAAACAAGCGTTGCTGTTGTTTCGGGGAGGGAAGTTGGCGACGTTGGCCCTGGAGCGCCAGTTGTTTCGTCCTCGTGCTTGTGGTTGCCCTCCTCTTTGTTGATAGAAGTTGGGCGCTCTCGACCTGCTGAGGTCCATTGGTACGGTCTGGTTATTCATCCATCTCGGGGCGTTCGACGAGTGGTACGGCTGTCGGTATGGTTGTGGGTTTGCTGGTTTTGGAAGAAGGGGCGTCATTGTCCTCTGTTCTGTTGGAAGGGGAAGTTCGCCCTGTTGTCTGCTTTAGTCGGATCGTGCCGTATCGCAAGTAGATCGCGGATGGTCCTCTGGGCGATGGTGCTTTCTATGGCTCTTTGTTTCATGGCTTCGTATCCCCTTACCGGTGGGCTGGCCATGACATCTGTCATTGTTTTCGGGGTGAGGCCGAGTAGGAAGAGTCGGGTTTTGCGTTATCTCCCGCGGTGTAGCCGGCTCTTCGGGCCAGCTCTTCGAACTTTGATATGTATAGGTCTATCTCGCCTGGCTTCATAGCTAGGTTTTGTAGGGCTGCGGGCTTGGTCTTCTTTGGCCGAATCGAGGTATTGGGCGGCGAATTCCGTTAAGAACTGGTCCCATAGCATGGGGATGTTGTCGGCGATGGGGTCTAGTGCGTCGAGCATGGCTCCTATGTCTCTAGTCCACCCCGTGACGTCTTCTCCTTTCATGTGGGTGAGGGTGAAGGCGATCTTTTTCATGGGGGAGTTGAAGCCGCTTACGTCCGCGTTGAGGCGTAGGTATCCCTTCACTTCTTCGATGAAGTCGTCGGCTTTGGTTCTGTCGCGCGTCGAACGTTTCCGGGAGTTTGCCCATGGCTCGCACATCTTGTGCCACGGCCACGGGTTGGAGTGGGTTTGGTCCCGCTCCTCCGCCGCCTCCTCCTCCTCCACCGCCTCCTCCGCCTCCTCCTCCGCCTCCGCCTCCACCTCCTCCTCCGCCACCGCCTCCTGACGGAGGGGCGCGTTGGAGGGCTTTTGGAAGGCTTTGGTGACATTGGCTTGGGCGGCGGTTGTTGCGGTGGTGGTGGTTTGGGTGGTGGTCTGGGTTGCCATTGTGGTCGTCTTTTGGGGTTGTGTCAGGGTGGTTTTGGTAGCTTGCGGTTTTTGTTTTGTCGCTACTGCTTGTGCGAAGGATGTGCCCCGTTGGATTGGGCTTCGGCGAATTTGCTCGTCTATTTGGTGGTCCTCTTCGTCTAAGGAGTCTCTGCTTGGTTTCTCTCTGGCCGGTTCTTTCTCTTTGGTTGGTTCTTCTACCACTATACTCGGGGTGGTTGCGTCGCTAGCTTCGATGCTGATGTCGAAGTTGTGTATACTAGGTTCGGGTTGTCCGAGTACGAATTCTTTCCTGTTTGCTCCTGGTAGGATGCGGTGCCACACTCCGTTGTGTATGGTTACTGGTCCAGCGTCTTTGATCTCTAGGGTCGCTGCTCCTGCAGAACAGTTGGATGGGTTTCCCTTTCTTGTTGGGCTGATTCGTGTGCTTCGAGTAGTCTGATCCTCGATTGGGTCTTGTGACGATCAGCTGTTCCTTTGTTAGATACCTTGGGTGGTTGGTGTCTATGCTGTCTTTGCTGCTGCTAGCCGTAGTTTTTACGAAAGTTGAGTCTAATGTCACCCCCGCCGGTACGGACAAGACGATTAGAGCTCAGTAGTTGCTTGTGTAGTTGTCTCCCCTCCTTTGGGCTTAGGCGTGTCGAAGCACGTACAACGTCCTCCCTTGTGCACTAAGTCGGGAAAGACTTCCTGGCAGAAGGCGTACTTGGGTAGAGTGACCGTGTCCTTGCTGGGACACTGGGTCATAAGCTAAGCCTTTATAGCGGCTTTAGAAGACTGAGGAGTAACGGGTTCCCGCCTTATCAATCCGTCGATAAGACCCCGCTTTGAGTAGAAGGAAGAGACTTCTGTTATTTAGACAGGAGACTCAACTTGCCGCTACCTGGCCAAGTTGGTCCTCCTTAAGTACACAAGGAAAGCTACAAACGTATGCAAAGTATTAGAAACCAAACACGAGGGGCACAGCAACCTGAAACAACACGATGCTGGCCTGCTGTCCATCCACATCAAAACGAGGCACTACACGCATCAATGACAAGTGATCCGATCAATCCATACAGTACTAGCCCGGTTCAGGAACTTACCCCGGTCCACGAGGCGTACAAGCTAGCCTCGTCCCGAGAGCCGGTTACACAAGCATACACTGGGGCCTTCGGGATTTTAGGCCATAAATCCCCCGTTCTCTCGATTCCCCATTTCTCTTGAATCCCCCGTTCTCACTGATCCTTCGTTTTCTCTTCGTGCCATGGCTCCGTGCAAGACAGAACAGCCCCTTGAACCGTCATCAGTAGCTGCACCTGTGGCTGTGGGACGAGCCAATGCCAAGGATGCTTCTCGTTGTTCGAGTGCATGTCCCGTTGGCTCGTCTCTGACTCAACCAAAGGTGACTTTTCCTGGTCTCTCTACGTACCTTGAGTCTTGAGACTTACTGGTTAATCCAAGGCAACTACCACCCAACTCGACACAGTCGCCAATGCCAAAGAATTCGACTTGCAGGGGAAAGACGGTGACGACGAGATATCCGACACATCTGGTCCTCCAAATCCCTTGTCTGAGCTAGAGCCTCAGAACACAGGGTTCCCAACAAGCTGACCCCCTCAATGGGCCCGTTGACGTGATTGCAACCCTCGATCTCCTGTACTTCTTCACTGGTATTGAACAACCCACTCAAGGCGGCCCAATAATTTTGAAGCAAGGTCCGCCTCCACCTAAAGTCTGCAAGCTATGCTCATATGTACAGACTTTCTGATATCCATTCTGCTTTCTTATGACAAACAGCGAGAAATATGGATTCGATAAGTCTATGCTCCCGGTGTAGCCAGATATATCTACGGGCCAACCACCGCAAACACGAATCTCCGAAGGCATCTCTACCAAGCACACGCTGAGGAGTACAACAAAGCGGTCTTGAAGTATAATGGACATATAAGCTATCGAGCGAAGTTGGCAATGCATCCACCCACGCTGCTCGAGCATCTCATAGTTGCAGATGATCAGGTGAGTCCTGACGCTCAGTTAATTCAAGACGGTCCTTGACAACGAGTGGCCCTCCAGTGACAAGGCCAGCTCTCAGCATATTCTGCCATGTAAATATGGTTTGCATCACCCATTCCGGTTCCAAGCGGTCGAGGTCTGTGGCCGAAGAGAAGGCTTTTTATATGGTGTCGGCGAGCAAGCGGCAGGGTTAGCAGTGGTGCAGTGGTATAGCAGTGGTACTGTTGCATCTCTCACGTTTGTACTGTATGTGCGGCGTGCGTTGCCTGTCTGTCCAGTGTGATGTGATCCGATCCGAGTATTCTGAGTCATGAATCTGATTCACATGAACGTACGCGACTCAATTGAACGTACACGATCTAACCGATAACGGTTGACAAGACTGACATCGTGGCATGTGCACGTGCACTCCCTTTGCTGCTTGCGGCTCACCCATTCACTGCCCATCTTACTTCCCAAGGTCCTCATCTCGTCTTAGTTATCCTGTTCACTTGCACTCACTTTGGGTTTAGCGACCATCAGAATGCCATCAAAGTATCGTTCCCAGGCCCAGCGGTTCGGCGCTTGCACAGTGCACACATTTTGATCTTGAGTCGCTCGCCCAATGCTTGCCGACGGACCCGCAATTCAATGTCAATGTCATGGACGTAATCTATTTGGTTATTTTGGTCATTTTCCGTGGAGTGCCCGTGGGTAGCACAAGTCTCGGCCCACAAGCAATGCACTGGCGTCACAAATCCCCTGTTCTCTCGATTCCCCATTTCTCTTGAATCCCCCGTTCTCACTGATCCTTTGGTTTCTCTTCGTGCCATGGCTCCATGCAAGACAAAACAGCCCCTTGAACTGTCATCAGTAGCTGCACCTGTGGCTGTGGGACGAGTCAATGCCAAGGGTGCTTCTCGTCACCCGAGCGCACGTCCCATTGGCTCGTCTCAGACCCGATCAAAGGTGATTTTTCTGGGCCCTCTATGTACCTTTAGTCTTGAGAGACTCACCAGTTAATCTAGGCAACTACCACCCAACTCGACGCAGTCGTCAGTGCCGAAGAATTCGACTTGCAGGGGATAGACGATGACGACGAGATATCTGACATATCTGGTCCTCCAAATCCCTCGCCTAAGCTAGAGCCTCAGAGAACGAGTCCCCAACAAGCTGACACCCTCAATAGACCAGTTAAATCAAATGTAGCCCTCGATCTTGTGCACTTCTTCACTGGCATGGGTCGTACTAGAGGCAAGCGTTCTTCGAACGGAGAAACACCTCCACCTAAAATCTGCAAGCTATGCTCGTACGTACGGACTTTCGAATATCTATTCTGTTTTCTTACAACAAGCAGCGAGATATATGGCACCGATAAGTCTACGCTCCCCGATGGTGTAGCTAATTATATCTACGGGCCAAATACCAGAAACACGAATCTTTGACGGCATCTCCGCCAAATACACGCTGAGGAGTACGATGGCGCTGTTTTACAGCACAAGTGGTCATATAAGCTATCGAGCGAATTGGGCGATCCATCTACCCACAATGCTTGCAACAAACGCGACCCCGAGCTCCCATCATTTTCACCAGAGGCGTTCCTGGAGCATCTCGTTCGCTTCGTAGTTGCAGATGATCAGGTGAGTCCCGACGATCTCACGTGCTTTCACACTCTCACTAGTCTTCAGTCGATTCGTGTTGTAGAATGCCCCGAGTTTCGACAGATGTGTATGGTTCTTTGCAAGACTCTCGTTGACGCTGACATCCCTCGCCGCGATAAGATGAGGGAAGCAGTCATCAGTGAATGGCGGAATTCATTCGAACGGTTGAAATCGGACCTTTCTGTGGGTATAGTCATTTTGTCTTTCCGCTTTGTCAACTGTCTTCGGTCATAGAAATCCTGCGGGCAGATCAGTTTCACTTCAGACGTCTGGTCAAACGCGAACCTAGAGGCCTACTTAGCGTTGACCGCACACTGGATCTCAAGTGACGAGTCAAGTGGACGCCTCGCACTTAATGCTGCACTTATCGGCTTTCATCGCCTCAAGAAGAAACACACAGGCGTCAATATAGCGAAGAATATCCTACACCTACTTGATCGAGCTAATGTTACACTCAAGGTATGTATTTCATATGATATCTATTCGCACGTTTGCCTTACTCTTTGTAGATCGGCCACTTTACGCTCGACAACGCCGAGAACAACGCTGTAGCCATGGAAGAGCTAGAGTCTCTGCTCGCCGAACGTGAGGCGTTCGCCACAGCTGACTTCGATCACCTTAAACATCGCGTCCAGTGTTACGCACACATCATTAACATCTGTTCGTCTCACGTCATTTCATCGATGACGTCTGTTTCAAAGGGGTATCTCTCCGAGCTCAAAGTTGCCGTCGATTCAAACCACATAGATTGTGATGACTCCGAGGATGAATTGGATGGTGGTGACATTGATATTGGTGATCACCATATTGACGAGTTGAAGCTGGGTGATTGCTACGATGACCATTCTAACCTTAAGGAATGGGTTGCGGGTATCAAGCGCGATCCCCTCAGGCGTGCTCGCAGAATTATTCGTCTTTTACGCTCTTCGGACCAACGCAGGGAAGGCTTTTGTAAGTTCATCCAAGACGGAAACGAACGACAATGGTTCTCTGAAAAAACTCAGAGTGGCAAACGTCGTATTGTCCAAGTTCCCGAGCTTCAACTTCTGAGGGATGTGAAGACGAGGTGGGATTCAGTTTTTATGATGCTGCGACGTCTAAGAGTTCTCCGGCCGGTAAGTTCATCTCAGCGACTGGACGGTGTTACAGTGGAGACTAATCAAATATCTAATGTAGGCTCTCGATCGGTATCTTAACACTGAATTGGTTGACTTCTCCGATTGGAAGCTGTTGGAAATTGATTGGTACATCCTTGAAGGGTTAGAAACTGTCTTGAGCGTGAGTCGTCTATTTAACCCATGGACAGTCACTCATGTGACAACAGGTTCCGCACGCGTGTCAACAAAGCATGTCGTCCGAATCCACACCGGTTTTGTCGCGTGCGATATCCAGTTTTGAGATGTTTATGACAGAATGGGAAAAACTCGGGGAACAGCACGAGATGCTCCAGCCCTGGACGGAAATCGGCCTGCGGTGGGCAAAGAAATACTACATTCGAATGGACGATACAGACGCTTATGTCGTCACAATGTGTCAGTCTTTGAATCAAGATTTGTCACTCTAACCTCTGACTTCATTGAACAGTCCTCAACCCTGCTATGCGCCTCTCGTGGATCCAAGCTGAATGGGAAGGTCACTATATCCGGCGTGCCAAAGATATCATTCTGGCGCTCGTAAGACTACACAATTCAACTCCTCAGTCATCTTTCTCACGACTTGCAGATGCGTCAGTACCGTAGCCAGAAGTCGTCAACGTCTGAAGCTACAACGACGGATTCCCTTGTCTAACCCGATCCAGTGGTTTCTGTGGCTCCAACGCGATTCAAAGTCCAAGATTCTGTATACAAAAAAAAGTCCACATGTAATGTTACGCCTTTTGTCTGTTCTTGGTGTCACGCGCTTACTTGTACTTATATTCTCTCGCCATGTGTACCACCGGCCCGCTTATAGCGCCTTCCAAACTCCTTTCAGCCGTTGCCGCAATCTCGATACTTAGCAGCTATGTCTTCTTCTTATTCGTTCCTACATACCTTCCTATTCGGTCAGATGTTCCCACGCCATGAGAGTCTCAGTCACTTTGACTCACTTTGACTCCCTCCTACTATACTCCTCACGCGTGCGTCATTTCTCCACCTACTTACTCATAAACTTGTATGATTACTCAGTACCTTACGAAGCATCACTAAGTCGATTACCAACTCGCTTAGTGATCTCCCTGGCTCGCAATGACGCGGCATTTCTGTACTTGTATATTAGCACGCTTGTAAAGACCTAAGTCGCTTCAGACTTGGTCTCCTTTGTGAATTCAGGACCATAAACTTCCATTGAGCTTCGCTCGCTCGTCTTCGACTCGCTCGCTTATTCCCTTGCGACTTGTTCGATCAGCTCCATCTCGCTTCGCTGGCTCGCCAGGTTTATTACTACGCTCGCCGCTCAGCTCGACTCCCTTATCACATCGTATCCTTTGCGCTTAGGTTCCAGTCCTAAGTCAGCTACCAGATCTAACTCCTGTTCGAGTTAGCTTACGCCTCGACGTACTGAGGTTAGCCTTAACGTACTAAGGCTCTTCTTATACAGAAGCTCATCGTGTAAGTAACTGCCATTGGGAGGTTGCTTACGCGCCATACGAGATAGTCCGCTCGTAACATTAGACCAAGTCTATCCCACTAGCGCAACGTACCGCGCCCGGTGTAACGGGCTCGCAGCCCACCCGCCGTAAGTACGCGTTTTGTCAGCATCTGCTCCCCGAGGAGGGGCACGATGGAGGGCGTTGCACCTGTTGGGACATCTGACGAGGTCGGGCGACACCGGCTCCTGGGATGAGGCTAGCACGTATGCCTTATGGACCGGGGTAAGTTCAGGGAACCGGCCCAAAAGAGTTTGAAGTTTCTGAATCATGTTCTGATACGTACGAATGGGGCTAGATGGTATTGATCTGAAGGATCAATAGAAGCGTCACCGTGGGAATGATCTAGAGGATCATTCTAGGTTCATGTTTTGATAGGATCACAACATGTCGGCGGCCTTCTGATTGATGCGCTGATGAACAGCTATCTGATGCCCCTGGTTTGTGATATGTGCCTAGTCTTTGTGATGTGTTTCAGATACATGTGCGCGGTTAGACTCCTACTATAGTTACTTACAGACTCCTACCTTAGTCTAGACCCAAGTACTATATAAGTAGCACTCCTTGCGCCTAGTAGAGGCCAAGTTGAGTCTCCTGTCCGACTACCCAGTCTAGCAGTGATACAAGATACCTGTTCTTACCCATCTACTAAGGGAGGAGCATTGCCGTCGCTGCAAACTCCGGAACTCCCTGTATCCAACCCGCAGACTACTAAGGGAGGAGTGTCGTCCGCACTGACGAACTCTGTAACTCCCCGAGCAAAGGAACACACACGACGCCAAGGCCCTCGTTACTCGACGCAAGGCAGGCGCTAGGAGAAGCATTCCAAAGTACCGGCGGTGACACCCGGCCTCACGAAGCCACCAAGTACCAGACCTAACGAAGTCTACCCCGTCACGCAACGCACCGCGCCATGCCTAACGAAGCACACCAAGTCACCATCGAAGTGAACCAAGCCGCTCATCGAAGCGCACCGCTGTCTCTCAAGCCGCCTAACGAAGCGCACCCAAGTCTTCACAAGATCTAACGTACCAGATCCAGCTCCTAACGAAGAGTAACCGAAGGTCCTCATCCTTGAAGGCCTTCACCCCGAAGACACAACGGCTCAGTTGTTGCAACCGTTCAACACAGAAGAACCAGACACACCAGTACAAGTCACACTTTGTACAACACCCGATCTTCCAGCACACGTTCTAGATCAAATCCGTTGGACAGAGTATCTTGACCACACCAGATATCACATCCAGAACGTTGTCAATAACCTTTGGTACCCAGTCGAGTTCATCAACGATCATTGGCATTGGGTATACAATACTGACGGAAGATTCTTCACCTCACTTGACGATCACATCGAACCATACACAGAGGGCACAGGTTATTGGAGACTCACAGATCCACAACACCCTGGATACGTGCTAAAACCACTAGCATCGACATCGACCCGAGGTCTCCTCATCTACACACAGCCCCTCGCAGGACCGTCGCCATCACCAGAACTCCCAGCGACATCTCCATTTGTCACAGCAGCGTCAAGTCGACATGAGACAAGAAGCCCATCACCAGAGACAAGCCCAGAAGACAACGCACCTAGTAGTGAATCACCAGAAACTCTAGCACCAACAGCAGCACCGTCTGCACGTCTTAGCCCACAAGAGCAAACAGTTTTAGCTGCTCAATTTCGACACGTACTTGACATCACAGATAGGGAACCAGCAAGCCCTCAACTACCAGAGTACCCAGCGTACCTTGACGAAGTCGAACTAGCAACAGTATTCGGAGTAGAGATCCCAGATCCACCCGTACCGCTACAAGCACCAGCACCATTACCAGCAGTAGCCGTACCACTACCAGCACCAGCACCAGTACAAGCAGCAGTTATGGCCGCAAACGTCCAAACCGGCAAACTCAGA
The DNA here is from genome assembly GCA_015178925.1 of Russula emetica. Classification (NCBI taxonomy): domain Eukaryota; kingdom Fungi; phylum Basidiomycota; class Agaricomycetes; order Russulales; family Russulaceae; genus Russula; species Russula emetica. Next base: position 49,852 of record WHVC01000134.1, on the reverse strand, counting down.
GGCGAACGACCAGATGTCTTCACCGGAGACAGAAGCCAAGCTGAAAAGTTCAAAAGACAATTCGCAATGTATCGAAGCATGAATGACAACCACGAAATCATGCAAACCCCGTACTACCGCACGATGCAAGCCCTATCGCTCATCAAAGGACCCGAAGTAGACGATTGGGTCGGCGATCAAGTAGCATCCCTCAGCGACAAGGTTAACCGTACACAGAATCCGATAGGATGAGACCAAGACGTCCTTTGGAACGAGTTTGTAACCGCTTTTGACACTGCGTACACAGATACCACCAAATGACAGAAAGCACAAGCGAACATTCAGAAACTCCATCTGCCCAGTAACGAAGACCTTGACGCATTCATTGCAGCGTTCAAACATCTAGCAAGAGATGCTGGATACGACGAAACAGCACTGGGAACTGCTAGACTATTCGCATTAGGACTCCCACCAAAACTATGGAACACAATAATGCATCGCGATAGCCAACCAGAAACCCTTGACGAATGGATTACGGCAGCACAAACAGAAGCCCGGAAATTCGCCAATCGTATGTCATGGAAGGTCAAACCAACGTACTATACGGACACCATGCATGCCCCACTAGGGTTGCCGCAGTTCGGTTCAGAACCAAAGTTCGAACCTGAACTTTTCCGAACCTGACCGAAGTTCGGTCCAAGGTTCGATGGCTGTGCCGAACCGGACCACAAGTCCGGTTCTGCGTTCGAGAAAGGCAGAACCGCCTTGAACCCGGTTCAAACCGAACTTTTAACTTCTCATGACTCTCATCCAATTTGGTACTGGCAATGATCACAGTCTCACTGGCCTTCATGCTCATAATAGAAAGATGAAAGGAAGACTTTTTTGAGAGACCTAGAGAAGAGTCAGCGGCGATGCAGCGATCAGATCCGTGTGTTGGCTCGGCGGTTCGGATCAGCGTGAGGCGTGAGGCTTCGTCGGGTGGGCGGCAAGGATGCAAAAGACAGGCAGAAGGGGAGGGGAAAGCGTCCGCCGTCCTGAGACGGCGAGCACACAGAGAAGAAGAGATAGAAATGAGAGCTAAGATTCAAGGATCCGCGTGGTCGCTCTCTCCTTGACTAGCAAGGAGGCTGCTTAAATACATCATGAGTGCTACAGTACTAGAGGTCCGTGTCCAGCGAAAGTGATGTCCGGACAACTGTATGAAATATGTCAAAATGTCAAATAAGTGGTCAATAGCTAGGATACAGGGCTAAGGAATAAATTCGAGCGATGCACTCCCGGCGTGTGGTTTCGGCTAGCGTCGATCTTCGTCGTCCAAAGGCCGAAAGGGGAGGGCGAAACTGGAGCGAAAAGGGTGAGGAAGGGCTTTTGATTGCAGGAAAGCATCATATCCACTCGCTGTTGTCTTGCACCAGAGGTCGAGGGAGAGGTGATGAGCGTGAAGCGATAATAAAAAGGGAGTGTGTGAAGTGATGATAGACAAGCGTGTGAAACTGTACAGTTGTGGCTGGGCGCTCCGGTGTGGGCTGTTCCGTTGCTCTGTTCTGCACAGGGCGCTTGGACGGTGCACGCGCAGCCGCACTGCACACCTTACAAAATCAAAATCGATACCGCCCACAAACCTTCAAAAGCCACTGAACTTACTAAGCCCCACATCTCCCCTCTCACACCAAGCCCGCCGGCCTCAGCGCCCACAACCTTAGCTCTGAGCCTAATGAGCCTACTAACAGCATCGCGCATAGCAAGTTTCTCGCACGCACACAAATACACACCCAATTTCGAGCATATGACATGGAAGGACACGGTCGTCATGGATGAGGTGCACTCGAGGCACAGTGTCGACGCACTTGGGGTGCATGCCCACATCGTTCGGCTCCGATCAACACTCATCTTTTTTTCATTCCCTTTTGATTCCTGCTCGCGCTCATCGTCCTCACACATCAAATGCGACTTGCCCTATGCACTCGCGCCCTCGCTTAGTAGCTTTACCTTTGTACCTGTTTCACTTTCCTTTTCATCCTTTGTCCTTTCGTCCTCGGCATGCTTCACTCTGATCATACTATACCTCCTGATGTGTACATACAAAGAGTCCTGTATGTACTTAAGTCCCCTGTCTAGTGCCCGGAATGTTATTGCCATCGTCTCCAGCTCCTTCTTCCTCCCTCTCGTGTGAGTGCAGCTGCACATCAGCCCCATCGCCGTCTTGTTCTGGTGCCACCTCATCGCCCGGCCGTGTCGTCTTCGCCTCTCGCGCCCCATTCCCGTTCGCTAAGGATCTCCGAGACTCGGGCAAAGAGTTGATGGATGATATCATGATATGATCTGCAGAATCGTCAGTATACACGTTGCAGTGCTGGGAGAGTGAGAAGGTACACACACGACGCGTGGTAGGCTGAGCTGCGATGAGCAAGAGTTCATCCTGAAAATACTTGAGTAACTTCGGTCCGAACCTTGCTGAACCTGAACTGGACCGTCCCGAACCTGAACCGATGGTCCAGTTCAAGGTTCAGGAAATTCCCTGAACCGAACCTGAAGTTCAGTTCAAGGTTCAGCAAAATACCTGAAGAACCGGACTGAACCGGACTTCGGCAACCCTATGCCCCACGACATAATGGACACAACAAGAAATGGGTCCATCCAAACGATCGCACCGTACCAATGGACGTTGACACCCCAGTTCGCACATTTGTCCGCCGCGCCGTCACTTCGGAAGACAAGAGGCAATTCCAACAAGAAGGAAGATGCTTCTATTGTGAGCAACAAGGCCACATGGCACGAGAATGCCCAAAGAAGAAGCGTCAACAGTCCTCATATAGGCAGTCACCTTCCTCTTTTGGAAAACCAACTAACTTCAGAACCTCACGCTTTGGAGGGCAACCACAGAAACCTACAAAGCAAGGCTTCCGCAAGTTCAACAAACCCAGAGGACGATACACCCCGAAGATACGCGCCGCCACAGTTGAAGAAGTTTGCGAAGAAGATGAAGAAGGACAAGAAGAAAACGAGGTCACTTCACTCGTAGTCCGAACAAACCGCCTAGATGCAGATCAACGCGAGCAATGGGTCGAAGAAATGAAGGCTATGGGAATAAATTTTTAGATGGCCCGCAGTACGCGGCAATGCTCAGGGCCTTATTTCCTCAAGCCGCATTTCTTCCCAAAGATCGCTCAGTCACAACTCTCTTTAACCTCAGATCCAAATTGCTAATCTCCGAAGTCGAAGCTCTGATCGACAGTGGCGCAACCGACAACTTCATCTCCCCTCATGTAATCAAACAGTGGAGGATATCGACCCGCAAACTTCACAAACCCAAGGCAATCCGCAATGTTGACGGAACCCCCAACAAGATAGGACAAGTAACCGAAGCAGTGGACCTGTCTTTTCGCTTCGAGAAGAAATCACACGTCCAAACCTTCTACGTGGTAGACCTAGGAACTGATCACGTACTCCTAGGAATGCCCTTCCTATCCGCTACCAATCCAGATATCGATTGGAAGAAGAAGACTCTATCTGGCAAGATAGAAGCCACTACCATGGACGCCATCCGGAAACGCAGCCATTTCCCCAAGATGAACACCCAAGGCGCCATAATGAAGACAAACTTGGAAGGAGCCATGTTCCAATCACTCCTCGACAAGTTTACAAACGACGAAGAAACAGAAGACAACTTTGTACCAGACAATGACCTTGTGGTTCGACGCACCACCAAAGCCACAACCTTAGCAGCAGAACATGCTAATCAAACCGAGCGCACATGGCAAGAACAAGTCCCTACTGAATACCACAAATATGGAGAGGTATTCAGCAAAGAAGAATCGCAGCGATTCCCTAAAGAACGCCATTGGGACCACGCCATAGACCTCATATCCGATGCACCCCCTACGCTTGACTGCAAGACATACCCCCTCGCCGAAGGACAACAACAAGCCCTGGACACTTTTCTAGACGAACATTTGGAGAAAGGGTATATCAGAGTTTCGAACTCACCATACGCATCGCCCTTCTTCTTCGTCAAGAAGAAAGACAGTAAACAGCGACCAGTCCAAGACTATCGCAAGCTCAATGAGCTTACCATTCGAAACACCTATCCCCTTCCCCTCATTAAAGAACTCATTCGCCAGCTCATTAACAAGGAATGGTTCACCAAGTTCGATATCCGCTGGGGATACAACAATGTCCGCATCAAGGACGGCGATCAATGGAAGGCCGCCTTCAAAACAAACAGAGGACTCTTCGAGCCCACTGTAATGTTTTTCGGACTCACTAACTCTCCAGCCACATTCCAGACAATGATGGACGCCACTTTCCGAGAAGAAATTGCCTCAGGAGACGTCATCATCTATATGGACGACATTTTAATCGCGACACAAGGTAGTCTTAGCGAACATAGAATGAAGGTCGCCCACGTCCTCAAGAAACTCCAGGACAACGACCTATTTCTCAAGCCAGAGAAGTGTCACTTCCACAAGAAAGAAGTCGAATACTTAGGCGTAATAGTAGGGAAAGGACACGTCAAAATGGATCCTATCAAAGTTCAAGGGATCACTGACTGGCCCACTCCTACCAATCTCCGAGAGCTACGATCATTCCTTGGCTTCGGAAACTATTACAAAGACTTTATACAGGCTTACTCACAGATCACCTGTCCATTACACAATCTTACCAAGAAAGATACCCAATGGAATTGGGATGAATCAGCGAACAATGCGTTCACACTCCTGAAGGAGATATTCACCTCCTACCCAGTCCTTCGCAATCCAGACCCTGACAAACGCTACATTTTAGACACTGATGCGTCTAATATTGCTGTAGGAGCCACCATCAGTCAGGACTACCCAGATGGACGCCATCCGATCGCCTATTTTTCGAAGTCATTACTACCTGCTGAACGCAATTACGACATATATGATCGCGAACTACTTGCCATCATTTATGCTGTGAAAGCATTTAGGTATCTTCTATTAGGCGCACGACAGAAGTTCCTGATCAGGTCCGATCATGACAACCTGCGTTATTTCAAATCACCCCAGAAAATAACCGCCCGTCAAGCGCGCTGGCACGAGTTCTTACAAGATTACAATTTCGAACTCATCCATCTTCCTGGCAAAAGTAACACAATAGCTGACCTTCTTAGTCGAAGAAAGGACTTTGAAGGGGGAGTAAATCCTAATGAAAGCGTTACTTTGTTGCCAGATCACCTATTCGCGCGCAAGATCTACCTATCAGACGACCCTGAAACACGAAAACAAGTCCTTCATCAAATACATGACACCCCAATTGGAGGACACCCCAGAATTGCTAACACATGGGACCTTGTCAGACGACACTACGAAGGCCCCCATCTACACGAATTCGTCAAAAGCTATGTGAAAGGCTGCGCAAAATGTCAAGAATCAAAGGTCATCACTCATCTGAAACGCGCCCCACTTTATCATTTCGACACACATGTGGAACAAGGACCGTTCCAATATGTATCAATGGATCTCATCACGGACTTACCACCCTCAAACAAGTATGATTCCATTCTAACCATTGTAGATCAAGGATGCTCTAAGGCCGCAAAGTTCATACCCTGCAAGAAAACCATAGATGGTCAAGGTGTTGTGCACCTCTACTTCAAGCATCTCTTCCCTTGGTTCGGGATTCCTAAAAGAATCATATCCGATCGAGATCCAAGATTCAGAAGCAATTTCTCCCAAGCAGTTTGCAAAGCGACAGGAATACAACAGAACCTCAGCACCGCTTTCCACCCTTGAACAGATGGACAAACTGAACGAATGAACCAATGGGTTGAAAACTACCTTCGACAATTTGTCTCAGGACGACAGAACAATTGGAGCGCTCTGTTACCAATGGCAGAGTTTGCACACAACTCCTGGAAACACGAGCATACCAAACACACACCACACGAACTAATCACTGGTATGAACCCTCCTGCAGCGCTCTCAATCCCCGAAGATCCAGTTCCTGCTGCACAGGAACGTCTCAAAGAACTAATCAAGACAAGAGCAGACGCTCAAACAGCCCTACAAAGACGCATCAAGCCACTAACACCGCCCAGATCCTTTGTTCCAGGTAACAAAGTATGGTTAGATGCACGGAATCTGAAGATCAAAACCCCTTCCAAGAAGCTATCTCCACGGAGACTAGGACCATTCGAGGTATTACGACAGGTATCCCCTGTTACATACCGCATCAAAGTACCAGAAGAATGGAAGATACATCCTACATTCCATGTTGACCTTCTAATTCCCCATCACGAAACACAAGCTTATGGAGAACAACACAGTCAGCCACCCCCTGAGCTGATTGATGGAGAAGAAGAATACGAAGTGGAAGAAATCATTGATGACCGGACTTTTAGACGAAAGAAGCAATACCTAATCAAGTGGGTTGGATATCCAGTATCCAGCAACAGTTGGGTCAACGCTACAGACCTACATTCCCCCGAACTCCTGCAAGAGTATCTCACACAGAAGAACTCCACCCAGAGAGTATAAAAGACCCCCTGGTTTACGCTTCAAAGTCCCCATCTTCGGATACACTCCACCAGTCCATCGCAACCTCCACTACACCCTTCTTTCCACCATCCCCTCCTCATCGTTCTTCAAATCCCTATGCTGTCTATCAACGACCTCATCAACAAAAATGAAGACGACACCTCTATCTCCAGCATGTCCGTTAGCTCGGACTCCCTCAACGACAAACCCAACGGCCAGAAGGAGCGACCCACCATCATATACACAGCTCCCAAGGAACTCCAGGCCGCCCTCCAGGACGTCAGCTGTGCATTCAACAGCGACTCCCTCAACCCCTCCTGCTTCCACGCTATTCAGCGTGAACGTGAGACTCCGCCTATCCCTTCATCTCACACTTCCGGTCCCAACAGCCCTGCGTCGATCACAATCGACATCAAGATCGAACAGGAGGACGGAGAGATCGACCCCGCCGACACCACCACCGATGACGACAGCGACGAGGATGACCTCTCCCTTCGTTTCTCCAAATCTCACGCCGGAAGAAGTCTTGGCCACCTCGCCAAGTCCCTTTCCCACCACTTCGAGGCCCGCTCATCGAAGGCCACCAAAGGCACCACTACCAAGGAGCCCGTCACCGACAACACCACAATCCCCACCTCTTTCAAGGACACCGTCGCCACCTCTCCCATCAACGCCATTCCCGACGACTGGTCCTTTTCCGACGAGGAAGAAGAGTGGACACGCAACTCCTGGGGACCGCCCCCGCAAGGCGACGAAACCTATCCACCCCAGCAGACGGTATGTGGTGATCATCCCGGAATGGGATGGGAGGTAAACGATCCATTTGCCACCACATTTTACAGGACCGTTATTCCGGATCCCACTACCGCACGCCTCATCGTTGCCCCGTACGTCTCCTACTCGCTTCACCCTCATTACTCCGAGGTATCCGCCACATTTGGCAAGGGATACCCGGTCCACCACCGCGTTCTCCAACCCATCCCTGTGGACTACGTTTGTCCACCCATTCGCACCTGCGAACTCACCCTCCTGGACGCTAACTCCAGGTTTGCACCGACGGTCAACCAGATCGTCAACAACCATTTCCCCTACCACATCAGCGCTGCCCTCCGTAAGTACCAATACTACAAGGAGGAGCAACGCATCCTCCAACAGGAGATCAAGCGCCGCGAAGAACGCCTCCGCCAGGACAAGGAGGCAGAGTATAAGGCCTTCAACGAGGCCACAACAGTTCTCTCTGCCTTGAGACGCGCTAACTTCCTAGGCCGTCTCTACGCCTACGAGGACAATATCCTCCACGCCCTCTCCTCGGACCCCCTCACCGCCAACCAATTCGTCCACCTCGCCGTCCATTTCGACGGCACCATCGCAAACTCCGGCACCAACGCAAGGCCCAACCCCTTTCGCACCGCCAAAGGCAACCTCCGCGCTGCTCGTCAGACTGCGCCCCTTGCTCCTGTTACTCCACCTCACGCTTCATTGCAGCGTGACCGTATTGATACGGATGGAGTCGATTTCCTCCGCGAAACCGCGGACGTCATCGAGGACAACCTCCGACGCCAGCTCCAACAACGCAAGGACGCTCGCGCCCCTCGGCACCCTCGCTTCCCGATCTCCAAGATCGTTAAGTGCTTCAAGTGTGGGCAGCCCGGACACATCCGCGCCCACTGCTACAGTGACCAAGGCCCCAAGTTCTTCGGAGGGAAGAGAGCAGCTAAGTTGTAAAGGTTTGGCCTCTGACTCGATCGCATGCATCCACATTCCTACCCCCATTTACATCACCGTTATCCCTGTGGACATAGTGCACTGCGTTTCGCTCGCTCATTGCCTCCTTTCTCCTGCCTTCGCTACGGACTGCCCCCGCCATTATTGGCTTCATCTCACCCCTTATGTCTACGACAGACGCCCCCATCATCTATTGATCGTCTTTCGATCATGTACCTTAAGGGTACCTTTCCTTGAGTTCGCGTCTCTTTCACGTTTTACGTTCCGCGCACCACCTACGATACAGCCTCATATTTCCTTGCGCCGCTTTATTAAGCGTCATTAGACCCTGAAACAGGGGTAATGTTACGCCTTTCGTCTGTTCTTGGTGTCACGCGCTTACTTGTACTTATATTCTCTCACCATGTGTACCACCGGCCCGCTTATAGCGCCTTCCGAACTCCTTTCGGCCGTTGCCGCGATCTCGATACTTAGCAGCTATGTCTTCTTCTTATTCGTTCCTACATACCTTCCTATTCGGTCAGATGTTCCCACGCCACGAGAGTCTCAGTCACTTTGACTGTCACCGCCGGTACTTTTTGTTTCCTCTGTGCTGCCTGCCTTGCGCCGAGTAACGAGGACCTCGGCGTTGTGCGTGTCCCTCTACTCGGGGAGTTACAGAGTTCGTCAGTACGGACGACACTCCTCTCTTGGTAGGTCGTGGGTTCGATACAGGGAGTCCCGGAGATTGCGGCGACGGCAATGCTCCTCCCTTAGTAGATGGATCAGAACAAGTATCTTGTATCACTGCTAGACTGGGTAGTCGGACAGGAGACTCAACTTGGCCTCTACTAGGCGCAAGGAGTGCTACTTATATAGTACTTGGGTCTAGACTAAGGTAGGAGTCTGTAAGTAACTATAGTAGGAGTCTAACCGCGCACATGTATCTGAAACACATCACAAAGACTAGGCACATATCACAAACCAGGGGCGTCAGATAACTGTTCATCAGCGCATCAATCAGAAGGCCGCCGACATGTTATGATCCCATCAGAACATGAACCTAGAATGATCCTTTAGACCATTCCCACAGTGGCGCTTCCATTGATCCTTCAGATCAATACCATCTAGCCCCATTCGTACGTATCAGAACATAGTCCAGAAACTTCAAACTCTCTTGGGCCGGTTCCCTGAACTTACCCCGGTCCATGAGGCATACGTGTTAGCCTCATCCCAGGAGCCGGTGTCGGCTGACCTCGTCAGATGTCCCAACAGGTACAGCGCCCTCCGTCGTGCCCCTCCTCGGGGAACAGATGCTGACAGAACGCGTACTTACGGTAGGTGGGCTGCGAGCCCGTTACACCACCCTCCGCGTTAGGGTGAATGTCCTCATTCACCTCGTTGAGTAGGTCGTCGTCGCTGGGGTAGCAGAGTTCGGGGGTGAAGTACTCGCGTTCAGAGTTGGGTGGCGCGGGGGCTTCTACCTTTTCGTCGGCCGGGGTGAGCTGGTTGCAGGACGAGGACGGGACGGGGTCGGCGGTTTGAACGACGGTGTCGTAGGCTGCGTATCTTTCCGGAGGGGGCAGCGGGGGCAGGGGCTTTTTATGCTGGTCTTGGTGGTGGCGACGGAGATCGTGGTGGCGGGTGAACTTTCGGGCACAGGTGGGGCACGTGAACCGTTGCGCGACGGTTTTGTCGTGCGTCATCAGGTGGGTCTTTAGGTTGTGGCTTCTCTTCGATGCAAAGGGGCATCCGGGGTGTGGGCACTTGAACGTCTTCCCTTCATTGGCGACAGAGCTCGCGGGCGGGCGCGGGTCGATGGTCATAGCTCGCCCGAGGAAGGGTAGGTTGGAGGCTTCGGCGTCACGGGCGGTGTAGGGCATGTTGGACGATGGTGGTCGGTTGTGGGTGGGGCGTCGTAAGAGGGAGAGGATCGCTGCCTTCGCTTTGGCAGTGGCCTTTTTGTACTTCCCCTCCAGTGGGTTACGTTGGTGATACGTTTTGAGGAGATCGGGGGCGTTGATCTGCTCCACTGGTTCCCACGTATTGTCGTATTCTGGGTACCCCTTCCATTTGACCAGGTACTGGAGTGCCTTCCCTCTTCCATAGTGACGGTGATTGATGACCTTCTCTACCTCGTACTCTTCTTCCCCTTCAATCAGTTCCGGTGGGGGACGGGAGAAGTTTGGGCCGTGGGCCGTCATTTCGTGATAGGGCGATAAGAGGGATGCGTGGAATACGTCGTGTATTCCCCATGATGCCGGAAGTTCGAGCCGGTACGCCACCGGCGATACTTCTTTGACGACTCTGAAGGGGCCATAGCGTTTTGGGGCCAGTTTCGTCTTTTGATGGCGGAGCTTCAGGTGGGTCGCTTCCAGCCAGACTTGTTCCCCTTGCTTGTATTGGGACGGTATCGCCTTCCCGTTTTGCCCTAGGCCGTTGATCGCCTCGATCGCCCGTTCTTTGTTTTGGATGAGCTGTTCCACCCTTAGTTGTGCCACCTCGTTGTTGGATTTTGGGGTTTCTGACGGGGTTATGCTCGTTTCGTACCCCAACAAGATCTGGTTGGGCGATAGGCCGGTCGTCGCGTTCTTCCGGTTATTGTGGACTGCCGACGCTAGGGAGAGCCATTGCGTCCAATCTTCGGGTTGTGCTGACGTCACGATTCGGAGGTACTGTTCCACCCATTGGTTCTTGCGCTCCGATATCCCATCGGTTTGAGGGTGGAATGCCGTCGAGATGTTTTGCTGGATCCCTAGTTTCTCTGTTAGTGCGCGGGCGAAGTGGGACGTGAACCTTGGGTCTCTGTCGGTGATGGTCTTCGTGGGGAGTCCGAACCATCTGTAGACATTGTCCATGTACAGTTGGGCTATCCCTGCCCCCATGATCGTCGTAGCGCATGGCAGGAAGACGGCTGCCCTAGAGCATCCGTGGTCGACTATGGTGAGTATCGCGTCTTTCCCTTTTCGCGGTGGGAGCCCCGTGATCAAGTCCATGGCTATTTGCTGGAATGGTAGCGCGTCTTCGTCCGTCGATATCCTGAACATGGGGGTTTTCTTCCTGTGCGTGAGGATTTTGTTTTGCTGGCACGTGGCGCATCCTTTGACGTAGTCCGTGATCCATTGGTTCATTCCGCCCCATTGGATGGCTTGCCTTGCCTTTCGGATCGTTTCGTCCCTCCCTGGGTGCCCTGCTGATGGGTGGTCGTGTACGAGGGTCATGAGGTTCCTCTTCGTTTCTTCTGGGGGTGGCTCGTTCGTGGAAGCGGCAGCGATGGCGTACTTCTCGGGGGGTATGATGGTCACTTGTAGGTTGTCGCTTTTCCCTTGGTCTGCGTTTGGTGGTCGTGATAGCACGTCGGCGGGAACGTTCTGCTTCCCGGGTATGTGTTGTATCTCGTAGTCGTACTCCTGTAGGTCCGCGTGCCATCGTGCGGTTCGTCGGTTGAGGTTCTTTGGCGACTTCCAGTATTGTAGGTTGGCGTGGTCGGTTAGGATGGTAAACGGTTCCTTCGTCCATCCCAGGTATTGTCGCCAGTGTGCTAGCGCCTTCATTACTGCTAGCAGTTCTCGCTCGTAGATGTCGTAGTTTCGTTCGGTCGGGGTGAACGTTGCCGAGTAGTATGCGATGGGGTGTAGCTTCGGTTTCGAATTCTTGGTTTTTAGGGGGTGAGTAGTTCCTCTCTCCTGCGAGAGTACGGCGCCCACGCCGTATGCCGACGCGTCGGTTTGCAAGTAGAATCGTTTCTCGAAGTCTGGCTGTGTTAGTACGGGATCTGCACACATCCGCTCTTTTAGCGTCTGGAATGCTTTTTCTTGACTTTCTGTCCATTCCCAGACGGTAAGCTTCTTCGTTAGGTCTAGTAGCGGCCGGGCGATCTTTGAGTACCCCTCGATAAAATACCGATAGTAGCCCGTGAATCCCAGGAACGATCGGATTTCAGTGGGGTTTGTGGGTCTGGGCCAGCTTGCGACGTCTTTCACCTTTTTAGGGTCCATTTTGAGGGCGCCATTTCCGACAATGAGGCCCAGGTAGTCGATTTCGGTTTTCTCAAAGGCGCATTTCTCTGGTTTCAGGTAGAGGTCGTTTTCTTCTAGCCTGTCCAGGACGATGTGGGTGTACCTTTGGTGCCTTTTTCGGTGCATAGCTTCGGTCTCCAACCCTTGTCGTTTCGTATGGATCGCGATGTCGTCCATGTACACCGATAACCAGCCCTGAGCCACTTCCCTTCGGAATATGTTGTTCATCATCATCTGGAACGTTGCCGGCGAGTTCGTGAGTCCAAAGAACATTACCGTGGGTTCGAAGAGGCCTTCATGCGTTAGGAAGGCCGCCTTCCATTCGTCGCCTTCTTTGATGCGGATGTTGTTGTATCCCCATCGTACGTCGAACTTTGTAAACAGTGAGCAGCCGCTCAGTTGGTCGATGGTTTGCGGGATGAGTGGTGAGACGTTCCGATTCTTTTTGGTCCATTCGTTGACTGGTCGGTAGTCCTGTACGGGTCGCAACTTGTTATCCTTCTTTTTCACGAAGAAGAAATTTGCCGCGTAGGGGCTCCAAGATTCTCGTATCGTCCCCCTTTTAAGGTGCTCGGCCACGAACTTGTGGGCTTCCGCTATTTCTTCCTGCGTCAGCGGGAGTAGTCTTCCGGGCAACGTTGCTGGTGCTCCCGGTGTCAGTTCTATCGCGTGGTCCCATACCGTGTGCTGGGGGAGCCGTTGCGACTCGCTTTCGCTGAAGACTTTGCCGTGTCGCTTGTACTCGTCCGGGATGCCTTGGCCTTCCTTCTTTCCCAGGCCCGGGTCAATGGTTACCGTTCCGATGAAGTGGTGTTCTCGGACGTGGTTTTTCCCGTGCTGGCCCCGTGGTGCGAATACTGCCTTTTTGGCGTCGTCGGATCGGAAGATAACGGGGAGTTGGGTGTGATCGATCCAGCCTCGTTTCCAGTCTATTTTGGGCTGCACTGCTGCGAACCATGGGTAGCCGAGGATCGTCTTATTGTCTCCTAGGTCAGTGAGGAAGAACCTGAGTCGGTTGGTGGTGGTTCCTGTGCGGACGTCCAGGTCGGTGAAGAAGCGAATTTCTCCCATCTTGTTTTCCGAGCCGTCGACGTTGAACAGCTTCCTTTCTTTCGGTAGTCGCTTGATCGGTAGCTTCAGCCATCGCGCATACGTGAGGTTCATGAAATTTTCGGTTGCGCCCGAGTCAATTAGCGCGACCGTCTCTGCTCGTTTTGCGATCGAGTGGATGTAAACTCGGACCGTCATTGATTTCCTTAGGGAGATGTATACTTGGTCGTCGCTTGCCTTCCTAAGCGAGGCTGTCCTGACGAGGTTTTTTGCGTGCTCCTCTGCTTCCTTGGTTTCGGTTTCGTCCGCGGACTTCGTTGTTTTTTGTGCGTCGTGTCCCTTTGTTGGTTCCTTTCGCGGTTCGCTCTTCTCTTGTTTGCTGTGCGTCGGGGAGGCTTGTGCTCTCCTCTTGAGCGCGTTGACGATGCTCTTGATGGGGTCGCGTTTTTCCGCCTCTTTTCGTCCCTCGTTCGTTGTCGGGGTGGGGGTTTTCTTTCCGAGGAGACCCCTGATGATTCGTTTTGTGAGTGCGCGGTGTTTCGCCGCCTCTGTGTCTTCGGTTCTTACTAGTTGCTTTGGTGGGGTTTCTTGCTCTTTGTTCGTGTCGCTGAATTGCTTCGCGAACTCTCCTTTGAACGCGGTCCAAATCGCGGGGACGTCGTCTGTTATTGGGTGCAGCGCGTCGATTGCTTCTGCTGCTTCCTTGACCCAATCTCGCACCTTCTGCCCTCTCATGAGGTTAAGGGTTAGTTTCGCCTTTTTGATGGGGGAGTCGAGTCCCGTTTTTCCGCCATTGCTCGTGGCGTATTCGTCGATTGCTTTGATGAAGCTCTTGGCTTTGCTCGTCTCTCCTTCGTACGTTTGGGGGAGAGGGGTTTCTCTGGTGGGCGTCTTGCTTTGCTTTCGCGGGGTCGTCCCTTGTTTTTCGACGTTGCTTCCCTTGTTGGGTCTTTCCTCTTCCTTTGAAGGCTCTTCGTCTTCTTCCTCAGCCTCGTCTTGCGTGGCTAGTGGCGCGTATCGGTTCTTCGATACGATGGTGAGCGTCTTTTCTTCGAGGGGGGGTGGTTCCTTTCTTCGTTCTTTTGCTTCTACCCTTTTGTGGTCGTCCTTGTCGGCTATTCTGCTTGGCCGTCGTTCGTTGCTCTTGGTTGGTTTTTCCTTTTCTGCCCCGTTGGCCTTCTTTGCCAGGAATGCTTCGATTCGTGTCTCGACTATGTCCTTGATCGCTCGTGGGAGCGTCATCCTTTTGTAGTCACGGTTTGTCAAACCGTCTAGATTTTTAAGAAAGTTGAGTCTAATGTCACCGCCGGTACTTTTTGTTTCCTCTGTGCCGCCTGCCTTGCGCCGAGTAACGAGGACCTTGGCGTTGTGCGTGTCCCTCTACTCGGGGAGTTACAGAGTTCGTCAGTACGGACGACACTCCTCTCTTGGTAGGCCGTGGGTTCGATACAGGGAGTCCCGGAGATTGCGGCGACGGCAATGCTCCTCCCTTAGTAGATGGATCAGAACAAGTATCTTGTATCACTGCTAGACTGGGTAGTCGGACAGGAGACTCAACTTGGCCTCTACTAGGCGCAAGGAGTGCTACTTATATAGTACTTGGGTCTAGACTAAGGTAGGAGTCTGTAAGTAACTATAGTAGGAGTCTAACCGCGCACATGTATCTGAAACACATCACAAAGACTAGGCACATATCACGAACCAGGGGCGTCAGATAACTGTTCATCAGCGCATCAATCAGAAGGCCGCCGACATGTTATGATCCCATCAGAACATGAACCTAGAATGATCCTTTAGACCATTCCCACAGTGGCGCTTCCATTGATCCTTCAGATCAATACCATCTAGCCCCATTCGTACATATCAGAACATAGTCCAGAAACTTCAAACTGTCTTGGGCCGGTTCCCTGAACTTACCCCGGTCCATGAGGCATACGTGTTAGCCTCATCCCAGGAGCCGGTGTCGGCTGACCTCGTCAGATGTCCCAACAGGTACAGCGCCCTCCGTCGTGCCCCTCCTCGGGGAACAGATGCTGACAGAACGCATACTTACGGTAGGTGGGCTGCGAGCCCGTTACATTGACTCACTTTGACTCCCTCCTACTATACTCCTCACGCGTGCGTCATTTCTCCACCTACTTACTCATAAACTTGTACGATTACTCAGTACCTTACGAAGCATCACTAAGTCGATTACCAACTTGCTTAGTGATCTCCCTGGCTCGCAATGACGCGGCCTTTCTGTACTTGTATATTAGCACGCTTGTAAAGACCTAAGTCGCTTCAGACTTGGTCTCCTTTGTGAATTCAGGACCATAAACTTCCATTGAGCTTCGCTCGCTCGTCTTCGACTCGCTCGCTTATTCCCTTGCAACTTGTTCGATCAGCTCCATCTCGCTTCGCTGGCTCGCCAGGTTTATTACTACGCTCGCCGCTCAGCTCGACTCCCTTATCACATCGTATCCTTTGCGCTTAGGTTCCAGTCCTAAGTCAGCTACCAGATCTAACTCCTGTTTGAGTTAGCTTACGCCTTGACGTACTGAGGTTAGCCTTAACGTACTAAGGCTCTTCTTATACAGAAGCTCATCGTGTAAGTAACTGCCATTGGGAGGTTGCTTACGCGCCATACGAGATAGTCCGCTTGTAACACGTAATGTGTCCAGTGTGGATGTTGAATTCCAAAAATATGTTTCGGGTCCAATCTCGTCTGAGGAGACCAACATCCTGCGGTTCTGGGAGGTGAGGTGATTCCTATAATTGAATGGCATTTTGGTACTACAACTAACTCCCTCAACAGGCTAATAGGTTGGAACTCCCAACACTGTTCTCAATCGCGATGGATTATCTCCCGATCCAGGCAACGTCCGTCCCTTGCGAGCGTGTGTTCTCGTCAGCAAAGGACACGGACACTGCGAAGCGAAACCGAATCAGCCCAATTCTCATGGAGGCCCTTCAAATGCTGAAATATTCACTCAAGAAAGAACGCCTCAACTTCATGAACGGATGGTCAATATCGGAAGCTGCCATGAGTATGTCGGTGCCAACTGGCAAGCTTAGCTCTCTCTTTGTGGATGATCCTGTTGTTTCGTTTGACAATTTGTTGAATGACCTTATTAACTACGATGATTGCGAGTCTTAACCCCAGCTTTTTTACGTCACTGCAATGAGAATATATTTTCCTTGGCCACGTTACTGTCTGTACTGACAGAGATGATCGCACAGCAGTTGCGTGCGATATTGTTGGTGTTTATTTGACATTGGAGTTCGCAATTTAGTGAACCGACGCATCCCCCAAGTTGACTTTACCCATCATTTCTCTCTCTTAACGTTGATGACGACTACGCGCCTTCGAAATCCACAACATACCTCGGAGAAGCGATTCTCTCCCTCGAAGTCAGATATTGTGCGTGTTGGTGGCCGGTACAGAGTATGTAACCTACTCGGTACTGGGGGATCTGGTGAGCTCGACTCTGACTCGAGTTTGACACACTTTCCTGAGTTCGTTAGGGAGTGTCTATCTAGGAAAAGACATTGCGACGGGGGGTGATGTTGCTGTGAATGTAACGGGCTCGCAGCCCAGCCTTCGTAAGTACGCGTTCTGTCAACACCTATTCCCTGAAGAGGGACATGGGGGAGGGCGTTGCACCTGCTGGGACATCTGACGAGGTCAGGCAACACCGGCTCCTGGGATGAGGCTAACACGTATGCCTCATGGACCGGGGTAAGTTCAGGGAACCGGCCCAAGAGAGTTTGAAGTTTCTGGACTATGTTCTGATACGTACGAATGGGGCTAGATGGTATTGATCTGAAGGATCAATGGAAGCGCCACTGTGGGAATGGTCTAAAGGATCATTCTAGGTTCATGTTCTGATGGGATCATAACATGTCGGCGGCCTTCTGATTGATGCGCTGATGAACAGTTATCTGACGCCCCTGGTTCGTGATATGTGCCTAGTCTTTGTGATGTGTTTCAGATACATGTGTGCGGTTTAGACTCCTACTATAGTTACTTACAGACTCCTACCTTAGTCTAGACCCAAGTACTATATAAGTAGCACTCCTTGCGCCTAGTAGAGGCCAAGTTGAGTCTCCTGTCCGACTACCCGGTCTAGCAGTGATACAAGATACTTGTTCTTATCTATCTACTAAGGGAGGAGCATTGCCGTCGCTGCAATCTCCGCAACTCCCTGTATCGAACTTACGACTCGCCCAAAGAGGAGTGCCGTCCATACTGACGAGCTCTGTGACTCCGCCCAAAGAGGAGTATATACAACGCCAAGGCCCTCGTTACACCGACAGCCAGCGAAAACCACCGGCGGTGACATTAGACTCAACTTTATCAAAATCTAGACGGTTTGACAGACCGTGGTAACAAAAGGATGACGCTCCCACAAGCAATCAAGGACGTGGTCGAGAAACGAATCGAAGCATTCTGTCACCGCCGGTATGGACGAGACGATTAGAGCTCAGTAGTGTCCGTAGTTGTTGGCTCTCCCTTGGGTAATGGGGTGTCGAAGCACGTGCAGCGTCCTCCCTTGTGCACTAAGTCGGGGAATACCTCCTGGCAGAAGGCGTACTTGGGTAGAGTGACCGTGTCCTTGGAGGGACGTTGGGTCATAAGCTAAGTCCTTACAGCGACTTAGAAGACTGAAGAGTAGAGGGTTCCCGCCTTATCAGTACGTCGATAAGACCCCGCTTTGAATAGAAGGAAGAGACTTCTGTTATTTAGACAGGAGACTCAACTTGCCGCTATCCGGTCAAGTTGGTCGTCCTTAAGTACACAAGGAGAACTACAAACGTGTACAAAGTATTAGAAACCAAACACGAGGGGCACAGCAACCTGAAACAACACGATGCTGGCCTGCTGTCCATCCACATCAAAACGAGGCTCTACACGCATCAATGACAAGTGATCCGATCAATCCATACAGTACTAGCCCGGTTCAGGAACTTACCCCGGTCCACGAGGCGTACAAGCTAGCCTCGTCCCAGGAGCCGGTTACACATTCCTAGCAAAGAAGGCGAAACCGACCAAAGACAACGAACGGCGGCCAAGCAGAACGACCAATGAGAACGACCACAAGAGGGTCGAAACAAAAAGGCAAAAAAGAGAATCACCCCGCCCCAAAGAAGGGACGATCACCATCGCATCAAAGAACCGATACGCACCGCTAACCACGCAAGGCGAAACCGACGAAGAACCTCCAAAGAAGGAAGGAAGACACGACGAGGAAGACAACGTCGAAAAACAAGGGACGACCCCACAGAGACAAAATAAGACGCCTACCAGAGAAGTCCCTCTCCCCCAAACGTACGAAGGAGAGACGAGCAAAGCCGAGAGCTTCATCGAAGCAGTCGACAAATACGCCACGCATAACGGCAGAGAAACGGGGCTTGATTCCCCCATCAAAAAGGCGAAGCTAACCCTCAACCTCATGAGAGGGCAGAAGGTGCGAAGTTGGGTCAAGGAAGCAGCAGAAGCGGTCGACGCGCTGCATCCGATAACAGACGACATCCCCGCGATTTGGACCGCGTTCAAAGGAGAGTTCGCGAAGCAATTCGGTGACGCAAAAGAACGAGAGACCCCACGTGAGCGACCAGTAAGGACCGAAGACACGGGAGCGAGGGGACACCGCGCGCTCACGACACGAATCATCAGGGGCCTCCTCAGAAAGAAAACCCCCACCCCAACGGCAAACAAAGGACAAAAAGAGACAGAAAGACACGACCCCATCAAAAGCATCACCGACGCACTCACGAAGAAAACCCGACCCTCCCCAACAAACGACAAACAAGAGAAGGGCAAACCACGAAAAGAACCAAGGAAGAGGCACGACGCCCAGGGACCAGCAAAACCCACGAATGAAGCCGAAGACAAGGCGGAGGACGAGCACGCGAAGGACCTCGTCAGAACGGCCTCACTTAGGAAAGCGAGCGACGGCCAAGTGTACATCTCCCTAAGGAAATCAATGACGGTCCGAGTTTACATCCACTCAATCACGAAACGAGCAGAAACGGTTGCGCTAATCGACTCAGGCGCAACCGAGAACTTCATGAACCTCACGTATGCGCGATGGCTGAAGTTACCAATCAAACGACTATCGAAAGAAAGGAAGCTGTTCAATGTTGACGGCTCGGAAAACAAAATGGGAGAAATCCGCTTCTTTGCCGACCTAGACGTCCGCACGGGAACCACCACCAACCGACTTAGGTTCTTCCTCACCGACCTGGGAGACAACAAGACAATACTCGGCTACCCATGGTTCGCAGCAGTGCAACCCAAAATAGATTGGAAACGAGGCTGGATCGATCACACCCAACTCCCCGTTATTTTCCGATCCAACGACGCCAAGAAGGCAGTGTTCGCACCGCGAAGCCAGCACAAGAGAGACCACGTCCGAGAACATCACTTCATCGGAACGGTAACCATCGACCCGGGCCTAGGAAAGAAAGAGGGCCAAAGCATCCCGGACGAGTACAAACGGCACGGCAAAGTTTTCAGCGAAAGCGAGTCGCAACGACTCCCCCAGCACACGGTGTGGGACCACGCGATAGAACTAACACCGGGAGCACCAGCGACGCTGCCCGGCAGACTACTCCCACTGACACAAGAGGAAATAGCAGAAGCCCACAAGTTTGTGGCCGAACACCTGAAAAGGGGAACGATACGAGAATCCTGGAGCCCCTATGCAGCAAATTTCTTCTTCGTAAAGAAGAAGGATAACAAGTTGCGACCAGTGCAAGATTACCGGCCGGTCAACAAATGGACCAAGAAGAATTGGAACGTCTCCCCACTCATCCCGCAGACCATTGACCGACTAAGTGGCTGCTCACTGTTCACAAAGTTCGACGTACGGTGGGGATATAACAACATTTGCATCAAGGAGGGCGACGAATGGAAGGCAGCGTTCCTAACGCACGAAGGCCTCTTCGAGCCCACTGTAATGTTCTTCGGACTCACAAACTCGCCGGCAACATTCCAGATGATGATGAACAACATATTCCGAAGAGAAGTAGCACAAGGGTGGCTGTCGGTATACATGGACGACATCGCGATCCACACCAAGCAACAGGGGCTAGAAACCGAAGACATGCACCGGAAGAGGCACCAAAAGTACACCCACATCGTCCTGGACAGGCTAGAGGAGAACGACCTCTACCTAAAACCGGAAAAATGTGCCTTTGAGAAGGACGAAATCGACTACCTAGGCCTCATCGTCGGAAATGGCGCCCTCAAAATGGACCCCAAAAAGGTGAAAGACGTCACGAACTGGCCCAGACCCACAAACCCCACTGAGATCCGATCGTTCCTGGGGTTCACGGGCTACTACCGATACTTCATCGAGGGGTACTCAAAAATCGCCCGGCCGCTACTAGACCTAACAAAGAAACTCACCATTTGGGAATGGACGGAGAGCCAAGAAAAAGCGTTCCAGACGCTAAAAGAGTGAATGTGTGCAAACCCCGTACTGACACAGCCGGACTTCGAGAAGCGATTCTACTTACAAACTGATGCGTCGGCATACGGCGTGGGCGCCGTACTCTCGCAGGAGAGAGGAACTACTCACCCCCTAAAAACCAGAAGTTCAAAACCAAAGCTGCACCCTATCGCATACTACTCGGCAACGTTCACCCCGACCAAGCGAAACTACGACATCTACGAACGAGAGCTGTTGGCAGTAATGAAAGCACTGGCACACTGGCGACAATACCTGGGATGGACCAAAGAACCGTTCACCATCTTAACCGACCACGCCAACCTACAATACTGGAAGTCGCCAAAGAACCTCAACCGACGAACCGCACGATGGCACGCAGACCTACAAGAGTACGACTACGAAATACAACACGTACCAGGAAAGCAGAACATCCCCGCCGACGCACTATCGCGACCACCGAACGCGGACCAAGGGAAAAGCGATAACCAACAGGTGACCATCATACCTCCCGAGAAGTACGCCATCGCTGCCGCCTCTACGAGCGAACCACCCCCAGAAGAAACGAAGAGGAACCTCATGACCCTCGTGCACGACCACCCATCAGCAGGGCACCCAGGAAGGGACGAAACGATCCGAAAAGCAAGGCAAGCCATTCAATGGGACGGAATGAACCAGTGGATCACGGACTACGTCAAAGGATGCGCCACGTGCCAGCAAAATAAGATCCTCACACACAGGAAGAAGACCCCCATATTCAGGATATCGACGGACGGAAACGCGCTACCATTCCAGCAAATAGCCATGGACTTAATTACGGGACTCCCACTACGAAAGGGGAAAGACGCGATACTTACCATAGTCGACCACGGATGCTCTAGGGCAGCCGTCTTTCTACCATGCGCTACGACGATCACAGGAGCCGGGATAGCCCAACTTTACATGGACAACGTCTACAGGTGGTTCGGACTCCCTACGAAAACCATCACCGATAGAGATCCAAGGTTTACGTCTCACTTCGCCCGAGCACTAACAGAGAAACTAGGGATCCAGCAAAATATCTCAACAGCGTTCCACCCTCAAACCGATGGAATATAGGAGCGGAAGAACCAATGGGTGGAACAGTACCTTCGAATCGTAACGTCGGCACAACCCGAAGACTGGACACAATGGCTATCCCTAGCGTCGGCAGTCCACAACAACCGGAAGAATGCGACGACCGGCTTATCGCCCAACCAGATCTTGTTGGGATACGAAACGAATATAGCTCCGTCAGAGACCCCAAAATCCAACAACGAGGCAGCACAGCGGAGGGTGGAGCAACTCGTCCAAAACAGGGAACGGGCAATAGAGGCGATCAACGAGCTAGGGCGAAACGGGAAGACAATACCGTCCCAATACAAGCAAGGGGAACAGGTCTGGCTGGAAGCGACCCATCTGAAGCTCCGCCATCAGAAGACGAAACTGGCCCCGAAACGCTATGGCCCCTTCAGAGTCATCAAAGAGGTATCACCGGTGGCGTACCGGCTCGAACTCCCGGCATCGTGGGGAATACACAACGTATTTCACGCGTCCCTCTTATCGCCCTATCACGAAACGACGGCCCACGGCCCGAACTTCTCCCGTCCCCCACCAGAACTAATTGAGGGAGAAGAAGAGTACGAGGTGGAAAAGATCGTCAATCACCGTCACCATGGAAGGGGGAAGGCGCTCCAATACCTGGTCAAATGGAAGGGCTACCCAGAATACGACAATACGTGGGAACCAGTGGAGCAGATCAACGCCCCCGATCTCCTCAAGACGTACCACCAACGTAGTCCACTGGAGGGGAAGTATAAAAGGGCCACCACCAGAGCGAAGGCAGCCATCCTCTCCCTCCTACGCCGCCCCCTCTGTGGTCAACCACCGCCATCCGACATGCCCTACACCGCCCGCGACGCTGAAGCCTCCAACCTACCCTTCCTTGGAAGGGCCATGACCATCGACCCGCGACCACCCGCAAACCCCGCCACCGCCGAGGGGAAGACGTTCAAGTGCCCGCACCCCGGATGCCCCTTCGCATCGAAGAGAAACCACAACCTGAAAACCCATCTGATGACGCACGACAAAACCGTCGCGCAGCGGTTCACATGCCCCACCTGCGCTCGAAAGTTCACCCGCCACCACGACCTCCGTCGCCACCACCAAGACCAGCATAAGAAGCCCCTGCCACCGCTACCCCCTCCAGAGAGATACGCAGCCTACGACACCGCCACGCAAACTGCAGACCTCGTCCCATCCTCGTCTCGCAATCAACTCGCCCCGACCGACGAGAAGGAAGAAACCCCCGCGCTAGCAAACTCTGAGCGCGAGTACTTCACCCCCGAACTCTGCTACCCCAGCGACGACGACTTACTCAACGAGGTGAATGAGGACATTCACCCTAACGCGGAGGGTGGTGTAACGGGCTCGCAGCCCAGCCTTCGTAAGTACGCGTTCTGTCAACACCTATTCCCTGAAGAGGGACATGGGGGAGGGCGTTGCACCTGCTGGGACATCTGACGAGGTCAGGCAACACCGGCTCCTGGGATGAGGCTAACACGTATGCCTCATGGACCGGGGTAAGTTCAGGGAACCGGCCCAAGAGAGTTTGAAGTTTCTGGACTATGTTCTGATACGTACGAATGGGGCTAGATGGTATTGATCTGAAGGATCAATGGAAGCGCCACTGTGGGAATGGTCTAAAGGATCATTCTAGGTTCATGTTCTGATGGGATCATAACATGTCGGCGGCCTTCTGATTGATGCGCTGATGAACAGTTATCTGACGCCCCTGGTTCGTGATATGTGCCTAGTCTTTGTGATGTGTTTCAGATACATGTGCGCGGTTAGACTCCTACTATAGTTACTTACAGACTCCTACCTTAGTCTAGACCCAAGTACTATATAAGTAGCACTCCTTGCGCCTAGTAGAGGCCAAGTTGAGTCTCCTGTCCGACTACCCGGTCTAGCAGTGATACAAGATACTTGTTCTTATCTATCTACTAAGGGAGGAGCATTGCCGTCGCTGCAATCTCCGCAACTCCCTGTATCGAACTTACGACTCGCCCAAAGAGGAGTGCCGTCCATACTGACGAGCTCTGTGACTCCGCCCAAAGAGGAGTATATACAACGCCAAGGCCCTCGTTACACCGACAGCCAGCGAAAACCACCGGCGGTGACAGTGAAGATAGGGCACCCATGCGGCTTACCTTCAAGGCTCAGTCATGAACACAACGTGTATACAACTATCGCCAGTGGCAGAGGAATCCCTCGAGTACTCTGGTACGGCAAGGAAAGTATATATGAAGTTATTGTCCTCGATCATCTCGGAACTTCACTGGGCGACCTGATCGATCAGCTTGAGTTTGACCACAGGAAGACATTCTCGTACGCCACCCAAATGGTATGTTATATAAAACAAACAATCATACTAAACCTAAACACACCCTCACATGCAGCTCTTAGCAGTCCAGTCACTTCATGATCGACACTACATCCATCGTGACATTAAACCTGGGAATTTCATGATTCGTGCTGATAACCTTCCTCCTACCCTCTTTCTCATCGATTTCGGCTTGGCACGATTGTTCCGTAATCCCACAACTTATTTACATATCCCTTTCACAACGAATCATTCGATCGTTGGTACCCTTCCGTTCGCATCCATCAGTGGCCAGCAAGGCAATGTCCAGTCGCGTCGTGATGACCTAGAGTGTAACCGGCTCTCGGGACGAGGCTAGCTTGTACGCCTCGTGGACCGAGGTAAGTTCCTGAACCGGGCTAGTACTGTATGGATTGATCAGATCACTTGTCATTGATGCGTGTAGCGCCTCGTTTTGATGTGGATGGACAGCAGGCCAGCATCGTGTTGTTTCAAGTTGCTGTGCCCCTCGTGTTTGGTTTCTAATACTTTGTACACGTTTGTAGTTTTCTTGATGTACTTAAGGACGACCAACTTGGCCAGGTAGCGGCAAGTTGAGTCTCCTGTCTAAATAACAGAAGTCTCTTCCTTCTATTCAAAGCGGGGTCTTATCGACGTACTGATAAGACGGGAACCCACTGCTCCTTAGTCCCCTAAGTCGCTGTAAAGACTTAGCTTATGACCCAGCGTCCGTCTAAGGACACGGCCACTCTACCCAGATACGCCTTCTGTCAGGAGGTGTTCCCCGACTTAGTGCATAAGGGAGGACGCTGCACGTGCTTCGACGCCCCTCGGCCCAAGGAAGAGACAACTACTACGGACACTACTGAGCTCTAATCGTCTCGTCCATACCGGCGGTGACATTAGACTCAACTTTGTTAAAATTACGGCTAGCAGCAGCAAGGACAGCGCAGACACCAACCACCCAAGATACCTAACAAAAGAGCAGCTGACCGTCACAAGACCCAACTCGAGGATCAGAATACTCGAAGCACACGAATCAGCCAACAAGAAAGGGAAAGCCATTCAACTGTTCTGTAGGAGCAGCGACCTAGAAATCAAAGACGCTGGACCAGTGACCCTACACAACGGAGTGTGGCACCGCATCCTACCAGGAACAAACAGAAAAGAATTCGTGCTCGGACAACCCGAACCCAGCATACACAACTTCGACATCAGCATCGAAACCAGCGACGCAACTACCCCAAGTATAGTGGTAGAAGAACCGGCCAAAGAGAAAGAACCGGTCAAAGAGAAACCGAGCAGAGACTCCTCAGACGACGAGGACCACCAAATAGACGAGCAGATTCGTCGAAGCCCAATCCAACAGGGCACGACCTTCGCACAAGCAGTAGCGACAAAACAAAAGTCACAAATCGCCCAAACCACCCTAACACAACCCCAAAAGACGACCACAATGGCAACCCAAACCACCACCCAAACCGCCACCACTGCAACAACCGCCGCTCAAGCCAATGTCACCAAAGCCTTCCAGAAAGCCCTCCAACGCGCCCCTCCACCAGGAGGAGGTGGCGGAGGAGGAGGTGGAGGCGGAGGAGGCGGAGGCGGCGGGGGAGGAGCGGGACCAAACCCACTCCAACCGGTGGCCGTAGCACAAGATGTGCGAGCCATGGGGAAACTCCCGGAGACGTTCGACGGTGACAGAACTAAGGCTGACGACTTCATCGAGGAAGTGAAAGGATACCTACGTCTCAACGCAGACGTAAGCAGCTTCAATTCCCCCATGAAAAAGATCGCCTTCACCCTCACCCACATGAAAGGAGAAGACGTCACGGGATGGACCAGGGACATAGGAGCTATGCTCGACGCATTAGACCCCATCGCCGACAATATCCCCATGCTATGGGACCAGTTCCTAACGGAATTCGCCGCCCAATACCTCGACTCGGCCAAAGAAGACCGAGCCCGCACCGCCCTACAAAACCTAGCTATGAAGCCAGGCGAGATAGACTTATACATATCAAAGTTCGAGGAACTGGCCCGAAGAGCGGGCTACACTGCGGGAGACAACGCAACGACCCGACTCTTCCTACTCGGTCTTACCCCGAAAACAATGACGGACGTCATGGCCAGCCCGCCAGTAAGAGGATACGAGGCCATAAAACAAAGAGCCATCGAAAGTACTATCGCCCAGAGGACCATCCGCGATCTACTCGCAATACGGCACGATCCAAAGGCAGACAACAAGATAAACTTCCCCTTCCAACAGAACAGGGGGCAACGACGCCCCTTCTTCCAAAAACCAGCAAACCCGCAACCATACCGACAACCATACCACTCGTCAAACGCCCCGAGGTGGATGAACAACCAAACTGTGCCGATGGACCTTAGCAGGTCGAGAGCGCCCAACTTCTATCAACAGAGAGGAGGGCAACAGCAAGCACGAGGACGAAACAACTGGCGCTCCAGGGCTAACGTCGCCAACTTCCCTCCTAGGAATAACGGCAACGCCTGCTTCACCTGCGGAGAAATAGGGCATTTCGCCCGAGCCTGCCCAAGCAAGGGAAAGGCAAGGGCGAACCTCATCGACTTCGACCCAAACGAAGAGACCGTCTACGAAGGAAGCGCCCCCGAAGTAGACAGGGTCGCCTTCCTCAAAGCCGAGATCAACGCGATGACCTTTGACGAGAAACAACAGCTAGCGAAGGAAGTAGGAGAAGAGAGCCCACAGGATTTTCCCACAGCTTGATCAGGTCGGCACTGATTAAGCAGGGAAGCGATAGCGATAGCGATGTATATATATCAGCACGAAAATCAATGACAGTCCGATGCTACATCCATTCTATCGCGAAAAGAGCCGAGACAATCGCCCTGGTCGACTCCGGGGCAACAGAGAACTTCATGAACCTCACCTACGCCAGATGGTTGAGGTTACCAATCAAACAACTGGCAAGGCCACGAAAGCTATTTAACGTTGACGGAACGGAAAACCGAGACGGCGAGGTCAAGTTCTACACTGACCTACAAGTACAAACTGGGTCGGCGCGAACCCCGCTGAGATTCTTCCTCTCTGACCTAGGCGACCATAAGGCAATCCTAGGATACTCATGGTTCGCAGCGGCCCAACCCAAAATAGATTGGAGAAAAGGCTGGATCGACCACACCCAACTACCGATCATCCTACGAGCCCATAACGCCAAAAGAGCAGTCTTCGTGCCAAGAAACCGAAACACCCCCCGAAAACCCGACCAAGACCGATATTACATCGGACGCGTCACAGTACACCCGGCCCAGCCGAACGAAAATCCACGACACACTATTCCAGCCGAATACGAACGACACAAAAAGGTGTTCAGCGAAGAACAATCGCAACGGCTGCCCAGACATACTGTATGGGACCACGCCATCGAACTACTACCCAACGCCCCCGCGACGCTCCCCGCAAGGCTTCTTCCCCTCAACCAAGCTGAGCGAGAAGAAATGCACAAGTTTGTGGCCGAGCACTTAAAGAGGGGGACCATACGAGAATCATGGAGCCCCTATGCTGCCAACTTCTTCTTCGTCAAAAAGAAGGACAAGAAACTACGCCCGGTGCAGGACTACCGCCCGATTAACAAGTGGACCGTGAAAAATAGAAACGTCTCCCCCCTGATTCCCCAAACCATCGATCGCCTTAGCGGATGCACCCTATTCACCAAGTTCGACGTGAGGTGGGGATACAACAACATCCGTATCAAAGAAGGAGACGAATGGAAGGCGGCATTCCTCACCAGCGAGGGGCTATTCGAACCAACCGTCATGTTCTTCGGCCTCACTAATTCACCGGCCACTTTTCAGATGATGATGAACACCATCTTCCGAAGGGAAGTCGCGCAGGGATGGCTATCAGTATACATGGACGACATCGCCATCCACACTAAACCAAGGGAAGGCGAAACCGAAAAACAACACCAACAAAGACACACAAACTATACGCACCTCGTCCTCGACAAACTCGAGGAAAACGATCTATACCTGAAACCGGAAAAATGCGACTTCGCGAAAGATGAGATTGACTACTTGGGAGTGATCGTCGGAAAGAACAAAATACGCATGGATCCCACGAAACTCAAGGGGGTTGCGGACTGGACAGTTCCCCGCACCCCGACCGAAGTACGGCAATTCCTGGGCTTCACTGGCTATTACCGATATTTCGTCCCAAACTACTCAAAAATCGCCCGCCCACTACTAGACCTTACAAAGAAAACCACCGATTGGCATTGGGGAGAAAGCCAGCACCGAGCGTTCGAAGAACTTAAAAACAAGATGTGTTGCAGCCCGGTGCTCACACAACCGGACTTCAACAAGTGATTCTACCTCCAAACAGACGCCTCTGCATACGGCGTGGGCGCCGTACTCTCGCAAAGGGGAGAAACCTCACCAACTTTGGCCAAACGCTCAAAACCAGTTACACATCCAGTCGCCTACTACTCCGCAACATTCATTCCAGCAGAACGAAATTATGACATCTATGAGAGGGAGCTGCTAGCCGTGATGAAATCCCTCGCACACTGGCGACCATACCTAGGATGGACAAAAGAACCGTTCACCATCCTAACCGACCATGCCAACCTCCAGTATTGGAAGTCACCACGGAACCTGAACAGACGAACGGCACGCTGGCACGCAGACCTCCAAGAGTACGACTACGAAATACAACACGTACCAGGGAAGGACAACGTCCCAGCCGATGCGCTGTCACGACCACCAGGCATAGACCAGGGAAAGGACGATAACCAAGGAGTCACCGTACTTCCACCCTCAAAGTTCATAAATCGGTCAAACTTGGAAACCACACCGTTCCCCGAAGAGAGGAAGAGGATGGCCATGATCCTCACCCACGACCACGTCACTGCGGGACATCCAGGGAGAGACGAAACGATAAGACGAGCAAGACAAGGACCGCGATGGCCAGGGATGAACCAATGGATCGCTGAATACGTCAAAGGATGCGCAACTTGCCAACAAAACAAAACATAACTCACAGGAAGAAGATTCCCCTGTTCCGCATAACCACCGACGAACAAACCCTCCCCTTCCAACAGGTGGCAATGGACCTCATCACCGGACTACCGATGCACAAAGGGAAGGACGCCATCCTCACCATCGTGGACCACGGATGCTCGCGGGCAGCCATCTTCCTCCCATGTTCCACAACGATAACTGGGCTAGGGATAGCCCAACTATACCTGGACAACGTCTATAGATGGTTCGGACTCCCCACCAAGGTTATTAGCGATAGGGACCCACGCTTCACCTCCCACTTTGGCCGAGAACTCGCGAAAAAGCTGACCACCCAGCAGAACTTGTCAACGGCCTTCCACCCGCAAACGGATGGGATTTCCGAAAGGAAAAACCAATGGGTAGAGCAATACCTCCGACTCGTGACGTCGTCGGCCCCCGAAGACTGGACCCATTGGCTGACGATAGCATTGGCGGTACACAACAACCGGAGAAACGAAACGACTGGCCTATCGCCCAATCAAATCCTTCTGGGGTACGAACCGGACTTATTCCCAGCAGAAACACCACCATCAAGGAACGAGACCGCCGAAAATCGGATCTCCGTCATGAACGAAAAGCGAGCCCAGGCCATCGATGCCATCAACCAAGTCGCAAAAGGAAAATCGGTAATCCCGTCACAATACAAAGTCGGAAAAGAAGTCTGGCTCGAAGCAACCCACCTGAAAGTCCGACATCAGAAGACCAAGCTGGCCCCAAAACGGTATGGACCCTTCAGGGTCATCAAAGAAGTCTCACCGGTGGCGTATAAGCTGAAACTTCCCGTCTCATGGAACATCCACGATGTGTTCCATGCATCCCTCTTATCGCCCTATCATGAGACGACCGCCCACGGGCCTAACTTCTCCCGGCCGTCACCAGACCTTATCAATGGGGAAGAAGAATTCGAAGTGGAACGCATCGAAGGTCACAGGCAATATGGGCGCACCAAGCGGCTTCAATATCTGATCAAATGGAAAGGATACCCCGATCACGACAACACATGGGAACCTGCTGACCAGGTCCACGCGGACGGGCTGATCAAGGAATACCAACAGAGACGCCCGACCAAGAAGATAAAAGGGCGACAGGGAACGCTGGAACCGTCATCCTCTCCACCCTGGCCTCTCGACCGACCAACCAACCCCTCCTTGAGTACATCCGCGACGACAAGAAAGACTCGCGGCCACTCCAACAAATCCTACTCCTACACCTACAGTTCCACATCGTTCCCCGTCTACCCAAGCGACCCCTCATCGAACGTCTCCACTGCACCGTCACCAGGGACAAAAAGCCCGCCTACTTCGAGTTCGCCCCCGGCCAGCCCTTTCGACACTTCCTCTACCTGTACCTCAACAAGCTCCCCCAGGACCACATCCTCCTACATCGGTGCTTCTGCTACGACCAATACTGCGTGTTCCACGGGTAAGTCATGTCCGACGCCTCCAACGACCCCTCCATCTGCTCGCCCAAAGGGACACCACCCCCAATGGCACCACCCCTCTCACCGTCTACTGCCGCCGTCGGTCTCCAGCTGGAGCCGAACGACCCCATCTCCCTCATGCACATCGCCCAGGGACTCCTGGCCACCATCCGTAAGAGGGAAGCTGACCACTGTACCGAGTCCGACACCTGGAGCGAGCAGATGGCCCTGCAGAAGCTCCGCTTCGAAGAAGCACTGGCTCGCGTGCAGCCAAGGGAGGACGCGCCAGAGGGGTACGTACTCAACATCAAGGAGAGGGCCCCTAACTTCGTCATCCCCATCCAAGACGGGTACTACCAGCCCGCATGGTGGGTCAAGCAGCTCGCCGACGGTAGGGTCGTGGGGCTCCCCAAGAGTCACTCCCCGGGTGAGACCCCCTATGTCGCCGAAGTATACGCCGAGCGCGATATCGACAGCGAGGACGAAGACGTCGTCCTCCCCTTGCAACCCTGGCTGCTCGCCCTGCTTAAAGGCAGTTCTAGCGTCTACAGCATGCTCGTCCAGGAAGTTCGGGACAACGGGGACTGGCCCCTCCAGGCCGAGGTCGCACGCTTCAGGGAGCTCGAGATCTCGCTCCTGGACATCAAGCTCCGCATCGACCACCTCCAAGCCGAGCAACGAGGCATGCGGGAGGCCCAGGAGGCGTCAAGGGCGCGCCTTGAGCTGGCCCGGCTGGGCAGCAAGACGGGCAATCTCCGGATGGTGGGACGCCCCGAGCAGCGCACTCGAGGGTATCGAGGGAGGAGGACGGCTCAGTTCAGAGGGGGTATGGACTAGATGCGGACATCTAGTCTAAGCAGCGGTGTGATGTAACCGGCTCTCGGGACGAGGCTAGCTTGTACGCCTCGTGGACCGAGGTAAGTTCCTGAACCGGGCTAGTACTGTATGGATTGATCGGATCACTTGTCATTGATGCGTGTAGCGCCTCGTTTTGATGTGGATGGACAGCAGGCCAGCATCGTGTTGTTTCAAGTTGCTGTGCCCCTCGTGTTTGGTTTCTAATACTTTGTACACATTTGTAGTTTTCTTGATGTACTTAAGGACGACCAACTTGGCCAGGTAGCGGCAAGTTGAGTCTCCTGTCTAAATAACAGAAGTCTCTTCCTTCTATTCAAAGCGGGGTCTTATCGACGTACTGATAAGACGGGAACCCACTGCTCCTTAGTCCCCTAAGTCGCTGTAAAGACTTAGCTTATGACCCAGCGTCCGTCTAAGGACACGGCCACTCTACCCAGATACGCCTTCTGTCAGGAGGTGTTCCCCGACTTAGTGCATAAGGGAGGACGCTGCACGTGCTTCGACGCCCCTCGGCCCAAGGAAGAGACAACTACTACGGACACTACTGAGCTCTAATCGTCTCGTCCATACCGGCGGTGACATAGAGTCTCTCGCCTATACCATCATTTATTCAGCACTCGGCGAGTTGCCTTGGACCAGCAATTCCACAGGCAACGATGAGGAGGTAGTCCTCCGTAATAAAACATCGATCACAGTGGAAGAGCTGTGCGAAGGCTTACCCGCTCCCTTCTGCAAATTCGTCACCTATGTCCGTTCTCTTGGCTTTGACAAGAAACCGGACTATCAGTTCCTTCATTCCATCCTCTTACAGTGCTCGGAAACCGTGACTGATCAGCCCATCAAAGCACCACCCCATGTCAGCGTGGACCGTGCACCTATCTTCACTAGTCGGGTGTAAGTGACCTCGCCCTCTATGAATAGCGGCACTAACTAGATTAATTTAGCCTTCACTCTTCGACTCGCGCGATTGCTAAACCGTCTCGGTACATACATCAAACACCCGCTCGGGCCACTCGTACAAGGTCCTGGAAGTAGCATGTTTTCGTAGTTTGAGACGTTGGGCTTTGAGGTACATGTAGGCGATGATGTATCACGCGTCGATTTTGTTGTAGAGCTGTAGTTTGATGTATGGGAACTAAGATTTGACTACAATTTTCGCGATCTGGATTGGGAGCTGAGCCGCACTCTAGCCGGAGAAACGCCGGCTATTTTGGCGGCGCGGCTCGGCGCGGCTAAGTGGCATGGGTGCCCACGGCACAGCTCGGTTAACAAGCTGACTGCCCGGCTAATTGTGGCTCGGCTAACGGCTCGGCTCGGCTCTTGTAGCCGCCGAAACACTAGAGCGGCGTGTGCGGGGGCGGCGGGGGTGGGGGCTGCGTGGGCGGGGGCTCCGCCTTGGGAACCGCCCATTCCTGTGCTGCGCGCGCTCGAACATTGGCGGCAACCGAGCGTGCGTCGAGCTTTGCGCGTTTGCCGGATTGCTCTCCGGCTCCGTATGGGTCGTTATCGCCCGCTCGCTTATGATTAGGCTCGCCGATGTGCTGGGCCATGAGCGAGCTATCGACTTTACCGCTGCCGCGCTTCTTCCCGCGCTTCTCCCCCATTCGCGCGGCCATCTCGGCCAGGTATGCTGATTGGGGGCAATATTTTCTTTTTCTGGGAGCCGGGAACCGTTGTCAGCCGCTGTCGCCGGGAGCACGAGGGCGGTGAGCCGCGATTGAATCACATTCAGTGATTTTGCAATCCTTGGGTCCCTCGGCACTTCGGTTATGAGCCGTTGTGATAGGCTAATAATTTCATTAGCCGCTAAAAGGATGGAAGCAGCGGCGTTGTAACCGGCTCCTGGGACGAGGCTAGCTCGTACGCCTCGTGGACCGGGGTAAGTTCCTGAACCGGGCTAGTACTGTATGGATTGATCGGATCACTTGTCATTGATGCGTGTAGTGCCTCGTTTTGATGTGGACGGACAGCAGGCCAGCATTGTGTTGTTTCAGATTGCTGTGCCCCTCGTGTTTGGTTTCTAATACTTTGTACGTGTTTGTAGCTTTCCTTGTGTACTTAAGGACGACCAACTTGGCCAGGTAGCGGCAAGTTGAGTCTCTTGTCTAAATAACAAAAGTCTCTCCTCTCCTATCTCACAGCGGGGTCTTATCGACGAACTGATAAGGCGGGAACCCGTTACTCCATAAGTCTACCGAGTCACAGTAAGACTCGGCTCATGACCCAGCGTCCCACCAAGGACACGGTCACTCTGCCAAGATACGCCTTCTGTCAGGAGGTATTCCCCGACTTAGTGCACAAGGGAGGACGCTGCACGTGCTTCGACACCCCTCGACCCAAGGAGGAGACAACTACCACGGACACTACTGAGCTCTAATCGTCTCGTCCATACCGGCGGTGACAGGCGTCGTCGTTATCTGCCGCGCCGTGACCAACTCGCTGGCTCGGTGACTCATGTTCACCCGAGTCGCTTGCGCTTGCGCTTCCGTTGCGAGGTGGCTGGGGTCCAAGATCCGCCCCCCCAAAGAAATGGACGACCGCCGCTATGTGCTTGCAAAGCGAGATGTTGGGGAAATCACTACAATTGCAAGTTGTAGTGATTAAGTTAATTTGATAATGCTTAGGGGAATTCGACGATTGCACTTCAAAGTGCAGATCGTCAATTTTCACGATCTTCTCAACGGGTGTCTCGGGGGCGCGCGTCAGAATTTGCTGACGGCGCTCCTCAGCTAAGTTCGGGCCTTCCATCCCCAGGGTTTGCCGCTTATGGCGGTGCTCAATATCGGGGAGGAACTCCTTCACGAGCGTGTGGATCAAATGATCCATGCGCCGATTTCTTTTCCCATCCAGCCAACCGCTCTTTAGAACATGGTGGTAGCTATATTTGCATACAGTAGTTAGGAATAAAATTCATTATATCAAAATAAGCAAAAACATACGCTTCCAATAGCATGTTAGTATCTCCCTTCTCAAAGATCGTGCGATTTTGGTGTGACATCGCGGACCACATCTCCTTGTAGGGGAGCCAATCCCGAGCGATGTATTGTGCCACGCTCTTGGGAACCGATGTATCTTCCTCGATGTACTTCCACGACGCGTTGAATTCATTGTCATTGGTTGTGCGCACCCAATCTTTGATAAGCGACCATATGTTACGAGCGGACTATCTCGTATGGCGCGTAAGCAACCTCCCAATGGCAGTTACTTACACGATGAGCTTCTGTATAAGAAGAGCCTTAGTACGTCAAGGCTAACCTCAGTACGTCGAGGCGTAAGCTAACTCAAACAGGAGTTAGATCTGGTAGCTGACTTAGGACTGGAACCTAAGCGCAAAGGATACGATGTGATAAGGGAGTCGAGCTGAGCGGCGAGCGTAGTAATAAACCTGGCGAGCCAGCGAAGTGAGATGGAGCTGATCGAACAAGTCGCAAGGGAATAAGCGAGCGAGTCGAAGACGAGCGAGCGAAGCTCAATGGAAGTTTATGGTCCTGAATTCACAAAGGAGACCAAGTCTGAAGCGACTTAGGTCTTTACAAGCATGCTAATATACAAGTACAGAAAGGCCGCATCATTGCGAGCCAAGGAGATCACTAAGCGAGTTGGTAATCGACTTAGTGATGCTTCGTAAGGTACTGAGTAATCGTACAAGTTTATGAGTAAGTAGGTGGAGAAATGATGCACACATGAGGAGTATAGTAGGAGGGAGTCAAAGTGAGTCGAAGTGACTGAGACTCTCGTGGCGTGGGAACATCTGACCGAATAGGAAGGTATGTAGGAATGAAAAAGAAGAAGACATAGCTGCTAAGTATCGAGATCACGGCAACGGCCGAAAGGAGTCCGGAAGGCGCTATAAGCGGGCCGGTGGTACACATGGTGAGAGAATATAAGTACAAGTAAGCGCGTGACACCAAGAACAGACGAAAGGCGTAACACCATAAGACTGGGAACTCCTTTGTATTGAAATGAGTCCGGATGGCCCAGAGGACGTGCCACCAGCAATAGAACACGCGGGGGCAGTCAGGGAAAACCGCCCGAATTGAATTCACTTGGGCCTGATCGCGATCGGTCATGAATATCGAAGGTGAAACGCCAGGGCTAAGTGCCTTGATCAAATTTAGAAAATATTGAATTGTCGCCTGTGTGCCGTTGGATGACAGCATCCAGGCAACCGGTACACCTTTCCAGATTGAGATTTATGACAAAGTACTGTAATTATTACATACCGTGGCCCCAATGATCTCGCGCCATTAGTGTAAACAATAGAATCCCCTTGTATTAAGTAACATTATGGGTCGCGTCGATGCCCAGGAACGCATTCCCAAGGCGCTTGTATGCGTCTTTTTGAAATTTGGACTGGATACACAGGATGAAGAGGTCGCTTGCGAGATCTGATCCGTCGGGAGGGGGATCTCGCTTGTCCTTGTAAAATGCAAATTCCCCCTCAGATTGGAGCATCTTCACCCAGATCCGAGTCAATTGAGCATCGTTCAGATCAAGTTGGATATTTGCACGTAGTACATCCTTCCTGATCCTACAGATCTCTCCCTTTGTGATGTAGTGATCCCTCTCATCTTCACTGAATCGCATTCGCAGTTTATTGATCTGTAAGCGATCAATCAGATCGGAAATGATCACAGAAGGGATCACTCACAATTTCTTGATCAGTGACCCCATATCTCACCCAGTCCTCTATCACTTCCCGCGTGGAAACCCGGATCCGAATATATTTCAAATTGTTCTTGCCGGTTTCATGGGAATGGTTAAATTCATATTTGCCCAATACGGTGTCGGTATCGGGATACGTCTTGATTTGAACGTAACACATCAGGAAAAGTGTCAGTACTTTTTCTTTGTCTTTTAGTACTTTTTCATGTCTTTTTTGTCTTTTGACTTTTAAAAAAGACAAGAAAGACAAAAAAGTCATGAAAAAAGTACTGAAAGACAAGAAAAAGTACTGACACTTTTCCTGATGCAGGGACACCCGCCCTCGATCCACTTGCTGCCAATCTTTCTTTCCCGCGTGGTCTTCTTCGCGTAAGGCTTGACTCCTCCGATCTCGTTACGCGCACAACGGAATGTCTCACAGGTTAGATAGACTTGTTGCTGCGCCTTAGATGTGCGGGTCTTAGATCGCCGAATCTCAATTCCAAGTGCCTTTTGCTCGTGTGTAAGCCAGCTCTCGAAGTCAGCCCTGGTTTCCCATTCGAGGTTATACCCGTTTTCCTCCCGATCGTATGTAATGCTTCCCACCATTCGGAGCGGGGCAGCGGGATCAGGGCCGGCACCAACCGGCATTACAGGAACATTGGCAACAGTGGGCTCAGGAGACGACATTTGGGGGGGGGGAGTAGGTGCTGTAAAGACGCGTGAAGACGCGTTCGCGACGCGTTCCCCCTGCACACACTTTGATTGTCCACACTCCACTCGTTGTGGATGATATTTCTGATGTAATCTTTATTTTTTATTTCGTGTTTTTTAAGCATTTTCTTACAAATAAACTAACTAAACGCGCGCGCCAACTTTTCTTACCGTACACGTGATGCGCCAAGTTGTCGTTGTCGTCGGAGCTCAAAACGGCTTAGTCACTCCCACATGGGTGGTTGAAAAAATGAAAGGACTGGCGCAGGCTGAGTTGGTCTACGATTAAACACTTTTAGATACTAAGTTACTACGGGATTCCTTCGCTTTGCCTTTCGCTGCATAGATGGCAGCTTGAAGATCTACCGGCTGAGAGTCCGTGCTCGACGATTGATGTTCGGGATCTGTCAACTCTGGGCTTGGTGGCGGCCCATGACCCACCTCGCCTTCGGGCTCTTTCGGCGACCCTAGGTCCAGCGATGGTGGAGTCACCACCTCGTTCTCGGGCTCTGTCGGTGGCGGCCCGGGTGCATGGCCTGAGGTCGATGGCGGATTCATAGGATCCACCTGGTACCAATGGGCCTCCGCCGGTGGTGGATCGTCCGCATTCATCCAATGCATCCAGTCGAAGTCCGGGTCTGCCACCGGCCATGGTTTCGGGTTCGGTGGCGGCACAAAAGGGTTCAACAGTGACTCCTGCAACAGCGGCCTACCATGGATGTTAGACATATCGAAGCCTTGATACGCCGGGTCCTCCAACACCGCAATAAAATTAGCAATACAATTCCCCCGGGCGTGCATCGACGATGTCGATGACGAGCAGCTCGACGATTCCATCAATGAATCCGGATTGGCTATTGAGGATGCCGGGTTCGGCGCCGGCGCCTCCACGACGTTCGTCGACCCATGGTCGGGCCCCGAAGGCGCTGAGCTCGACGACGCATGTGTGCCCGACGACTCAACCGGGTTCCCCCACGTCTTGAGGTACTCCTCCCCCAGCTCCCCTAACTCTTCGTCCCCCCGCTTTCCCAACGCAGCTATCACGTCTTTGAGTGCTATGTGCGCCACATCGACGAATCCTTGACGTTTTTCTTGCACTGATAAAGGAGCCGCGAGAGCGAACTTGAAGTCGATCGTGGAAATGATGAGAAGGATTCCAGTGACTATGTCGTACCGGCGCATTTTTGTTGGATGTGTTACACAGATCAGATGATGTAGCCGATTGAGTGGTCAATGTAAGCGTTTAGTATGTTCAGTTGTCAAAACGGAACGTGTAGTCGCAAAGTCCAGAATAAACGAAAGTGAGCTAAAATTTTGAAGAAGGTGAAGAATTGGCGAATTACGAATGAAGGGAAAGGTACACGCACTATCCAGTACCCAGTGAAGTTAAGGTGAGCAAAGAGCTAGACTGCTAGAGAGGACATCGGGAGTTGACACGATTTTATATTCGCATGCACACCAAGGCCATGAACAGAAGCACAGGATCAATATGATGTCAGATCATTTCAGATATAAAAAGTATCTCATCTGAGAAACGAAATGCCAACGAGCAGGCCAAGTACCTGTGTTGATGCTGTTCGTTCTGTTTCATCCAAGACTTATCTCTCAACGCCCACTTTAGGAAGGAGGGATTTGTAAGATATTTATGTCAGCACATAGCAGGGTGAACCGAAAAGGAAACTGTGGCTGAGCGGACAGAACAGGAAATGTGCTCCAAAAAAGGAAAGGGGTGGCTGAAAGCTGAACATGGCAATCGATCCCCACGGTTTGGGCACCTGCGAGGCGTGCCCTTCGACTCAAATGTTTTTTTAAAATGTTTTTTTTTTCGAATGTCTTCTTTTCTTCATGTTTCTTTTTCTTTTATGTTTTTTTTTTCTTCATGTTTTTTTCTTCCTGTTTTTTTTTCAAACATTTTTTTTCGAATGTTTCTTTTTCTTTTATGTTTTGTTTTCTTTATGTTTTTTTTCGAATGTTTTTTTTTTTCAAATGGTTTTTTTTTTCGAAATGTTTTTTTTTTTCAAATGTTTTTTCTTCGAGATGTTTCTTTTTTTTATATGT
This sequence comes from Russula emetica, assembly GCA_015178925.1. NCBI lineage: Eukaryota > Fungi > Basidiomycota > Agaricomycetes > Russulales > Russulaceae > Russula > Russula emetica. Next base: position 11,021 of record WHVC01000134.1, on the reverse strand, counting down.
TTTTTTTTTTTCGAGATGTTTCTTTTTTTATATGTTTTTTCTTCGAGATGTTTCTTTTTTTTTATATGTTTTTTTTTCGAGATGTTTCTTTTTTTTATATGTTTTTTTTTTCGAGATGTTTCTTTTTTATATATGTTTTTTTTTTTCGAAATGTTTCTTTTTTTGAATGGTTTTTCTTTCTTCAAATGTTTTTTTCAAAGTTTTTTTAAATTTACATCCATTAAAAATTTGTCTTTCTTTTACAGTGATAGCATCTCTTAACATATTAATGTGTGCTTTATGCACTTTTTGGCACACAACACCAGCCAAAAAATAAAAATCAGGTAAAATGTGACAATTTGCAGGAACATAACTGTATGACTGTTTAAAATGCCTTTTTTCAAAAAATAAATAAAGTGCAACAAAGTGCAAGTGCCCTGCCAAAAATAAAAGTGTGTTTGGACATGTTTTTATTTTTATTGGCACATGTGATATAACATTCTATTACCCCTTTGTAACATTGTAATTTACATATTATCTAGATACTTTATTAATTTGCAAGGCATACTAAAGCACACATTCCATTGCATAAAGCACCATAATCATCCTAGCAATAGCAGAGACTTAAATAAGTTGCCTCTGAAGTATAAGAATGCACAATACTCAAAAAAAAAAAATCTGTAGTCAAATTAATCTGTAACTTTCTGAGCTGATTAAGATAAAGATCTCATATGTCAAGTTACTATATAGTACATTACTTACAAGTTGTAGTGCTTTGTTATAAATTGAAATAATTCAACCCAAAATGGAAAACTAATTTTATTTGACATTCAAAGTGTTTTTTTTTGGAAAATTCAGAAAACATTGTTGCTGTTGCCAAAGTATGCAATAGCAACAAAATTTTGTGAGTCTAAATGTATTACAGCGGATTCCACAAACCATGTCGTGCGCCATTTTTACAAAAAAAATCGGCTAATTTCTGGCAAACTCCGTCACATCACATCAGCAAGATGACACGTGGCTAGAATGCCTTTCGTAATCAAGGATTACTGGTGTGACAAGTTATGGTCACGATAGTCACGCCACAGACATCGGCTAGAGCAACGGAAAAAAAAAGAGTGAAGGGGGTCAGCGAATAACAGTGCATGGAGTTTGCCGGAAATTGGCCGATATTTTTTTTGTAAAAATGGCGCACAACATGGTTTATGGAATCCGCTGTAAATGCACTTTTATACTTATCTTTTATATATCTCTTTCTTTTACTATAGTGTTTGGTGGAGTTGAATTTGCATGTAGTAGTTGAAATTGATTTTTCTTGAATTCAAATTACAGCATTTCTACTTTAGAGTTTTATGGGATATATTGTTATAGGTCTCTAGCATGTACATGTAAATTGGCTAAGGTGTGCTGTCTCAGGAATATATTGTGCAATGGTTACTGAGAATGAGAGTCACTGATTTTTGTCAAAAATGGATCCTATAGGTCCAAATTGCACCAAATCACTCCGGAAAAATTCTGTCATAATTATAATATACATATTAATGTGCTCCAATACTACATTCATTGCTATAAAGGGTTGTGCTCATGCAATGAACAAAGGAGTGTCCTGGCTGTCTTTGTTACAGAAATGTCACAAAGAATTTTAAACTCTGAAAACAGCAAAAAGCATTGCCAATTTTCTTAAGGACAAATGAGATGCAGCAACCCAAAGGTGGACATGTGACCAATGGCACATCTAGAAGCATTGTTGGAGCAGCCCAAGTGGCCCAAGCAGCAGTTGAACTTTGAATGTGTCTGTCATGCTTATGGACTATCTTGCTCACTGCATGAGCACAATAACTCACAGCAATGAATATAAAATTAAAGCATGTTAATATATATATTATGATCATAACAGAATTTTTCCAAAGTGATTCAGTGCAATTTTGGACCTACAGGATCCATTTTTGACAGAAATCACTGACTCTTATTCTCAGTAACCATTATGCAATATATTTCTGAAACAGCACATCTTAGCCAATTTACATGTACATGCTAGAGACCTATAACAATATATCCCATAAAACTCCAGAGTAGAAATGCTGTAATTTGGATTCAAGAAAAATTAATTTCAATTACTATATGCAAATTCAACTCCACTGAACACTACAGTATATACTATAGTATTTCAATCAATTTAAATGTTACAGGTTACACACCTTTAAAATTTCCAAAATATTTTAGCAGTCACAGGTTACAAAGGGGCTGTTTAAATGGGTTTCAGACACAGTTACAAAAGACCAAAAAATTAAAATATTTCTGCCTGGCCCTATGGCCCACTAAATGCATTAAACTTTAAATTCCTGATTCCTTTTAGCATAAGTTCTGAAAATTTTCTAAGAGTCACAGGTCCCAAACAGGCTGTCTAAATTGTCACTTTTGGAAGTATAGTAGCTGTCATGGGTCACACCCCCATCTGAATTGATTGGAACATTATAGTATCTTTATATATAATACTATGGATTGGCATATAAATAAGCTATATTATATATATTTATTATTCACACAATAATATGGAAATGAATTGCTAAGACAAAGGCAGGGGTTTGGGGGCGCAGCCCCCAACAAGCTGATGGCCTGTGCTGTAGGCAATGGGAGCGAGCTTGCGAGCACCCGTGCCGGAGGCACGGCCAAAAGCTTGTCATCAAGTAAAGATCATTGCATGTGTCAACAAGGCCGGTTGCGGTGTTTCCGGGTCTACGGTCCGCGATTAGATAATGCCGACTGCGCTTCAATGCCGGGTCCCGGGCCATATCCCAGCACGCCACTTCCCCATCTCGCCAGCACTCTCGATCATATACACCTCCCAGCTCCTCCACAAGTTGAGGCTGTGATCAGGAACCTCCCTCTTCATGTACGTCGATGACGGCCTCATTTCTGCAGCTGCCAGCACTGGCACATGGTCGCAAACGACGGGACGCCTACAAGATGGCTATCGCGAGTGCGTGGATCGTGACTCGGACTGGCTCATTCGAGCAGGGCTCGACATCGAGCCTGACAGGTCCGAGCTCATCTCCCTCACGCGACGACCGGGAACGGCCGGGAGAGGTTGCGGGAACGCCGCACATCCACCTCTTCAATCCGGTGATGTCCACATACTACCGTGTCGCAACATATCCGATACTTACGGTTTTTCTTCAGCGCCGACCTCACATGGGATCGGCACATCAAAATAATGTGCAACTGGGCCAAAGTCTCACTCAAATCCTTACAGATTCTCGGCAACGCAGTCAGAGGACTCGATTTTGCCTCATGGAGGCTCGCATACAACGCGGTCTGCCTCCCGGTTCTCACTTACGGCCTCGCCCTCTGGGTCCCCAGGGCGCTTGGCAAACACTAAAAACAAGTCAACGCGGTCCAAAATCAAGCCGTCCGGCTTATCTCAGGCTCTTTCCACACTGCCCCACTCGAGCCCCTGCACGAAATCCTGACAATCCTTCCCTTTAAACTCCGTGCCCACATGTTCCTGCTGAACGTTTCCCTACGCTGCTGCAGACTCCCACGCGAATCCCAAGTCTTCAAACACCTGGATCCAACAGGAGAAGACTGGACCACGATCAGAGAAGAAGACCTCTCTCTCCCGCAGGCGCCGATCTCAGTGACATGGCGACGCAACTTCACCACAACGCTTACTGGAATAGCTCAAAAGTTCGTTCCGGAGGCGGTTCTGAAGGTCAATCCCCATGCAATCCCGCCCTGGGGGCTGCCCAGATGGGGGAACCGGCTAGCCATGGACTCGACAATCTCGACCACCTGCAAATGCAAAAGAGACTCGCGCCGCACCCTCATCCGGGAGATACACACACTCTCAGGCTCGGAGTCGTCACAAGTCTTGCTGGTCTACGCTGCAGATGGCACAGCCCCACAAGGTGAAGGTAACGACCTACAACACTGGTATGCTGTAAGGAAGGCGTCAGAGCAGAGCCACGCTCGGATCGGAGCGGAGCAACTGCGTCGGAGCGCCCGTCAGCCACAAGCCACATCTGTATACTTTTTCATCATCGTTCATCATCCCCTTTCCTCTTTTCATTGCCTCATTTTTCATCCTTTCTCGATCATCTTTGTATTCACTCGTTTAGCACCGTTTCATAGTTACTGATACATTTCTTTCATTTTTCATACTCAGGCGCAGCGTTAACTTGCGCACCGGTCTTGTTCTCGCCGACACAGGTGCTCAGTTAGGACTACTTGTATTTAAGCCAGCCTCGCTCGTCGAGGAAGGGCATCTCATCCTCGTCTTCAGATCAGAATCAAGTGTTTTCTCTTTCTCCCCTCTTTCTCTCGTGCGTTCTCTCGACCCGACTCCCCTCGCTCGACACTCGCGTTTGTGGAACCGCTGTCCACAACGCCTCCTTCTGTCTAGCTCGCTCCCTCTCTGATTTCTTTTATCTACTTACTCCCTTATCTCCCCCATGGATGACTTCTCCAATCTCGCAGCCGCTATCTTAGCTACAATGCGACTGCAGCGGTCACCTACCATCAAGGAACGGAGGTATGACACAGTGAAAGGCTAATTGACACACAGAAGGCAGGGAACCTGATGCACAGCACGAGCCCTAGAGTCTGCAGCAGTCCTGGCGCAGCTAATACTCAACAACTGGCAAGTAGAGGGGAGGCCTATCCCTGACAACGTCACCTGTTGGAATCCGAGCACGCCTCGGAGCTCGGAACGGAACGGATCGTCGGAGCGCCCAACGACTAAGCGCGTATGCGCACACCACGGACGATCGAGCAGCAAGCCCATGTTTCATACCTACAGCACGGGGACCTCATCTGTGAGGTCCCATACATTCCTTAGCATACAATTAGCATCCGTTACCATACCCCTGGGGCACAGAGCCCGCGTAGTAGACACATATATAAGCAGGGGCTTTAGAGCCCTGCCACCTCAGTTATCGTGCCGCACGCGCGACCACTGAGCATTACATCTAATCTAGATCCTCTCGCGCGCGTCCGCTTTATCTCACCAACTCTATTAGTTTGCAACATCACCATCGTCACGAACTATGCTGGTTCTATTAGTGTGCTATTGAAGTCTGTGCAAATGACCCTAAACTGCCCTTCTCGAATGCAAGACATTTGCCGCAGATGATGTCCGACGGAGTCCGACGGCGATCGGTCTTCGCACGAACTCGGAGGTGGCAAGTCCAGCAACATACTACTGTGTAGACCTTCTAAGCGTGTCTCAATGGGTCCGAGTCCAATATATCCGTGTTATACTAACCTACTGGATGTCAATCTGAAAGTAGTTTCGATTTATGTACTGTAATCACGTCAGAAAGGCCGGGTGTGCGGTTTCCGGGTCTACGGTCCGCGATTAGATACTAACAGTGCACCGGTTGCGGATTGATGGACCTGCGGTCCCCAGGCCGTGACCAAGTCAACGGTCTACAGTACGATAGAACACTTTCAAACACTTTCAGATACTATGTAACTTGCAGCATTGTATAGCAAATCGGATTCTCTGACAGTTGAACAACAAATTGTTTAGAGTAAATGAGAAGGACATGAGCCAATGAGGTGCTTTTCTCTGGTTTGACGATGGGCGCCGTCACTGCAGCTTTCTGTGGCTTAGAACAAATTACTGTTTCCGTTTTACACGGGACCCCTCCCTACCAAAAATCCCCTTCGTTTTGCACTTCGAGTCGTTCACCTAGCGACTTGATTGCTATAGGATTTATATCGGCACGGTGACGCGTCCTCTAGTTTGAAAAAGACAAGCGAACCATATTGTTAGCCGGCTGCCTAAGACCTATCGCTACTGGCAGCCTTGATCCTCATACTCAAACTTGTCTATCTAGCCGCCGTAGCTGTGCCACGTAATACAAAATCGTCAGCGCCGTCTAGGAATGCCATGATATACGGTGTAACAGTGGTATAGCTACACTTGGGGCCGCGAGGGTGGGTGTGTCGTCCAGGGCAGCGGTCAAGGCCACAATACAGGGAAGTGCTGACTGAGAATACACAAAAAGAGGGCGACAGCGAGGAGGCGGCGGCGAGGACAAGACAGACAGCGGTCCCATGGTGTCGAACGGTAAGGAGAGGGAGAGAGAGGGCACAGAAACAAAAGAAGAAAGAGGGGAACACACTGATATTCGACACGATGCTCTCCTCGCCTGGGAGGAGGGCGAACTTAAATACAAGTGGAGGCCCTACTGCTTCGAGTTAAGGAGGCGGCGAAGGTGTCGGAAAAGTGCGGATGCGGGTGTCAACGCTAGAAAATCGTAAAAAAAAAGTTGTTAGTACCTAAGAAAGAGTGACTACGACTGAATACGAGGGGCGTACTGTTACCCCATGGTTGCGGCAAGAGTTGATCGTCGTCGTCCAAAGGTCGAAGAAGGAGAGAGGGGCAAGGAAGGAGTAAAGGGAGAAATGGAATGACCATGAGGGCGGGAAGTGAGAACGCACGCTTTTCACTCTTTTTCCAGTCAAAGCCTCACGTCCATTGCCAACCACATGCGCAAGATAACTCTAGCAAATTCCATCTCTTCCCGTCCTCATGGTCATTCCATTTCTCCCTTTACTCCTTCCTTGCCCCTCTCTCCTTCGACCTTTGGACAACGACGATCAACTCTTGCCGCAACCATGGGGTAACAGTACGCCCCTCGTATTCAGTCGTAGTCACTCTTTCTTATGGCGTTTTCGGAACCGTGTCTAAGTTACCATCATGCAGCCGCGCATCATCACAACGGGATTCCATCAATCAATAAAAGACGGTGACTCAACACGGTTTGTTGCGACAATCAGGTGAATTTGCCCTCCGCTGCTAATACACTCTAACTGAAAAATGTTACCGAAATACAGTATATATACCCTAATAGACGGTGTCTTTCGAATTTTGTGACGAATCGAGTGAGATATCGAGCTGCCAGTGATCTACAAAAGGGAGATCCTGTAGCGTGCAGTCACTGGCACATGGCCTGAGATGCTGTCCTCATAGAGCACCTTCATACAACCCTGATCCCCCTTTACAATGGCAACTCTATCTCCGAGGCAGTGGACTGGCGGTAATGAGAGAACGAGACGTTAGCGCCAAGGGGTTCTTTGTTTTGTTGGCTTGTATATGGTTGGCTTTGTAAATGGTAAGGCAGCCCCTTTGTTCCCAAAACGGTCATGTGAAAGAAAACTATGTTTCTCTTGACCTTGGTGTTTCCAATGATCCCGAGGCACTGGCAATCAGCCCCCTGGGCCAGCGGCTTCAACACCAGTCGTTGGCGACCCATTCGATTGTTTTCCATCTCATTTTTAAGGACACTCGCTTTGTTCTACTCAGGAAAGCTCCCAGCCCCCCGGCCGTTGGTTCTTGTCAACTACACAGTCGAGAACCACGATGTCTCCCCCTCCTAATGAGGTTTACACTGTCTTCTCTTTCATTGGTTTCGTGTTATGCGCCATTCCCTTGTATTGGCACCTTGAAGGTAACGTGGAAGTACACACTTGCACGTGGTAGGAGTACTCATTCTAAAATTTTACGGCGTAGCTCAGAATGCAGGCACCTGCTTATACATGATCTGGACCGGTCTTGGATGTCTCTTGCAATGCATCAATTCGATCGTATGGAACAAGAACATGATCAACAGGGCTCCGGTCTACTGTGATATCTGTAGTCCTTTTATATGCTCTGTCTCTCGTTCACTCACTCTCCGTCACCCCACAGCAACCCATATTCAAGTTGCGCTCAATGTTGCAGTACCGGCTTCTTCACTTTGCATCAATCACCAGCTCTACAGAGTTGCCAGGATGAAAACGGCAGGGATCACAGATGTCGAGAAGCGCCGCAACTTGATATATGATTTGTTGATTGGTGTTGGCATTCCAGTTCTCCAGATGATTGCTCGTGAGTGCGCTTAGCCATTCGCTGCCAACCGGTTGAATACAAGGACGCTATCTATCATAGAGTACGTTGTTTCAGGGAATCGTTACGACATATTTGAGGATTACGGCCCTTCCTTCTCTATGTGGCGTACGCCGCTAGCCTTTGTTTTCTTTTCTGCTTGGCCAGTAGCGATTGGCTCCATATCTCTCTTCTACTGTGGTGAGTAATCCTGGCTTCCCTCCGCTCTTTGGTACCCTGGCTTATTAGTCCCAGCCATGGCCATTTACGCGTTCCACAAGCGCAGACGAAACCACATGCAGTTAATTTCCGGTGCCAATCGTGGCCGGTACCTCCGCCTGATGGCTATTTCCTTCATCGAGATACTCGGGACTATTCCGGTGGGGACGTATTTCATCGTGTCCATTGCGAAGATGGGTGTCGTACCTTGGAAGGGTTGGGCTCTCATGCACAGCCACTATTCTAAGGTCGTACAGGTCGCAGGCTTTATTTGGAAGAATGACCCTGTGTCGTCCCGAAACCTCGAACTGTCTCGCTGGTCGCTGGTCGCATGCGCGTTTATCTTTTTCGCGTTGTTCGGTTTTGCTGGTGAGGCGCGCGAACATTATTATCACCTATACAAGTCGCTCGCCAGACGTATCGGCAAGTCGACGTCCACTCCCTGCGGAGCGCCGCTCGCGTGCGTAGTTCGTTTACCGTCTTGGTCTGTCCTTACAGTATTCATCTGGGCTTACGTCAGTCAATTTTTTTTGCAGTACTACTCCATCAGTCCCTTATGTGAAGAAAAACGGTGGGGTCACAAACCCTATCATGGTCCAAATGGGTCGAAACAAGGACAGCTTGAGCATCTCCGAGTCACTCACCGACCAATTTTCGACTCTGTCCATTTCTATGGAAAGCACCCTTAATCGGGGTTCTATGACCTTGAAAGATTCGGATTCGGACACTGTGTCATTTTACACTGCGAAAAGCTTTGATGAGTTCGGGATGGAGCATCAGAGCCAGCTAGCCCCGCCGCCAGGTCTCCTGCCAACTGTTCGTCCTGTATCTGTTCCATCAGTCCCGCCGCCGGTGTTCCTGCCAGCTGTTCGTCCCTCATCCGTGCCATCAGCCCCACCGGGGATTCTGCCAACTTTTCATCCCGCATCTGTTCTACCTCATCTCCCCGACCCGACCAAATCGACCATGCCAGTGCATGCATCCTCCAGCGTTGAAACGGTATAAAGAACCTGAACTTGGCCGACTTCGTCACACTCTCGTTTCCTTCTTGAATTTCTTCTGTCTTATTAATAACCACTGGCTGGACACAGATAAACACTCTCATTTGTAACTATTATCGTTTTGCATAACCCAAGCTGATGTATTAGATGTAAAAATAGTGCTTCCCAGGTTTCAGTTGTAACTTTTTTTCACATAGAATTATCTTCCTTTTAGAGTTCTATTTTATTCACACAGTACGGTACTAATCACGGCCCTGTTCCACACTGATTGTAGCCCATATCCCAGTTTTTTGACACCCTATGCATAAATAAAATGTAGCATATATTTATATTTAGGTCAACAATCCGAGTCCGAGTCAGCGATAGCCTTCCGAATGAATGTTCGCCAGTTTTCGCAGGTGAGGTTGACTACATGGACTTGTGGTATGATCATAAACACTGTTCTGGCACTATGATGGGACCTTGGTTTAATTAGCTAGATTCGGAGGAAAAAAAAACAAGCGACGAGAGAGCAAGCTATTATTACTAGACTGAGTTTGGCCGTGCGCGCGTAGAAAAACGGAAAAGTGAGACAATACAACTTGAACGTAATCTGGCAATGAAAGAGGAGGCCGCTGGGAGCGACGAATTTCGCGGAAATTTTCTTTTTTTTTGAGTTAGGATCGGTAGCCAGGGCTTGCCAGTGTGCGCAACAGGTCTCGGGAGTTACTGCACTGGCAAGATGCGTCCTGCCAGGAATCAACTTTCTCGGATCAGATAGTAAACTTCAAAGTAGCGAGGACATCTGGTTTGATTTGGATTTAGCTAACTTACCAGGTACGGGTACGTATAAATCGTGTAATCCTAATCGAAGCTTAAACTGTCCTAGTATTTGTACAGTACGACGTCATAATCTACTGCGTGTATCGAGATGAGATGAGCGAAGCACTGGCAGAGGGTGAAGGTCATACTGTATGCCAATATACGATTTGGGAAGGTATTTACAATCGATTGTACAAACCCATCGTCTATATCTGACAGACGGTTGCTAATGACGATCATAATCATAGGGGAAATAATCTGACTGGTGGGTAAGTAGCGAAGTGTTCGATTAGGGGGAATAGTCCGAGGGATGTCCGCGATGAGACGACTCGCCGAGGAATAAAAAAGAGAAAACAGGAAGAGATGGACAGGGTATGGTGATACTAAGTATTCAAACTGACTGAGAGCCGACGCGATCAGACTTCTTTTGAGGTTGTACTGTAGGTTAGCTCATACGCCAGGCGGGTGGAAACCAGGAAGAGCTGGCCAGTTGCCGAGCTGTGCGGGATCACCACCAATGCGTACAAACACACCATGTGATGGCGTCGGGCCGTCAAGAACAAACAGCTGGTGCCATCCCGGAGGCGAGACTTGCGCGTTTGGTGGCGCAGCGACAGTACAGACGTGACTCCGGCACGAAAAAGCCGGGAAGATGGTGCGTCCGCCCATAGTATTGCCATGGGTGCTCGACACCGCCGCAACAAGCGAGACGCGCATCTTCTGTCCCTGGAATAATCGCACCATGATCCGGTACTGCCCGCCATACACCCAGTCGGTATTTGGTACAGTCAAAATGGGCTGAAGTAACCCCTGGGTTAGATATGGCGGGATGTACACTTCGATGCGTAGTTCCTCGGGTAACCCCGGCGTTTGGGGATCCGAGCCTGAGATCAGCACGCGGCCATCGGGAAGAAGGGTAGCCTCGGAGTGGTACATCCGGGCAATTGTTGTGTTGCCGAGTATCGAGAAACGTGAGCCGATAGGTTGCGAAGGATCGTACAGCAGCGCTGACAGGTTCGGGTCGCTTGCGAGGCCAAAGCCGGCGACACCTTGATGCGCACCGTTCACGATCATGTAAGTGCCGTCGGGAAGTGCCACCATGCAGGGCATGACACGCTTTGAGGGCTACTCTCAGATCTGTCAGGATG
>WHVC01000133.1:0-66527 GCA_015178925.1 Russula emetica | reverse complement strand
CCTTTCCGAACAAAAACGAGCTAGAGTAAACTCGTCAGATGACAACAATCAACCAAATCTCAAGCAAAAGTGGAAGCAACGCACCATGTAAGGGTTAGCAGTCGATCCAGTGGTGTCCGCGAGCACCTCCTCCTTCGACACAACGCTAACCTCCGAATCGTTATACTTGAACCACGAATCGGAGTTTTCGGGTAAATGCCTCGAATAAAAGAAGTAATGGCCCCATTGCGGGGTCGATCCCCGATGGATGAACACGGACGTGAGTTCGTAGACGGCCTCATGTTCGTCCTTCCATATGTCCTCCAGCTCTTGCTTCATACTGGCCGCGCTCGCGCGCAACAACTCAAGCTCCTCTTTGACGTAATCCTGTTCCGCGGTCAAATCCGAGAGCAATTGATCGTCGAGTTCCGGTAGATGGATTGTGTCATTTAAGCCTTTGAGGATATCATGCGTGTTGCCGAGAGCTGATGTGAACGGAGCATGCTAGGGGTTTAAAAGCGTTAGTAAATCGTTGACGTTCGTTCTCTTATGGAACGTCAACGCCGCGCATGCGCACCTGTCCAGTTGTCAGAAGGTGAATCCGATCTCGACACCTGCTCAGGTCCGTTAGAATAGCCTTCGAGCGTGCCCTCTTATCCGGGTTGGCGCTATCAAGGAAACGATCCATGCAGATCGTTTCGCCGAATTTTACGTATGCCTGTGATTTCCACGATTGGCCCGTCTCGCGATCCCATTGCACCCTCTACATTATGCAGAAACGTGTTGCGAACTTGGATAATAATCACAGCTGGGGCCACATACCTGAAGTTGAATTTGTAATACAGGGGGAAGATCAACGAGAGTAATCTCCATCGAGACGGTGTTCGAATAGAGCTGCGCCGTTGAGTGAAAATAACTGCTGAGGCCGTCGTATAATTCGTATCCTTCATCGGACACGCTAACGGGAAGGATGGAAAAGACGTTTCGCTTTCGTGGGTTGACAATGTCCGTGAGCCTTCAGACATAGGGGCGACCAAACGTTGCCGCAAGGTACCATAGAACAATCTGTTCGACAATAGTTGGATATAGATCACCGAAGGTCACGGATCCGAAGGCCACACACCGTTTCACCACGCTAGACTTTCGTCTTCCGATTCGTCCAGTCCGTCAAAACTTCAACAGGGCACTCTCAATCTGAAAGACACAGTTGTCCATGCATTCCGAGACATCATGTTGCCGCCCTACAATACGACGCAACAATCAATCAGCACAAAAGAACCGGAAGATGGGACCGAACAACAGAATCGCACCGAACATCATAACGGATTCCGCCGTTTTTCCTCGGTGGCAATGGGGGCGGCTTCGTGCCTGGGGGAGCCGGAGCGGGCGTTTCGTTCACATCCTTCATCTCCGTCTCCGAATCACCGGCGCCACCCCACGCCGGACGGCCCAGCATCCGGGTTCTTCGAGATGATGACATAGTTGTCCTTGTCCGTGACCGAGTCGTCAATGGACATACGAGATCCAATCTCCTTTTCCCGCGAGCGTTTGCCAAGAACGGATGAAGATGATGCTCTTTGGAGAACCTACCGGTGAACTCGTGAGGGTACCCGCGCGAGGTAACGCATCTTCCACAAGTGTGGCGTCCGTGTCATTCGAAGAGTCCGTCGCGGTCTGCTCGATGTCATCCTCCTCGTCTTTGGACGTGACGAGTGCAAGCTTTGCTAGTTCCATCGTCGGCGTAATCGAAGCGATGTCGGCATGCTCGAGGTCCCAAAAGAGTTGAGCAAGCTCGCTGACGACTACGGGTGAATCAGCAACAGCCAAGTTGGAGAGGGCAATAATACAAACACTTCTTGGAGCGCAGGATCTCTTTGCGCGTGACCAGACGCCCGCCAACACGGTGTCGTTTCAGATCATCATCGGTAAGCTTATCCTCGTCCATGCCCTTTCCAGAAGAATTCTGTAATCGCACGATGGCCTCTCGGAGGTCCTTGATTGTGTAGAAGTACTACGATGGATCAATAAGCCAGAGGCGCACTGTCGGTGATAAGCGTGACGTACCTGAAGAAGCGAGTTTAAGTAGCATGTGTTCCCTAGCTGGTTAAGACCTCTTGGCCAGTCCTGACGAATAGCAAGCACGAACTCTCCGGCTACGCGTGATATCAGTCCCACAATTGTCCGGCGAATGTCAACAAAGCAGTGTCACGCACGGTCGGTGCCGGTCTCGAGGAACTTGCGCAGGCGATCGCTGTCCCTCATCTCCGCGATGACGGAGACGGCTTCACGCATCCTATCGACCTGATTCGGCTGATCCTCGACCTAAACCACGCAACGCATCACGCACGGCTCCTTGCATCAAAGAAGAAAAAAATGCGGGCGTACTCTCATCGAGAAGATAGTGATGAGCATCCATCGTCGATCTCCGAAGGTACCTCGAGCGTCGAGTAGGCACGTTCGGGGGGTCATGCCACCGTCTTTCGCTTGTTCCCACTTCTTCCACAGAGCCTGACTCCCACGCATCTCCGCAATGCGCCGGAATGCATCGTTCGCTGTCGACAGCCGCTGACCATCACCACCCTCGCGCCAGGCACGCCGGATAGCTTCTCTCCATGCATTCTCAACGAATTCGTCCGGTACATCGTCGTCATACTCGACACCAAGGGTTCCACCGACACCGAATCCGAAGATAGCCGGTGTCTCCTGGAAATCTTCGTGCGTAAACCGGCCACGCTCGCGCTCGTCGAAGACGAAAGACTGGAGTGTTTGTGAGGGTTCATCGGTCATAGTGGTAACCATTTGGCAGACGGTATAGAAGGAAGTGAAGTAATCGATTGTATGTGCGGGGTTGCAGCGGGCCTGGGCGAAGTAAGCAAACGCGAGCAAGTCTGTGAGTTTAACGTTAGAGAATGGGAACAAAATCATGTTATTCCGGTGCACCTGGAGAATAAGTGGTCTTAGTCAAGCCGAGATTCGTCAAGGAATTGTCAATTTTCTCGTGGTCGCTGAGAATTTGTGGGAGCTGCCCTCGAGCGACTGTACAGATGAGGTCAGGCACGACAGTCCTAGGTGGGTGGACCTACTCTGTTCTGGATGAGCTCCAATGGCATGTTGGTATTCCTCGCGCGCGCTATCGAGTTTGACCCAAAGCCTGTGAGAGCTCGGGCTTGCCCTAAGCGCTGGGGCTGTGAATGCACGACGTTGATTACGCCATACCGTGCTAACTGCATAGACTGTGAGCCTACCATGTCTCTTCGAAAAGTCAGCCGTCCAGGCGCTGAGTTCTACCCAACCACGAAGCAATTTGTTACGCGCAATCCTGCTGGCAGGCGAGTGGGGATCTATGTCGGGTGGACTCAAAGAAACATCTGACACGGATCCAGCTATTTCGAAGCCCAAACTTTCGAATATACGGGAACTGGAACCAAGAACAGAGGCGCTCAGCGAGGCAAAGGGTGGACACGGTACATGTCTCACAGTGTGTTGTTCCATCCCAGCCTGGATTGGAATGTCTTTCCTGACACAGGGAGATTTCTGGCTTCACCCTTCCACACCCGATTTCTATGATTCTAAGAAAAGCGTGAGCGAATTCAGTTTACAAAGCCCTACAGACACACGTACTTTAGGATCGTCTCGAGAGTTACGAGAGCTGCGAGCTCTCCGCTCTTGTCCGGGGGTGGGCTCTCCATTTTGCTTTTGACCAAATCTTCAATCAATTTCACAGGGATAACGCCCGGGATAATATCCGACGCGATCACGTAGAACGAGCACTGACAACAGACATACAGATCAAGCAGATCACCTTCAACCTCCTCATGATCGACGTCCATCCGAGTGTCTTCTGCTGCTTGCTCCAGCGCAGACATCACCGTAGCCGGGTCGTCACCTCGAAGGGTCATCTTACGATGGCGGAGCTTAGACCGCTCTTCATTTTCCCACTGGCTCGCGTTGAACGGATGCGTGAGGCGGCGCGCGTTGACAACGCGCTCATAAGCGTGAAAGTGGTGGGTGATGTTGGCAGGGCCGAAAGGCTGCTCACCATCGCCGATACAGGAGTTTGACAACCTGCGACGGCTAGGATCTGGGAGGATGCCTTTGAATGAACGCGAGAACGGAGGGTTGACGGAGGAGGATTTCCAGATGAGAAGAACCCAGCCATTATGCTTCCGGCAGTAATATGCGTTTGGATGCGGGACGGCGGTGCGGACTTCTTCGGCGGTCGGGGAGTAGGTGAAAGATGAAGAAGCATGGGAAGATTGGTCATCGGTCAAGGAGGACGCACTATCCCCTGACCTGTGTTGCTTTGGCGACTCAGACGACGTAGGTTGTGGCTGTGTGGGGGTGGGGGCGGATGGTTTGAAATCAGGAGGAGTTACAGTGACAGAGAAGAGCGTGTGCTCAGGGTGATGGAGACTGTCCGCAAGTACGGGGGGTAGGATACCATGGCCAGGGCGGGCATTGTTAGAACGGACTTGGGGGTTCCACCAGTGCATCTCCTCGGATTCGTTCCGGCCATCGATGGTAACGGAACGTCGAGTCGAGTCGTTAACCCAGCCGCCCTCGAATTGCCCCCAGGATGGCTCGGGACCGCTAGCAATCCACCGATTAGTCGAAGAGAAAGGGTTGCTTGACGCACTGCCATAATACTGGCTACTTTGAGATGGCCACGGACTCGCATCCACACTTGGCCAGACACTTTCTTGCGGTGGGGTGCCATACACGAATGGACGACCATCCTGATTGGCAGCGTAGTCCGCCAGTGCAGGTAATTGTTCCGAATCGTCTGGGACAAGTTCGGGCTCACGAAAAGGGGACTTTTCGGACGGTTGTACTGTATAATGACCCGTTGATGCAGAGCCCAGAGAGGGGGCTGCTGGGCGACTGGGCAAGGGCGGGCGCTGGTTCTGAGTTCCGTAGAAGGTTGATGGGGGAATCGTTGCTACCCCCGGCTGACGTCGACGCGGGGTCCTCATGTGGATCGGAGGACTTGATGGTGTCGTTATTGGCCATGTGGGGGTAGCTTGAGGTGAGATGACAAAGTATGGACGCGGGGAATACTGGTCAGTGTAATAGTCAGAGTCTGGAAGGTGCTCTCTAGGGTTTTGAATGTGTACGGGGTGGAAGATGGCGGTGCGGGTCGTTATTGACGGTGTAGGAGGAAAGTGTTGGGCAGCCTTTGAGCGCAGAGGCAAACAGCGGAAGCGGACATGGGCTGCGGCTGACGCGTCCACTGCGACTGCCACTGCGACTGCCACACGAGGCACTCAATCACTCCCTCGAGCCCTCCCAGACGCGCAGGCAATGCATCCTACATTCGAGCATCACGACGTTCAATGCATACCACGTCTATTCCCCTTCAAACCGATTTTCCGGGTTGCAATTCCCCATCACAATCGGAAGATCTGGTTCCAAATACCTGGAAACTCGGATATGGTGCATCTCACCACGCTGGACGCGAGCCCAGCGCTGCGTTCTTGGTTATAATACATTTCCCGCTGCCGCCTTGGACATCTTTGATCGACGCAAATGGTTTCAGAGTTTGGTAGTCACATCACTGGTAATCCTGTTTATCCGGTAACGAGACCCGTCAAGCTCAGCAAGGGTGGACGAGTATTGTATACGTATGTGTAGCACGTAGAGCCCCCAATCAAAGATATCATATTTGTTTGGATGATTTAGCTATAGTTGAGGGGGGCCGTCATTCCCAGTGGACCATCACCAACATCACGGCATCAGCGAGTGACTCTATCCTCCTCCTCCAGGTCGCACGCCCCTGGCCATGCAGAATGCTGTCTGCTCTTGTCGCGCTCTTCTCAATTTCGTTGGTTGGACTATTGTACCGCGCAACATCCGATTCTGCCGCCAGTTTGTCTCCGCAAGGATGTAGAATGTCCTACATGTCCCCGTCGTATCTTATCCAGTCACAGTTTGATGTATCTTGGACACCACTAGCCAAGCGGTATTCTCTACTACTCTATAGAGAAATTGGTTGGGAGGATGACGAGGTGAGTTTCGTTTCGTTCTTGCCTCCTCTTGGCCTTAACGAACAACCAAGTAGCCTCGCGGGGTCCCAGTCCTCTTCATCCCCGGAAATGCTGGGTCTGCTCACCAGATCCGTTCAATAGCCTCGTCGGCCACACGACAATACTATCTGTCTCCGTACATCCCTTCAGCCGAGTTTACCTCGCGTGGCGTCAAACCTCTAGACTTCTTCGCAGGTGCGTTCCTTACCTCTCGTGTCTGCATTCTTCTGACTCTGGTGTCCCCAAGTCGAGTACAACGAAGACCTTTCCGCATTCCACGGACCCACGCTGGATGTCGAAAGAGAGTACGCCACCCGCGCCATATCCTACATACTCTCTCTATACCCAAAAGGTACACCCATCATCGTCGTGGGTCATTCCATGGGGGGTGTCGTTGCGACATCTCTCCTCCCATCTCCAAACATTTCTGCTATCATCACCATGTCGACTCCTCACAAAATTCCGCCCGCCCGATTCGATCGCCGCATCGCTGCCATCTATGAGCACAACAAGGCTACGCTCACAATCGCCGACACACCTATACTATCGCTGTGCGGTGGCGCAACAGATCTCATGGTTCCGTCCGAGTCCTGTATCCTACCCGACGTCACCAATGGGAATGTTTATCGACGAACAATCTTTAGTAGTGCTCTTGAGGGGTGCTGGACTGGTGTTGGTCACCAAGTCATGGTTTGGTGTCATCAGGTGCGCTGGCGCGTTGCTCGGGCGGCACTAGAACTAGGTGCTGCCTCGGTTGTAGAGCGACCACTCATCTTAGACCGTTGGCTTCGCGATGGTCGTTCCCTCTCGCTTACACCGGGACACCCCGCCCGACTTGATCTAAGCCAAGAAAGCTATGCCGTTTTGCCTTCCGGGCGCTTCGTCTTACGCGATTTGCGCAAATCGAGAGCGGTGTACCTTGCCCCAGTTCCGGATGCAAATCACCCCGTTAGATTCGTGGCCTATGTGTCTGAAGGCTCAGTCCTGTCAATGGCACCTCATCATCCATCCTCGTTGTCTGTCACTTTCTACTTGTGTTCCTCAATGACCAATGCCCCACATGACCCTTCGTCTCGTCCTGACTGTGAAGAGTGGCACCCGACCACCCTGAAGCTTATTCCTAACGCATCGCCTGAGAGGCTGTTTCCTGTACCACATGAAGGTGTTGACGAATCGGAAGGTGTCGTCGTTTTTGAAGCGGCCTTACCAGAGCGTGACGACAAACATCGCTGGGTTGCCGTAGCATACACCACCAACGAGGAGCGCGGATGGATAGTTAGTGATTTTGTACAAGATGAACCTATTTTGAGTGAATTCACCGTTCATGGTACGTTACTATTCTGATCTATTTTCTACGAAACTGATGATCCGAATGGGGCTAGATCTTCTCTACAAGGATGCATCCGTCTCACTCAACCCAAACGACGTGCTCTCCAGAGTTCATCTCCCATCTTTGCTTTCGAACGTTTTGCTTGTTTACCGCGTCACCGCAATACATGCTGAGGGACAGTCGTGTTCAGGTGAGTTGAACTGCTGCAAGTTGTGCTGTTCTACAACTCACTGTATCACAGAACCTCTTCTTCCGCCACTCCTCGAGCACGCCTCTTTCTCGGAGGTCCACTTTCATCCACTCATGCAGTCTCGGCCATTACTCCTACATACACACACTGGCGCCCCCTTCACATCATCCTCATACGAGCGCGGCCTCAATCTCACCCTGTACACCTCGCCAGATTGCCAAGTGGCATATTTGCGTCTGCACATCGATTGGTGGGGTACGCTCGGCCGTGCTGGTGCTCGTTACTGGACGGCTGTGCCCGGATGGGCTGTTGGTATCGTTATGTGGGTGATGTTTACCGCTATGGGCGTGAGTGAACGCGGAGGTAAGACAGCGGCTGTTTTCCCTAGCTCCTGGCCAAGCTGACGTACATTGCAAAGCTCCGGTGCCAAGCGTGTCTGAGACACTCTCCCTGTTCGTACGGGGTATTCTGTCCCGACTGCTAGGTGTTTCATTTGTCGTATCACTTCTCCCACTGCCTCGGGATTACCTCGTTGGAAATAGTGGCGAGGTCTTTTTCGCGTTGTTGACCCCGCTTATTCTTTTACTCGTAACTGGCTTGGTTATAGTCAGTTGGTGGGCAATCTGCATTGTCATGTTCCCGATCCGCATACTGGCCCGTAAGCTCGAAAGGTAAATCTATCATAGAGCCTTTCCCCCAAATCTAGCCCTTAACGTTCGTTCCAGGAGGAAAAGGAAAGATTATTCCAGGACGAGCAAAAATACCATCCTATCAATGCTCCTGATTTTGTTGCTCGTCGCCATCATCCTGCCATGGCAGGTCGCTTTCCTCGGTTGCTGGGTCATCCATCTCGTGACATGCGCGACGACGTACATCACTCCTGTAGTGTCAGGTGAAGCAACGACACCACCACGCTCGCTATCTCCTGCACGCAACTCTTCTTCGATTCCCCCAATAGGATCACGGCACGAGGCCGATCATGTGCTCCTGCTCTTGACGTGGCTACTTCCTCTCGCGGCGCCGGTGCTCGCGGTCTGGGTACGCACGCTCGCGACTGCTGGGCCCATTGCGCTCGACAGCATAGGCATCGGCGACCACAACTTCTTATCCGTCGCCCCGTACCTGATTCTCGTCGAGTATGCCTCCTGGACAAGTGACTCACTGCTCCTACCGCGGAACAAGTGAGCTTTTACATTCTTTCCCTCCGTATGCTTACCCACGAATTCACGATTGTTATCCAGACTCGAGTTCATATCTGCGCGTTGGTGCTTGCTTCCGCCTGCGATTGCTGCTTTACTGCGCGGTGCACGGCATACGTATGAGGTATTCGACTGGGTTTGGGTGGCCGTATCTGTACTGGTGGTCTTACGAGTTGGGCCGCGGTATTGGGGGTACATATCATCGTCAAGGATGTTGATGTCACAAACACAGGTGCCATCCTGATTATGGAAATTAATTAGATGCAAGAGTTCCAACAGAATTAGAGAGCCAAGTAGGCACCGCCAATTCGCGATGATTTCGAGCGACAGAGTCGTTCCGCGAACGTACCCGCGCGCTGACTAAACATTACAAATACGCGCAAAGATGTGATGGTCCGTGCGCGGTCCGGTCCCACTATAAAAGCGTCGCTCCTGCGTTTTGAGATTCTTTACCACTCTGGCCTTTTGGCTTAGATCAAGTGTAGTATCTGTTCTTAATAGTTTAACCACTATTATGGGGGCACCGCCCTCATTACTGGTTATCTAATTTTTGCCGCCCTTGCTCTTCTGGCTCTGCTTGCAACCGGAGGACGCGATGACCTTGCCGCTGCACTACTGGCTAGTGTCGTCGGGGGACCACCCCTTTGCTTTCCTCTGCCATTCCCTTAATAGTGTGTGGTTTTGTCCTTTGGCAACTCGCACAGGTGGCAGACGATTTCATTGGGGGGTCTTTGTGGGGGTTTTTTCCCCTTCCAATCTGTCGGGATGATTTGGGACTATTGTAGGATTTCATTTTAGTGCCTTGCTTGCGATCATGATCGATACAGTAGTCCAATTGCCACGCCTATAATTGTAGAGTTGCTGCCGATTGATTTCATGTTGCGCTTTCGAAGCTGTTCTGTGAACCTTGTGTCCTTTACTGTGTGAAATTTGTCTATGAGGTCCGTTTGGGATAGTCCCGTGACGCGACCCTGCTCAGGGTTCGAGGATGAACAATTTATCCCCCCTCTTTTGTTACCGCGATCTATCCTTCCCACACTGTCATAGACGGGAGCGGCTCCGCTCTGGTAATGCGAATACAAATGTCTTTGGCCAAACGTGTGCTCAAGTCAATCGAAAATTGGGTTGACGCAACCGTGTATCCTTTCACAGCTTGAATTTAATTTGCGCGTCCCTGTGCACCTCGCGCGCGCTTGAGCTTTTGGTGCACCTTGTACAGTAATCTGAGGCTGCACTGGGGATTCACGCCCTGTCGATGCATACCACACAACCCGCGGGCCAGGTCGAAAGACTTCGAAGTCGAAGCTTGGAATGGCGGGCCCGCGGGCCTGAGCCATCCGTGGCCGTGGTCATTAAACGTCTCATATGAGGATTAGGGTTGACCCCCCCCGGTCATCGGATCCTTCTTCTTGTTTGAAGTCCAGCGTTTACAGTATATTCCGCAGCATGTCAACTGAGGCAAAAACGTGAGTGGTTATCGCCGTGTCTGTGCGGGGGATAATATAAAAAGGCAGTGCACCAATGCGGTGAGGCCTGTGCAAGGGCCTGAGGGTGCACCGTGCTTGGCGTTTATGCGATGCTGGAAGGGGACGTGGCGGTATGGTTGGTGTTTTGTGTTTTATGGTATGGGTAAGTAACGGAAGGGGCAGGAAAACACAACCCCCGCACGCAACACTGGCATTGAGGGCCTTTGAGGCTACTCAGCCCGAATCTCATTATCTCACGTTCTCCTCGGCCTCCGGGCCTCGCACTAGGTACTGGGCAGCTGGGTCGCTTTTTTCAAAGCGAACCAGGAACCAGGAACCAGGAACCAGAAACTTTGTGTTACTCCGGCGGTCGGGATATGTCCAGCACGAATCCAAATGGCATTACAGTACTGTCAGATGGACAGATAAGCGCTGAACCCTTAGTAGAACGAACGACCCTAAGTTATGGAACTGGGACTGTATACACTGCGACCAAGGCAACGCAACAAGAGACCGGCTTGGAACATCTATGCATCGAATCCAACCCGCGGGTGAACCATCGATCGCACGATCATCATAGCTCGAGCTCTATCATAAGTAGGGATCATAGTAAGTGGGCCAGGAGATGCAACCACAGCCATCGTCTCGATCAAGCTGCCGCCGACGTGTCCTTGTCGATGCCAGATAATGAGTACGGGGCTGAGTCCCCGCTATCCAAACAGTCCAACACATGGGTCTGGCTCGTTACGCGAATCGTCATCGGAATTGCTCGCGTCCGAGTCTGCTTGTTATCAGTAAACTCCGAGTCGCACTCCGTGGTGTTATTGTTTCCACGCGATCGCCCTTCGCTCGTCCCGATGGTGGCAGGTTCTCCTGAGTAGACATAGATATTACTTGTCGAATCGACTTGAACGCGGATTTGGATCGCAATGAGACAGAATACGATACCCTAGTCAAGGCGTTACAGCCGATAAAAAAAAAAGACGGGTAAAGAAATGGTGTGGGACTTACAACGAGAGGGATGATTGCGTCCACTGCGGCGTATTGCCCATTAGTCCCGCTAACGAAGGTTACCAGTGCAGCCAGGACACCGAGAGCGTACAGTGCATTACTCTCGACGATAATAAATACAATTCCCCGATACAGCCGTGCACATATTCTGCTTTGAGATTTCCAGGTAAGGTATATCCGCAGTGCGATAGCCCCTATTACGCAGGTTAGAAGAAGCATGAGGCATAACGATGTAAGGAAGAATGAGTTGGAATACAAGAGTGGGCTCACCTGAACAAATGACGTTGGAAGACATCGTCATGGAAAAATAGGCGGTTATCCATGCTTTCGCCACGTCGAAGATGTCGGTTCCGGGACGTGCCCTCTGGATGTACGAGATGGCGACAGAACCGACCACTAGAAGGCCCGAAAAAGTTACGTTAAGTACGGTATTGACGTCACGACCCAGAAAACCCAATTTGAATACCGTACCTGTATAACAAGTTACAAGAAGGAGCGGTGGGATGGCAACCCAGAAGCGTTGGCCGTACACTACATACAGTCGCCATATCTATGGGGAAATGAATAGAAGAGCAAGACCGGAGAGGAGTAACGAGCTCACGATCACCAAATCTCCCAAGACGGTCTGGATCACCAAACATGTCACCCTGGCGACACTCGTCGCATCTGAGAGCTCATCGTAGAAGGCCAGTGCGCTACCCCCCTTCTGAACGATGAACGCCTGCACTCCCCGGATCCAGAGGACGAAAAGGTGCTAGAGGGGAGAGTAGATTTAGTGCTTGATGGAACTGATGAACGAGTCTCGTTAAGGTGCTCGCACCGTTGTGGCCACCACAAGCATCAGGGATAACACTGGGAGCATCCTTATGTGATGTCGACGCGAGGACTCTCTCACATAGAATGTCATTATGACCGTGATCAAGAACAGGGTGTAGAATATTCCTGTCCGCGGAATGACCGTCGTTATCAGTCAGGAAGAACGCAAACAGTAACTAACTTATTGAGAAGGGTCCATGACGCACCATTGAGAAATGTTGTAAGGCCCAGAGAGATGAGCTCACTCTTTGGGAGAGAAATGGTATCACTCATAATCGTGACTCGCCCTGGAAATGGGGGAGAGATGGGGGAGAGATGGTGTTCACTTGACTGTTAAGATGTCATATTTAAGAGCTAGATGGGCAATCGTTTGCGTCTAATGCACGATGTGGCGTGGAATATTATCATTCACGGGGTGCATATCATGCAATTTTAGACAGCTGGTCATCCTGCGGCGCGGGACCGGGGCTGTGGTGACGAGATAAAATAAACCTTATAGAGATGATAACCACCTACTGTTTTGGCAACTACAGTATTGTATCCTCGGCCTCAACCCAAATGACGAGCTCGGATATGGGCTTCCCTGAGCTGTCATGCTAGCAACTTGTCCGATGTGTCGTCCAGATGTTAGCGTAGTCACTCCGAAACATCAGGGTCGTACTAGTCCCGCCAGAATCGGCCAGATCACTCCACTGTCACTCTCCAACTTGATCAGAAGGTCAATGTCAATCAGTAATTCGTGAATCAGATCAGTGGCATTCGTGATCCAGATCAAAGGCGCATACAAGTAAGAGAGAAAGGTGAAGAAGTGAAACCTCTGCCTGTGGGAAAAAATCACGCTAGATCGGCGGTCCGCTGCATTTTTTATTTGCCGGTGCCCCGAGTCGTTGGGGGATTACCCTGCTAGCTACCCATGGCAAGTTCTGATGGCCATACTACATCTCTAGCACCCATTGAAATCACCATACTGTATTCGAGATCATTGTTCTACTATTGACTCGGTCTGGTGGTAACTTAAGTTCGGTGTCTTGGACGCCTGTTTCAAGTTTGTGCCTTGCGCCTGCTTGCTATGTGTCTGCCCGCTTTGCGCTTGTTTATGACGACCTCTGTTGTGCAGTTGTGCGCCTCTCACTGGGTCGTACAGGAATCGCCTTTACTCCCCACGAATCTTATTCATAGGACGTCTCAAATACAGGGTTGCCTCTAGGGCGCACACTCACATACATGTAGTAGTAGGATCTGTAGGTACAAAGACCGGTGCTGTGCAGTAATCAAGGTGGAACAATAGAAAGAGTCTCCTCATTAAGTGGGTTGGCGTTCAAAATTTGCCCCAGGTGCGTTCTATGATAACCGATACCTTTCCGTCGTTGCCCTACCAGCGTCTTCAATATAGATATTTTGCTTTTTGCGAAAGG
Source organism: Russula emetica (assembly GCA_015178925.1). NCBI lineage: Eukaryota > Fungi > Basidiomycota > Agaricomycetes > Russulales > Russulaceae > Russula > Russula emetica. The sequence continues at coordinate 53,098 of WHVC01000133.1, read as the reverse complement.
GGAACTTTCCCCCGTACGGTACATGGGTGGTACAAACCCATCTACTTCGTAGTGTTCTGCTCCTGGATGTGCCATGGACAGAGCGAGCATCACGCATACCCTCTCATATTCTTCTCTGCGATCGAAATAGAGCTGCCCCGCGAATAGGTTCAACTCCATTCTTACGTGCGCAGGTGCTGACCACGGTTCTTTCGGTGAATCCGGGATGGAGTAAAATGTGAGGTCGGAGAAGGAACGCATCGACAACAGGACTCGTGGGGCATATATATGAAGCCTGACTTTCTTGCTCTTCCGGATCATGGGAAGCAGCGTATTTGCTTCATAGGGGCTGATCACAATGACATTGCTATCCTTCCCTGACCCACTCGAAAGGATCCAATTGACAGGGCGGAGATATTCCGTCAAGGCCATGCCATTGGAATCGTCGAGAATGGTGGAAATGAAATCTGTCGTTGCAAGCGGAGAAGGAGACCATTCGGTTGTCGAATCTAAGGCGCCCGCCATATAGATGGGCGTCAAGAGTGGGGATATGTGTCCCGGGGAGACAGGAAGTTTCCCCGTATAAACGAACTCGCGGATGTCTGCGTGGAGGATATGCTCCGCTGGTTGGACCTTCGGGGGACGCTCCATATGACGCTCCCGCTCGATTTCGTGGTTCACCTCGCGCTCTTGTTCTTCCGCCATCCTGACATCGACCGATTTCGTCACGCCGAGCCGTTCGATCCGTTCAGTTAGTGACGGAATGCGGGTTATCTCGGGACTCATGATATTTGTACCGGCATCCGATGCGACCAGATACATTTCTTCCAGGGTTCGCGACTCGGGTTGCAGCCAGGCATTACGTAGAACTTCATAATTCCTGGTCGTACTGTATTCTTTATATGCCGCGAATCGCTTATGATGGTCGAGGCCTTGCTCCGCCCAGTATGGGAGACGGTGACGCATGTCTTCACAAGTTTCATGCATGGCCCAGCGAAGGACATCTAACACCCGGATGCGACTATCAGAAGCCATTCCGCCTGGGAATAGGCTACGGATACGACGATCAACCTCTCCCGGTGCAAAGAACATCACGGAATGGTCTTTTCCTAGCTTACGCATTCGCATACAACCTGCGTCCTGATAAGTCAGTTCTCTCTCTAAGTAGTCGATTGGCTTGCCTTGTACAAGTCTATCCTTAGTAACCTTTGGGCCAAGCGTAACGGCTGCGCGCGTTCCTTGGGGAAAGCTGAGATCGGTTCCTCTAGTGTGGGCATCGTCGAGATATACCACGCATTTTTCCAGCTGCCTGTTGAAAGGAGATGAAATGAACGACTCTATTTTTCCATCATGAGTCACCACGGTGAGATGATCCGAGTCATTGAAGAAGACAGCGGCGGAAACATCCGGTCGAAGGGAGAGCCAGTATCGTGCAAGTTCTTCGTTCTGAAGTTCCAGCATCTGAGCTCCTATGTCAAGTAGGACCCGGATTTCAGGATCTTGCTGGACCAGACGCTGCAAGAAAGCGGTAGAGAATTCGCGCTCGCCGTTTTCCCCTTCGGTACACTCGTAATGGTTATTCTCAGGTCCGAGGAGATGTTGCAAAACGAGTGCGTTTGTACCGAGCTCGGAATCAGGATCTTCCTGGGTTATTGACGTGGGTAAGAGGTAGCGGTTGTCATTCGTGCCGCTGAAGCCCGTTGTAAGATTCTTCTTGTCTTCCACCAGATCCCAGGCGGACGTCGGGAGCTTGGATGGAAATTCGCGTGCAGCCCGAGGGAAGACTACCTGTGACAGGTAGAAATCTACCACTTTTTTATTCCTTGAAAATAGGGGAATAAGGAGCTCATCGACTTGGGTTTCGTCCTCCGTGTTTACACCGTTGAGTTGGCATAATGCCGTAGGGAGGTGTCCTAGCTCCCCCCAATGGTCGTATTCTGTCTCCGGATTATCCAGCTTGGCTAGCAAATCAAAACACAAGAGTACCTGATCCTTCGTTAAGCCACCATAGTAATAACTGAGACAAGTTAATGCGATGGCAACGTCCGGGTGACCGAACTCAGCTCTCAGGCTTGGTACATCCTGCGTTCGTGGTCAACGACCTTCCACTGCTAGATGAATACAACCGACCTTGGCTCGATATGGCACAGCTAACGGCGTCCTAATGGGATCGAGACCATAGTCTACTCTCCAGCGTCGCTCTTTAAGCACGTAGCTGAGAATTCCTTCGCCCTCCATCAAGAGCCCACGTAGTAAAAGGATTCCCTTGAACAAGGTCGTTCCTTCGCAGTGTGAGTGAATCAAGTCATGATCTTCACTTGAGACCTCTTTCTGCGCGATGAAACGACGAGTAGCTCCCCGAATCGGTGATGGGAGAACAGCCAGTGGGAGATCGGATAGTCCTCCTTCGAAGGCATCGTCAATGATGAGTGAAGATATCTCCCGAAAGATAGCAGAACCGAGTATGCGAATCATTGGAAATCCTTTCAGCGTCGTGTCAAATTCAAACATCTTCGGAAAAGCGGCGCGTAATTTCGCAGCGTGTGCTTGCAGCCTGCAGAATACCTGTTGGATTGTGGTCCATCGATTGGGGTGATAATCGACCAGCATCTGTTCTCCTGCAGTATAGACAAGCTGATACCGCACATGGAGAATCTCGTCGCTCTCGTCGAGCACATCACGAGATACTTTACCCACCCAGTCTTGTAGGATCCCCAGTTCATGAGCTATTAAACGTTTCTCGCTGCTTCTGTTTGAAGTTAGGAAGAAATCGATGTGCATGAGTTTCTGAGAAAGAATATGTTCAGGTTGGACAACCAGAACGCCACCGTCTGCGACACATCGTCGATAAAGGCCGCCGATAATTCTAACCAGAGAGGGATTCATGTGGAGACTGCGAGAGAACGGAATATAAAAGATGGGTCGATTGGGTAAGCCGGAGAGCCGGGTAAGGAGCAGTTGGAACATCTGGTTTGAAAGAGGCTTGTGAGTCACGACTCTCATAAGATTTGATCCATCTGCGAGGGTCGAAGCAACGAGAGGTACAATAACTGACGACTTGCCCTCTCCCATATTGAGTTGAAGGGATATACTCCGGTTGGAGCTTGGAGAAATCATTTCGCGCGCGACAGCTACCTGGATTGGACGGGCCAAGAGATTTGCCTCAATCTATTTGTGGTAATCATATTAGTCTAACACAATCGTTTCTCCTGCGGCGTAATGGACTGACCTGGACCAACAGCCAATCGGGGGTTGATTCTACTAGTACATCGTTGCGGATGGCCTCAATTTCACGAAGGAGTTCCTCGTGTTTCTGTATCGACAATAGCTCCAGCAGGCGTATAGATTGCTGATATTTGAGGAGGGCGACAGAGTAGCGCGTAATCACGATCTTCCACTGATCCGGAAGTGTGCCGATGCGATTTTGGGCCAGTTGACTGAGTATGGATCGAGGGGTAATCCGGGGCCAGAGGCCGGCGATGCCACTGGTTTTCTCCACCTCTTGAAATGGAGCAAGAGTTGCCGAAATTTCGGAAAATAGTTTGTCTTTTCTTTGAGAACACTCGTCGTGATAGAGGCGCAGGAGCTGGTACGAAGGAACGGCACCTTGGGTAAATTGAGATGCATTTTGTCCCAACCGCTCGCGGTAACTCTTGCTCAACTCATTTGCGTAGAGCTGCAGCAAGGGCTGCGGAGAGTTACGAAGCTCTTCGATAAGGATTCCGAGGTTATCCGAACCAGCAGGTGGTGGGCTGCTTTCTGTTTCTTCGGCGGATGGGGTCGTGCGACCTGGGAAGGGCTCTCCGTCTGCTGATGGAGTAGGGACGTTAGTGCGGGACATCAACACATCTCGAATCGAGCATGAAGGTGTCTTTGAATTGCTGCTGATAAATTGCGGTGAAAATACATAGGGCACGGCGGCGGGTATAAAGATATTCCTATAGTGCTGAAGTATGCTCTGTGATTGTAGGGCATATTCTTTAAGCTTGATATTCCGGGAGATTGACTCGGCATATTCCTTAATACGTCGATTGCATTCGGGTTTGTTGAACCACTCTTCGCGGAAGTCCACAGATATATAGTCTGGCCACTGATCTAAAATGGATTCCGCGACTACTGACGATTCTCTCCTGATGGCGGCATCGTATTCCGCCATCCGGTGCCTATCGACATTCTTCGTTTTGACACCCCCATCCTCAAGGAACGCGCAGGGGTCAACTCTATGGGTAGGGCGGATCCGGATACCAGGTCCTTGAGACGCGTGAGTCCTGGGACTACTCCGTCTGAAAGCAAATATGAAGAGTCTGGTGGAGGAATGAGGTCGCGACAGCGTTCGTCCAGAGCAAAGATCATTACGATGGGGACCATGGCTGCGTACTTGGAATTGCTATAAGCTGCAGCCGAGAGGCAAAAAGACAAATCGATTCTCGAATTTTGAGTATTCTCATTTACCACCTTGCGACAGAGGTCGTGGATCACGAACCAGTCCCGTGCGGCATCAAATTCGAGCCAGTATCGACTGTATCGAAACGAGACCCCGCTTCCGGCAGGGCCGACTGAACCCCATGAGTTCATGAGGTCCCAAAGGTTGGGTAACTTGCGATCGAGAGAAGGCCGTGCATTCCATATGGACCATGATGTTCGGTAAGCCACATGTTCAGTGTTTCCGCGGCTTGAAATATCTCTTGACCTGTATTTGACGTCGTCTAGGGATGATGATTTCTCCGAGATCTGCGAATCCGACGGATAGTATGACTTATTCCGAAGGGCAGCCCGCTTCAACAACGATTGGTTGCGATGGGGGGTGTCAAAGACAGTAGGTTGATCATAGAGGGCCTCCAACTCGCGTGCATGGTCAAGAATGGAGCATATAGCCCGGTAAAAGTCATGGTGTTGCGACAGAGCGGGGAGGTCGTTCCACTTTACAGTGGCCATAGACTGCAGATGAGGTGGATAATAAACTCTGTCTGGCGTCAAGTTGCTAATTAATTCCAGTAGTTTTGCATCATGGCCATCGAGTCTTTGAAAAGATCGGCAAGCAGCGCTTCGTAACATGTAAAGGGCCTCTTCTGTTCCGGTGTGACCGAGCAATGGATCAGGAAGGCAGTGAGTGGTGAGAGCATGTAGATAACATTGGTATAGCTTGCTTCTCAAGCTTGTATTGCTTTTGAGGCATCCAAGATTGGTGTCGACTGTGTATTCATGCCAGCGAACATGCTGTTCAGCAGTGGTATATATGGAAACGCCGGTGAAGTCACCATCTGTCCTAAAGGAGATCTCCCCTTCGGGAATGATGACCCTTCGAGGCAGGGGAGACTCTTCAGGGCTGTTCGGCTTGGGACACAGGACGAGCTTATTTTTCAATCCGAACATGGTTCCGCACGACTGAGTCTTGTCAACAATGTACCCTGGAATGCTTCGACACTCGAGCTCCAAGTTCGAATTGACAAAAAATGATAAATGCAAGCGAGGGAGGGAAACTTCCAAAGAGTGGGAGGCGTGAGTAATAATGATATATTCTGGGGATTCTAGGGGCGACAGCAGACTGGACACCATGGCGAAAATCTTTGAACGAATATCAATGAGTTCTATTAGAGAACTGTCTTGACTAAGCTTCTGAAGTACGGCACGTGGGTGGGCATGGGTACCAGGCTTGTGAATATAGAGCCGCCAGTTTGAAGGCGCAGGAGTCCATGGGGATCCGACTGGACGAAATTCAAGTTCGCGCGTGTTCAAGTCGAGCCAGTGGGTATACTCATCGACCAAGTGTCTAGGAAAATCACCGGAGAGTGTGGACCGCGGGATGAGCTGTAAGATTTGCGAGTCTCCTGGCTTCCGTGTCCGCAAGATTAAGTCCCCGTTATTCCACGAGAATAGGAGCTTTTGATGGATCTAATCACTACACAGCGATAAAGAAGAATATCGGGCATTTATTTACCTGATACCCAGAGACGGTGGATCGAGTCATAAAGTCCATTCCTGTGATGTCGGCAGGACCCACATCGAGAATTCTCTAAAGAAAACGTCAGCAAAGGAAAGAAAAGGTCCAAATGGTATCGAGAACTCACTGTGCCGAGTATACTCGCATATGTAGGGTGCTCTACTATCTCTTGCGGAAGCGTTCCCAGTCGTTTTCCGCCAATGAGCAGCTGACCCGTTAGTAAATCGAAGTGAACTTCATGGCCTCCCTCCGCTATACAGCGAATCCATCGAGGATTCGATCTTTGAAGCACATGCCAATTCGAGAAAGTGCGCCGACGATATCCTAACCACAGCTTTGCAAGGGCATGATCGTAAGCGCCCGCGCGCAACAACTTGACGTGACCGACAACTCCCGGCAATGATTGACCCAGAATAGGCTCCAAATAAAGTAGTAGCCGACGATGGCGACTGAACATCCGAGCGAGATACAGGGAGTTGTCATCTGAAAGAGACGGTGGTGTGTTGTCATGGACGATGACTGCGCATTGAATGGCGATTGAAAAGTCTTCTTCTATGGCGAGGATGGCGTGGATGTGCTCTGGGCATACATCGAACGTCGAAAAACAAGTCGTGGCGAGCATAAAAAGTCGGCGTCGTAAGCCCGCACGTGATGTTTCATCTTGTGTGTAGTCTAACTTCAGGCCTATTTCACACATCCATCGATAGGTCAAATTTCGGGCCTCTCGCAACAGCGCACATGCCCGCTCTGAAACATCCGAGTCAGTTGTCGAGGCCAAGAGACGGCTGGTGATAACAGCTGTAGCAAATGAGACAAAAACCAGGATCGGAGGTATCTGACGTACCAATAGTTCGTACAGTGACTTCCTCAAGCCAATTGGCCCTTCTCTTCTCAAGAAGGGACTCTAGCTCGCCAAGGAGGGCCTTTCCGAAGCTGGGAATGCCAAGATCTACGTGCCACTCGCGAACGCTATCTGATAGTGGTCCGAGTTGCCAAGCTGCTTGGGTAATCAGCGTGTGTACTTCCTCGCGACGAAATGAGAGGGAAGGTGATGCTAGTTCCCGTGCAATGTTTAACCATTGTAATCGAGGGCCACTGCGTAATCCTGAAAAGGCAAGGAATTCATGTAGATTGATTTCCTTAGGACAATGAGACTGAGCGGCGATGAATTCGTTTGGCGTGTGCTGCGTCCCGGTTACGTAAGGGCGGAGGCGACTGTATGGACTTGATGTGGGGATGTGAGGTGCACAAAGATGTGCTACACTGGACTCGGACAACGACCCTATCACCCAGGATCTACGAATGCGGTCGTATAGTCTGAAAGTTAATCCATTATTAACAAGAACCGAAGTCTCGTCCGCGGGAATCCCAACCATTTTGTAATGAGTTTGGTCGGAAAACGACTTCGTTGATGAGCCAACAGTCACTCGGTAGTCTTGCTGATGCTGCGGTGCCCAGCGTTCGAGACCAGAAAAAGAATCCAAGAGAACTTTAGGCTGATCGCGTGAATCAGGGACTGACGGCAGGCCTACATCGCGGAGTACCATATAAGTTATATCACGCCAGGTAGAAAACGCGCGAGGCGGAGATAGCTCAAACACTGCTAGCTGTGCTTGCGCCGTCGAAGGGGGCAGTGGCCACTCGTGGACGCAAATTTGAAGCGCTTTGGCTTGATGTTCCAATTGACATTTCCGGCAAGTCGCTCTGTGCATATCACGTCCGAAATTGTTCTTGGCCTGCTCGTGATCTCTCTTCGAAGCCTCGATTAAAAGCGATTTCGATGTCTGATTCAAGACAGCCAGTTCTGCTCGTTTCTCGGCCCGTTCTTGTTGAGCATGCGTGACTATCTCATCATAGAGGCGTTGAAGATGGTCGGAAGTGCGAAAGTACTTCAAGGCGAAACAAGAATCGTTGATGCTATTTGAGAAGATAGATGCCACGTCACGAGCTTCTTCGTATCGCTGGCGTAGATGTTCTTCGATATGCAAGGCACGTTTCAAGCTGGACAACCGGTGCAGGAGTAAAGAGTGGAGGAAGTCGGCAGGAATTTCGGGAGGGTACTGTTTCAGTAAGGGACACTGCTGAGTTGCAAATGTATCCAGAGCTACCCAAAGATCCATGATGGTCAGAATCATTATGGAATTATCTTCGGCGCTGGTCCCATAAAGATCTTTCGCACCAGCGAAATATTGCTGGATGCACGAAGCAATCACATCCGGAGAATCATCGTTGTTTATTGATGCAGTGACCCAGGATGATAGACCGTTTTCCACCGACAACTCGAAGTCAGCGATTGCAATGCGTTGATCCATGGCAATAGCCCGTGCGAGTCGGCCATCGGCAAATCGAGCGAAATCGTGTACGTTATTGAGGCGTTGTCCTCGGGAGGGAGAGAATCGCGTCTGTGGGAAGCCGTGTGAGGCCGAACGAAGCATCTTCGTAAGGTGATTGTATGACACGTCAAGGGAGATGTGCGCATCTACGGCGAAATCGAGTGTCACGGGTTGCAACGTAGGGCTGATCGACCCAACAGCCTGGAACGCTGTCCACCTCTTTAAAAGGAGTGCCTCGGTACTTTTTGCGATGCCGTGAACAAATTCATAGACATGATGGGATACGGCAGGGCCTAATTTTGAAAGGCGCCGAACCATTTTGACCCTCATTGCGAAAAGTAATACGCTGGGGAAATCCCGGCGCACGCAACTACACAGAAGATGGGCATGAAAGAAAAGTATGAAAGGCTTGTAAAGATTGCTGGCACGTAGGGAAGTCTGAAGGGAAACCCTGAGGTTAAGCCATAATGGGGATCTTCGCCACGGCCTGTACGCGTCATTCCATAGGACTTCGTCTCCAATTCGTTTGGTGATGCGATCTACAATTGCCGGCTGGCCGCATCCCCTGAGAATTCCCACCAATAACTCCGATATGTACCTAGGGTGAGCGCTTTCCCGGACCTCGTTCACGACAGATCCCGCCTTGGAAATGGTCGGAGTAGAATCCAAGGGATCGACGTCCGTTTGGATGAGGAAAGAGGAGAATTGGCGGAGAAAGTGTTCGTCCATGAACGTATCCGCGGGGACCTGGATTGCAGGACCTGGGTATGAGCACAGAAGTTTTCCTTTGGTCGACATTACGGGGCTAGTCAGCGGCGAGACCTCAAACACCTCAAACTGAACGAAGTCAGCGAGGGCAAGCCTGCGCACAATGAGCGCAGAGTTTTGGGCACGGATATGCATGGAGAATACGTCTGACAAAAAATTTCAGACCAAACGCGAAACAAATTGCGGACTATATAAACACACCTCCAACGGCCATATCCGAAAAGACATGCTGGAGGTCAGCCTCTTCAAATGGAACTATTGCAGCGCGACGAGCCAATTCCATCATTTTTATCATATGCTTCCACAAAGGACGTTGTGAAGACGGGACGATTTGGAGGAAGTCTCGCGCAGCTTCTACGAGGCTGTTACATAGCGCCACATTCGTTTTATGTTCCGACTCTTCGCTAGGGCCTGCCTGGGGAAGCCTCGGGGGTAAGAAAACGTGCTCGATGACCGAACGTAAAATGTCAGAATCGGGATCATCGGTAGCGGGGACGTGGGACATGAGCGGGAACGAGCACTGGAGATGCGGTCGATGGCAGGTGGCCCGCGACGCCAATACGAGGCTGTGCCACCGTAATGTTGCTGACAAACGCAGACTCGGAATCGACCATTACGGTCGAATGTGTGGTGCAAAGCCTCTCACCACGACCTGGTCGTTTGGTAGTTGTGTGCCTAAAGGTCTCCGGAAAAAATGGACCGCGGCGATGATGATGGTCGTAGGTAAAAGAGCTCGGCTGCGCACTGGGTGCGCTGCGTCACGGTTGGCCGCTTTGTCCTAATTCTAATCACCAGAGTACGTCCTCCTCAATTTCGACAGAGTGGTCCACAATCTGCTGTATTCATAGGGTTTTGCTGTAGAGAGACACGAGTGGACATCAGCTGCTTTGCTGTTCAGATCTGCTCCTGAAGAAAACGGCAAATGCCCGTCATGCCCATCATGGGAGTACCTGTGGTCGTTTTCCCTCCAAGTTCGCGCGACTGAATTGCTACTCTGATGTAAATGCCCGAAGCTACAAAAACCCTCTATGTACTCAGTTACTTTCTCTAATCTGAGGATCACTTTTTGTTCCTCCTTCGGGAATCTGAGTACACTCGGCACTCCTAATTCGCCCCACCTTCCTCATATGCTGCGAGTTGACGTACATTCTTTTTCCTACACCAGATCAGTGTTGTCAGGGTCGATTTGACCTCGGTCGGTAAAACGCGGGTCGGAATTGACCCGTCGTATGACCCGACCGGTCAATTGGGTCAATGACCGGTCGATGCCTTTTTTGGACTGTATTAGCAACGAGGCAAATTTTCGTTTTCATTTTTTCGATTGCCGAATTTGGAAATTTGGCGCTCCCAATGTGGTCAGCGTTCGCTCAATTAGTCGAAATCGAAAAATTGAAAATAAAAAATTGCCAACTGCTAATACACTCTAATAGAACGTATTTACAATGTCAACTAGTGCTTTGAACCTCTTCCCCTCTCAATCCAAATGCCTCCCAAAAGTTGGGTCTGGGCTTATTTCTACACTGATGGCCAAAAATATAAGAACAACAAAACTGATCCAAATGCTTGGTGCAGTGCATGCCTTTACTCGAGGATGGCGGAGCTTCGGGAGTCGGATAGTGTTGCAGTGGCAAATGGCCTACTTGCATTCGAGGAGGATTCTACTTCACCCATAGCAGCCTCAGCACCGCCTTCAACTTCAGCCTCAAGGGACATTGGGAACGCCGAGGAACATGAGGTAGAAGGGGAAGACGATGAAGAAGATGTTGTTGACTTTGAGGGGCTGGCTGAGAAATTGATCTCGGCTGCAGAAGCAGATGATGAAGATAACAACGAAAGCGAAACTACAACACCTGTGCCTCAAAATTCGAGCTCAACAAAAAGCACTTCGGGACCCAACACTTCAAGAAAAATCCTTATACCACTTAAGGATCTTTTCATCTATCCTGGAGATCCAGCGGCACCAACTGAGTTAGAGTTTTATTGGAAAGGGGGTATTGCAAAGCTTGAGGAGACGCTGGCTGCGTATGAGTTGCTTTTAGAGTCACCAAGACACTCGGACAACGAAGCGGCATAGACATATTATCACGAGTACTACTAAATTTAGATATATACCAAATTAGGAAGGTCCGACTAGTGCTGCCGCGACTTGGCTCCAAGCCGCGAGCGGAGCTGAGCGGGGCCCAAATCGAGCCAAGCCAAGCCATATAACGGCTTAGTTGCTCCGAGCCCGCTCAAGTCGACTTGAGTCATTTCAAAATTACTATATATGGTTCGAACTATATAGTAGGGTGTCTCGCGGGAATGTTGAACGTCCGTTGTTTTAGTTATGCGCTGATCAATCTCATTCCGACTGATCATTGATGTTTTACTTGCTCATTCATAATCATCGCCTAGTATATGATAGTCACACAATATTTAAACAAAAATTGCACTTTTATTTCTCCTCGACTACACATGCAGTACTTGAGAATAGATACTCATGCTCTCGTTCGAACGAAGTGCAAGAAAGCTCTGAGCTTCCACACAAGTGAGAGGGAACGAGCGATTGGCCCACTCCCATGCTCATGTTGACGTGCTCGCAGTCGGACGCAGGGGAGACATGGCACTGGTTGGCATAGGGGGGAATGTCGGCATGGGCACCGAGGGAGCCGACAGGCGTTGGGTGTGGGCACTGTGGTTGCATGGAACAGACCTAGAACCGATGCGTAGTGCGCCAGGTTCGGACGGCATAACTGCGACTGGAAAGGATGAAACTGCTGTAGCGCGGATGGAACGCGCAGATGAGTCCGAGCGGACAGAGATGTGAGAGATTTAAGGAACCTAGAGAGGGGAGGATGTCAGCGTTGGAACGGCAATCAGAAGCATACGTTGGCTCGGCGGCTCGGATCAGCGTGAGCCTTAATCAGGCGGGCGGCGAGGGTGCGAAAAGATAGAGGGTAAGAATTGAACTGGAAGTGACACTGTTCATCGCGGCCGGGTTCATCGATACAGGCACGGTACCTCCCTGGTTCTGCACTCCGCTGCTTGAGTTGGAACCAGGAATCTGAGCACCCATCGATTGCATACTGGATGCGTTCATCGTTTGTGCAGTCGATGGCGGGACGAGGGGCCCGCTGTTGTTGAATAGTTGAGGCGACTGCAACGTTATGGACTTTCCGGGCCCTTGAACTAGGCCCTGCCGTTGCACTTGTTGAGGCTGCTGGTGACCAGGAATAAACTGTTGCGGTCAAGCCAATGCTTGAAGTGCGGGTGCATGATTGACCTGAGTGCGGTTATCGAGTGGTGCATTCTTGGTCGATGTTAGACCAGCACGGAACCCATTCGGAGCCGTCGATGTTGTGCTCAACGTAGAATGTGCGAACCTCATCGGGAGACGAGAAGCCCTCGACCTGGCCGTCGGTAATGGCGCGCATCAAGGTAGACTTTCCGGTACCGTTCTTGCCACAGAGACCATAGCGGTGACCGTCTTCAAGACGGAGATTGGCGGTGTTGAGCATAATCTTGGCACCGCAGTAGGCGAAAGAGAATTGTCAGTCGCAGAGGTCCTCGCCCTCTTCTGCATCATCATCAGAATTCTCGCACGCAGAGCGGACCACCCAGTCGCGAGCGATTGAAACGGGCTCAGGACTCTGGGTAAGGGAACCGAGTTAAGGCGTGGGAGACTCCCACTCGGAAACCTCAAAGTTCTTGGCATTGACAAGGTTGGCGGCGAGGCGCGAAACGTAAATGGCAGACTCGTCCTCAACAGACGGGCAGGGTTGGCAGGGTTGGCACCGGCCTTTTGGTATACGGATGCGAGCGACTGTGCAAGCTGACAGCCTCGGCCAACTTGATAGGAGGAAGATCCGAGGCATCACCAGTAGGGACCTCGCCAAATGAACTTGACGGAGTGGCGATGGCACGTCTGACAACACTGCGCGCCTCAAGATCACTGACGGTGCTTGGGTAAAAGGAACGAGACTCACAGTTAGAGGATTCACTACACTGTCGAAGATGTCATCTGGGTACTTGTGAACGAACTCCGCCCGTTCTTCAAAGGTCGCCAAGGGGCTTGGCCTCGCCAAACAGAAGTAATCCGCGACTTAAATCGTCCCCAATATGGTTCAGATGGGGAGGGAGCGGATAGGCGTGGCCACGGAAGTCGAGATTATGGGGGAGATAGAAAGTGTCGCCCAGATACTTGGCGAGCGCATCAGCATGGAGAGCGGGAAGCGAATAAATTGAATCAGGAGGCTCACCGCGCGGGCAATCTCAATTTTGTAGTTGACGCTACACCTTTCCGAGTGATTGTTTGCTTTATTCACGAGCCACTGGCGTTGACGTTGGATGAAGACACTTCGCGCCCTCTGGTCGGGTTCCTCATATACGGCAGGCGGTAGTTTTCCAAGGCGATAGCCCGCAATCCATACTTCGAGCACGACGTCGAAAATCTTGAGATTGATCTTCCATGGCGTCGAGCTGAGAACATCGAGACCAGCGGCAACTCAACATTCCCGCGTGACGATGTATGTTTCAGATACTTTGCTGTTCTTGTGAGTCCTTAAGACGCATCGCCCGGCCTGAAAGAAGCCTTAAGTTCCAACCGCTTGACCCCAAGAAGATATAAACGCACTCTTATTATAGATGTAACTGCCTTCATTGTGATTTGACCACGGCTTCGGCTTGATGAGCATGGGCAAATGCCTTGGATGCATCGTGTCCCGCGACGCAAAGCCCGCCGCTCCATCTCGGGATCGTCGATCGCGTCCCACTCACATTCGAGTCGCACGTCCGGGGAGATTTTAGGTCCGAAGTATTGCTCTCGGTCTTCGGTCAGGGTTGGTGGTGTGAAGGTGTGCCAGGCTAAGAGTATGAATTCGGTCCGACCATCGATCGATGAGGAGGAGAGGGAGAGCGCGTGTGGCCCGCTGCTGCTGCTGCTGCTGCTGCGAGTGGTAGTGGTGGTGGGGCTGGTGGTTCTATTGGGGTCTTCCCGGCAGAGGTGTGCAGAGATGGAGGGGAGGATGCGTAGGCAGTCGTGTTTGGAGGGTGGACAGATGGACCAGCAGGAGATTTTGATCGTTGTATTTGGCGGGATGCTTAGCGCGTCGAAGGCCTGTCGACATCTGTCTACACGGTCGTGGAAGTTGAGAGAGCGAAGATTTGGAAGGGAGATTGTGCGTGTCGAATAGGCTGTGGCAAATGGGGGAAGACAGTGAGACAGGATGAGAGATTCCAGTGCAGGCATCTGTGAGAGATAGCCCAGGAACTCGTCGTGCATGGGGACTACTAACTCGGCGTGCTCGACGATCTTGCGTGGATCGGGAGCTAAGATACTGAGATAGGTGAGCGAGGAGAGCGGTAGGCCTCCTGGGGGGGTAGCCCAACTGGAGAGAAAGGCACCGTTGATGTTGAGGCGGCGTAGACGTGGGTGCGTGGCAAGAAAGTTGCGGGGGAGGGGTACGACGACGTTATGTCGCGTGCCAGGGCGGCGGTCTCGAGGATGCGGACCCAGGGTAAGATGGTGCATGAGCAGGCGTTGAGATTGACAGGCAATCAAGGGGACTGTAAGGGAAAGGGGCAGAAATTATGTGACTTCAAAGAAATAACCAGTGTGCGAAAAATTGACTTGGACACCGTTACTTTGTAATCAGATCACATCGACGACTTTCTGCACACACGATCACTGCACGATCATACCTCAACTCCCTGTTTTTTCCACCTTTACTTGATAATGCCACCAAAGCGGAAACCATCAACACCTTCTTCCAAGAAGAGGACCCCAAAAAAGAGCCGAAAGGCTGACATCCACTATCCTGGGGGAGGGCTTCAGACCACCTTTCCGGTCGAAGGTATGTTGTTATCAATTACTCAATATAAGTGCTCAACATTAGTAGCTCAACCAGCTGGTTCTTCTGGTGCTATCCCAGTAGTAACCCCTGCACCAGAAGGACGGCGTCGAGTGCACTTTAGTCCACCTGCTGTTACTTTGGGTGCTGCCAGTGAAACTCGGGCTTTTACACATCACCAGGGTCATCAAAGTCAAACTGATTCTCAGGCTGATGACCCTTTTGTTGGTCCTAGAGGCAATATTATGGCTGATACTCATACTCAGGTGCTTTTTTATTTTTAATTTATTTTTAAATTCATTTTCTAGAATTTATTATAGGAGGAGAACTTTAGCATGAATGTATCTCCTAGTACCTCATCAGAGAGAAGTGAGAGGGGTCAAAATGAGCAAATGTCTCCTACTCCTCATAGACATCAGCGGCGTCCAACACTTAGGGCAGAGAAAAAGGCAGAAGGTCGTTCTGCTGATCTTTTACCCTTTTATGAGGTTTATCCAGATCAAACAAAGCACTGCAAGTTTTGCTTGTAAGTGGTTAAATTTTTATAAGATTTTTAAAAGGGATTAAAAGGGATTTTTAGGTCTAGGGCTGAAAATAACCCTAGTTTTACCCCAGTTCGATATGGTAAAAAAACCTCTACAACTACCTTACGCAGGCATCTTTTTAGTGTTGCTCGTGACAAGACCACTCATATTAATGAGTGGACTGCTGAGTGTAGGAGGCGTGGCATTACCATTACAGCCAAGGAGGCTATAGAGGCTATTGCAGCCCATGAGGGTATTAGGCCTGACACTCAAACTCAGTCTAGGCCACAGTTTACCCCAACACGCTTTACAAATGCCCTTGCAGAATTTATTACTGCAACAGATCAGGTATAAGCACTTTATTTATTTATTTTTAGGTTTTTATTTCTATTAACAACATTTATTTCTAGCCTATCAGCATTGTGGATTCTAAAGAGTTTAGAAATCTCCTACTTTTACTAAAGGGAGATCTTCAAGAGAAAGACATTCCACATCGAACTTCTTTAACAAATCGGATCCTAGAGCTAAATCAGGAGCATATAGATCGTTTGTCCAATCAGATGCTGGTAAGTTTATTTACTTTATTAATTATATTAAGCTAATTTTTATTTTATTTTAAGCAAACCTCCATGGGAAAGGTCTCTTTTACCATGGATGTTTGGACTGACTTCAATATGAAGGCCTATATGGCAGTTACTGCCCATTGGCTGCAAAAAGCTTCTTTACAGCAGCCAAAACTTACCCTTCGCTCTGATCTTATTGGCTTCATTCACATTCCTGGTTCCCATACTGGAGAGCGTCTTGCGAAGGTATTTGTTTATATTTTGGATCGCATTAAGTTAGGCAAAAGTAAAAAGGTGTGTTTTGCTTAATAGCTTAAGACTTAAGCTTATATATTTTAATAGATTGGTTGGATTACTATGGATAATGCATCCAATAATGATACCTTCATGTCTGCTCTACAAGGCACTCTTCTTCAGCGTGGGATTGAGTTTTCTGGGTCTACACAGCGTATACGGTATGTATAATACTTTTATTAATATTGGCCTAATTTTCTTTGAATAGTTGCTTCCCACATATTGTTAACTTGGCCTGCAAGGCCATGATAACCACTTGGGGTCAGATTGAGTTTGAAGGTGACCCTATTAGAAAACTGCGGGCAGTAATACAAAGTGTAAGTGTTTTAATTTTTATTAGTGAGATTTTGCTTTAATTTTATATAGATCCGTGCATCTTCTTTGCGACGTTCCAAATTTTCAGACCTCTTAAATGACTTTCAATTCCCACCACTTCAGTTAATTCGTGATGTTGAAACAAGGTGGTCATCAACTTATTTGATGATTGATAGGGCTATACAGCTTAGAGATGTAAGTAAGGTTATAGCCTCTTTATAATATATGCTAAGCTGTTTATTTTAGATTATTGATGAATATTTGTGTCAATATGATGAAGATCACAAACTTACTCAAGCTGAGTGGCAGGGATTAGAGAAGATGAAAGAAATACTTAAGGTATACTAAAAACTTCTATTGTATATTATAAATACTTATTCATATTTTTTTAGCTACCACATGCATATCAACAGATATTGTCTGCTGAAAAGACTCCTACACTTTGGGGTACCCTTCCTGCATTTGAGGCTTTGACTGTAAAGCTTCAAGATCATAAAATGTCAAATATAGATACCTTTGACATTATAGATGAGGGTATACAAAAGCTGGAGGAGTATCAACAGGAGACAGCAGCTGCTCCAGCCTATATATTATCCTTATGTGAGTAACTAAGCCTTTTTTTGGCCTTTTCTAATGTCTAGTTTAGTATTAAATCCTAGGATAAAGATAGCCTGGTTTAGAGAGAATAAGGATCATCTTGTGGATGAGGCAAAGTTTATTCTTTTTAATGCTGTATGTTTTATTTGTTTTTAGCATTATTCATTTATATTGATATATTCTAGCTTCAACCCCACTATATAGCACCACAAGAAAGAGAAGTTGAAGTCGAAGTATCTCAAAGAGCAGGACAGGCAAGAAATGAAAGGATGTTTCAAGCATTAATGGATCTTGGCATGGGTCCCTCAAATTCTGAGGTTCAAAGTTTAGAAGTGGAGGTGGAATCCTATCTTGCTGTTCCAAAGAAAGAGGAATGGGATAGCATTGCCTTCTGGGAGGTGTGTTATATTTTTAATTTAATAAATGCACACTTATATGATCTTTAGGCTAATTAAAACAATTATCCAACTTTATTCAAGCTGGCAATGGATATACTTCCAATACAAGCTTCCTCAGTTCCATGTGAAAGGATATTCTCCTCTAGCAAGGAGACCATTACAGCAAGGAGAAATGCCCTTAGCCCTCCCCTTGTTGAAGCTCTTCAGCTACTGAAGTTTGCAACTAAGCAGGGCAGAGGAATAAGCTTTATTGAGGGGTTAGAGACAGCTGAGGAAATTGCTGAGCTGGAAAAGAGGGAAGAAGGGGAGTCTGTTGAGGAGCTGAATTCATATCTGCATGATTTCTTGAAATAAAGCTTGTATTATGTAGGGATTGTAAGGTTTAGTTCAAAACCAAGGCTTTATACATGGTGTTGCAGGCTCATACACAAATTACTGGAACTGTATAGGAAAAGGAGAGGACAAAAATCGGAATGTGCCATATTTTTAAAAGTGCACCAGCAGCCAATCGTGATAGTGATAGTTATAAACAGCCATTACTCACATCTTCAAGAGTCATGATCGGATTGATGCAATACCTGGACGAACAGAACCCATCAGTCTTCAAGAAAGGATGTGCAAGAGAGAGCAAGTACACACCTCAGGTGACGGCTTCATTCATCAACTCATACCGCCAACCCACGGCACGGGACTCTGGGCCCCGATGGTCGCACCTGCACCGAATGTATCTGGCCCTTGAGCGAAGCACCACTCGTGAATCAATGTTGCGTATGTTGAATCATCTGGACCCGCTCCAGATATTGGAGAAAATGGCTCGTGTAGTGGAGAAAATGGACCCCGCAGTCTTGGCGGGGGAGAAGGGGTCGGGCTCACGGGCGACACCTGTTGGTGTCGGACGGTTACGGGGGTGGGGGGAGTGATCTTCAAAGAAAGGTGAGGGTGTGGGGCCGAGCGAGTCTCAGCGACTTCACCATCTTCCGAGCCCGTCCCGAAGCCCTCGTCGACTTTATCTTTATCAAGAGCCGGCTTCTCAGCCGGAATAGGGGTTTCAGGATGCGATGGGATGGTGGACTGCCCACCAGGAATGACACGTGGCGCACCTGAAGGGGGTGGTGGGCGAGGCGAGGTGACAGCCGTTGGCGGAGGGACACGCGGCGGAGGGGTGGGAGCTGCATAATGTCGAAGATTGAGACGAAGACCTGCGGTACTTGCTACCGGGATTGGAGAAGAAGCAGAGCGCTGGATGGACGGGGATCGCTGAGGGGGAGCAAATGTCGGACGGGGCTCGTCGTGAGCCGAGATGCGGGAAGCGATAGGTAAGGCTGGACTTGCGCTCATGAGGAAAGGGGCGGTCGAAGGGGCGCGCTTGCGTTCTGGTTGCACCAGTCCGGAATGTGAACGGAATGTGATTCGATAGTTCTCGCCCGAGTTGTTATCCCAAAATTCGCCGACACCAGGCGCTGTGTAACGAGTGACGAGGTAGAGAGTACGCTGCCAGAGATAGGTTTCATAATCCTCGAGCTTGACAGCAAAGTTGAACCGGTCCCACCCTCTGGCCCCCGCTGAGCCGATAAGGTCGCCCACCGTTTTGCCTTGGTTTGTACCAGGTAACGTCTCTAGTGAGGCAACTGGGCCAGTATACGTGGCCAGTACCTCGGACACGGTCGTCCAGTCATCGAGGGTGAATCGGACACCTACGTACTTTTCAAACGCGATGTTACGAACAAGGACCGTACCACGCAAAACGGGGGGCCGAGCAGGAGGAAGGGAGACAGACTCGAGGTGCACGTTCGCATAAGGGGAAGGATTGTAAGCAGGGACGGGTGAGCAAGTTGCGATTTGTGTCAGTGAAGAAGATGCGGAAGAGCCGAAATTGTTGGACGATGCGTGCAGGAAAGGGAAACCAGAAGGCTCAGGCTCAGTCTCCGTCTCGGTGTCCGAAGTGGGCTTTAAGACGGAAACCGGTTTTCCGGTACGACGAAAGAGACGGACAGATTCTAGGCCCTCATCTTTTTCCTTGAAATGAACGTTTTTCCGACCATAAACTGGAGTGGTGGGCATTGACTGGGCACGGGTATGATGGGCACTCGAGGCTACCATGTCAGCGATGGAAGAGGAAGAAGCCGATTTGAGAGATGGCTTGAGAGGCCGGCCATTTGAAAGAATTACGCTGGTAGAGGACGGGGTGCGCTGGATGGCTGTGCTTGAAGATTTGGGTGGATTGACAGAGGAGGGTGAGGCGGGAGAGGCAGTGGGGAAAGGGACGGAAGGATGATCTACGCGTGAGAGAGATGGGGGTAGATCGTACTGTACCAATCACCTTCTAAGTCCTAAGTCACCAAGCTAAGCCTGGCATAGAATACACGATCGCAGTCGATTAGGACCTGCTCCCGCATTGAATTATCTACTTCGCCAAGTACGATCGCGTAGATATATACGGGTGCGAGGATCAGGCTCGCAACCGCACCCTGTATGCCGAGCACGGACCAGCACGCAATCTTGTCGCTGCACGATACGCTGAGCACGCGCGGCACATCCGCACGACCGGGTTTGGTCTGCAACACGCGGAGCCGCGTGTAACCTTTACGACCTCGGGATGGTCTGGTGATAGGAGAGGGCGCACGATGGCGTCCAAGCGGGCGGATACTTCGGGGTCCTGTGTGGCGGCTAGGATTCCCATGGACGCGTCCCACCTAGGAGAGAGAAAAGGGAAGGTGAGATGGCGGTGGGTGCGTGGAGCCGACGAAGGAAGAAGGCACGCATCGGGAATGGGAATGGGATGAACGTACGCACATGGCACGGTCGATGCATACATCCAACTTGAAAGATGTACGTTGTCCCTGAGCACATACAAGCCATCGTCGCGCGCACAAACCCACGCGGACGTGGAATGCTCGTTCTGACCTTGTGCTTGGGCATCGCGTTGCACTTCTTCAAGGAACCATCGTATTCGGAGGCACGGGAGGTTGAGTCACGGAGTCACAGGTCACGGCTCACGAGTCATGGACTCACCTTAAAGGGAATAACCCAAATCCGGACGACTCAAAGTCGCTCGAGCGGTAAGCCACGGTCTGGCTCCGCTCCGCTCGTCCCAATTTGGATGAGCTGGTGCTGAGCTGAGCGGAGCCAAGCGGGACCGAGTCGCGGCAGCACTAGATGATATACCTTCCATTCCCAAGGGCGTCATTTGGCTGCTCCTTGCCACCATCGCTGAGGTCACGCCGGCGGTAAGTCTTGCCAATTTTGTTGCACCTCTGTTCATGAGAATTTTTTCACTGAATTCAATTCTTCGGCAAAAACTAGATCCATTCAATCTCGTACGTTTTTTTGCCCCCAACGAATAGCTGATATTGAGTCATCTTGTCGACATAGATGTTCCAGGTTCCTTCATTGGCCATAATGTTCATTGGTGCGACACGGATGTATCGCTCCCTGGCAGACTTTGCAGCATCATCCGAGTCCTCCGACATGTCTGATATTTCTCCTCCCTTGTTTCCGTGCTTATAATTGGTCGGTATATTGTTAGCTCGCGTCATTTTAGTCCGAAAACAAGCGATCGCACAGTCCCGAGGAGCATGGGCACCTCGCAAGTGTCGATTTCGCTTACTCAGGTAGAGGTAGCCATGCACGCCGTCTACGAACAGTGTCCAGCATCACAGATGAGTCGTCCAAGTTTTTATTGACTCCGAGTCGTCACGATAAGCATGAGCGGATGACTACTGTAAGTCCCGATGACGACCTGGAGAGCAACGGGGGTAGAGGGCTGAATTCTGACTCGGAATCTTGCGCATGGGAAGTTATATATTAGCTGGATGTCACTCGATAGAATGTGTGTTGGGCTAGCACGGCGTAAAGAGGAGACTTCGCAATCAAACTGTACTGTAGCAATAAATCATATTTCAGCGAGAGATCATACAGTAGGACAGCAAAGTGGGCGATTGGGATCTCCTCTACTTTACCACTGGCAATAATACTATAACGAGCTCGACATGAGCCGGCGGTTGAAACGGCTCGCGTAAGTTGTGGGAAAGTTCACGCGCGTGCGGGAGTACCGTGACTGTAACGGGGCAAACGCGCGACTCGGAGGGTGCCCGGATACAGATCCAACACTCTGTACTGGTGGAACTGGAGGAAAATATCACAAGGAAAGCTACTGTGAATCCGCCTGAAGAGAGAAAACGAGAATATCTCGAAAAATTTCGGGATACTATATACTGCTTCCGCAACACTAGCACGTAATGGATAGATTCCGCGAGCAATTAATCGGCTAAACGGCTGAATCGCCGGAACAAATAAGTACAAAGCGACATGCCATATGAAATTCGAGAAATGGCGGAGAGGTCAAAAAGAATCGCCCAGGGCCAGAAGGCATACTGTACTGTAATTTCTACGGTTTCGACCGCGCGTTCGCAGTGCTTTTGTGGCTCGACCGCATGCTTACTAATCCTCGCAATAACTAAACGTGAATCGGTCAAAACTCTGCAGTCTGCACGCCTTGTCTCCATCTCTCCGTAATTCACACAGGCATCGCCTCAGGCCAGATATACACAGCCATCCCAAAAATTATTGCCCTCTCTGGGCGTTCTTCGCGCAACGCTGTCTTTTCTCTCACACGGGCCGCGCTTTCACCCGGGTTGGTTGACGCGCTGACAAATCCCGCCGGGATGGATGGCCCGGTTCCCACGGCCTTCCCGATCTCACTCTCTGTCTCAGCCGGACCTGTGAACCAATTAATGTCACGACTACGTCTTGCTTCCGCTCGACGGCGTCTGCTTAGCCC
This sequence comes from Russula emetica, assembly GCA_015178925.1. Classification (NCBI taxonomy): domain Eukaryota; kingdom Fungi; phylum Basidiomycota; class Agaricomycetes; order Russulales; family Russulaceae; genus Russula; species Russula emetica. The sequence goes on along the minus strand of WHVC01000133.1, from coordinate 30,778 downwards.
GTGTCATTTGTTTTTTGCTCGTTCTGTGGTCTGACTTTTGTGGCACTTTCTCGCGTCACATCTCTAAAAGGACTGCTTTTCATCGAGAAGTTGGATTGAGTCACTTGTGGTAAATTCTTGCAGTGGTACTTGATCTGTGAATACTGTAGACCTGTCATCGGCCAAGCGAGCCGCAGGTTTTAACTGTGTTATTGATCTCCACTAGAAACACCTACTAGGCTATACTGGGTAAGTACGTGACCGTGTTTTGTTTGTCAACCGAGTCGACCCGGTTATCAACCTGTCACCGCCTATGCTTCCATGGTTTGCTGAACATCGCCACTCGCCACATGCCACCGAAAATCCCTGGATGGTTGGGGGGAACTCGCACCTGCAGACCTGACTAAACATTCTGCAAGTCATCAAGTATCACTTTGGTTGTGTTGGGCGTGCGCATAATATGAATTTGTGATGTTTATGAAGGCCAGAGTTGCGGAGGAACTTGAAATGAATAGGGTGGTTCACGTTGCGGTTTTTTGCCGGTTTTCTGGTTGGTTTTTGGTCGGTTTTTGAGAACACTTTTTGAAGCCGGCAACTTCCGGTTTCAACAAATCGACGTCTGTTTTTTGAGATGTGAAAGGAGCTCCGAAGCTGCTTTTACATCGCTTTTTGGCCGTCTCTGTTTTTGACCTCCTGGTTTGTCATCGATGTTTTGATTAAATTACCATAATGAAAATAATAATAATTATTATTGCAAGCCTTGCTGCCTTGCCGACACTAAGTTAGTCCCTCATCGCACGCAAATGGCAAAGGCCTGTAACTTCAAGAGTGGCAAAGTGTGTTTCCATGTCTGATCTGAACTCCCATCGCTGTCAGATCACCAGTTGTATGACAATATAGCTCTTGCAGCTTTCTCACATACTTGAAGGCACCTCAAAGAAGCTGCTGTTGAATCAGAAGTTTTTTTTTCGATTCCATTTACATGCACCTTGGGGTACAGAACCCATGTAGCACTATCTTTACAATTTATACTACTTGTAATATGAGACTATTTGGTTGTCTATGCACGGAACTACTCCGATGGACCATCGTTGTGTAGCATGAGAAAAGGGCAGTTGCGAGCGTGAGGGCCTTGCCATGCCAGGAGATGGTGGGGGCGAAGTGTGAAAGCCGGGCTTGAGGGTTTGTACATGGTCCAACTTCGGGGATGTGCACACATCTTGCGTTACAGGGAGTGTTGTAAAATGAGAGTGAGGAGGGGGAAGGTGTTGCGATGAGAGGTGGGTAGTCAGGGTGGTGGCGGGGCAGAGAGAGGGATGGGGGGAAGGGTTGAATCGGAAATGGCCAGTGACTTGGTGCAGCATGATATTTACCTTTTTTATTTGACATATACAGTATATTTAATAGATATATTTACCATTAAGCCTCTGTGGATTTATCTCTGTGTAAAAACAGAGATCCGCTTTTTGGAACGGCAGAGGAGGGGGGTTTCACGTTGGACCTATTTTTGGGGCTGTTTTTTGATGTGTTTTTAGCGAATACTGAATTGCAACCTTAAGGAAAACTGCTAAAAAACCGCCAAAAAAAATGCCAAAAAATGCCAAAAAAATGCCAAAAATCCGCAACGTGAAACCCCCTAATGAGGGGCGCTGGCCGAGATCATTCGTCGGATATTGATCCGCATTATAGCGTGATGGGCCGACGGCCTTTGTATCTTACTATATCCGGGAGTTGTTCGCGCTAGTTTTCAGTCTAAATATTTTTGGACGTCTTCCGTATATTAATTTTCCGTGCTTCCATCCAAGTTTGACAGTCGCCAATGCAAATCCCGTCCAATCATACAATACAGTACGACATCCTGCATCATTTCCTGCAGGTGGCCCACTCAACCACATGGCCGTGTCGCTCTCGACTATTCATCCTTAGCTTGACAACACGCGCTAGCAATGACTTATTCGACCATTTGACATGTCAACTGCACGGCGATTGAATAGGTTTCCAAGAGTAATCTGTTCCTCGAACTAGCGCATACATTCCACTTTACGCAATGACCCTCCTCCTGCTATAAATGCCTCAAACACATTCCCTATGGCCCCAAGGGCTTTCAGTCCTCTTTCACTCTTTTCGAAACCCATTTTTCCTGTCTGCTGTCTGAAATGTACCTCTCACTCTCTTTTTTCCTCACCATTCTTCCCTTCCTCGCTGCGGCCATCCCACTGGCCCGACCTCCCGCGTCTCGTGGTATCGCAATTCCCATCGCCAAGCGTGCCACTAACCTGACCGTCGCCGACGTTTCGCGGTATGAGAGCCTGAACGAGAAAACAATTGCGTAAGCTCTTTGTGCTTTCCCGGGTTGCTGTGCGCCGATAACTAGATTCCCTTCCAGGAAGATCCAAAGTGGCATGGCCGCCTATGAAAGGAATACCGGCAGTCCACACCCCCTTGCTGGTGGCATCATAACGTCGAGCAAGCGGGCCACCGGTAGCGACCCGTTGACCGACTCCGACGATGACTTGTGGTATGGCACCATTTCTATCGGCACACCTGCTAAGGACTTCACTGGTGCGACCTTGTTTTCTCCTGTTCAAAATTGGCCCTCTGATCTTGTGTTGTATACAGTGGACTTTGACACAGGGAGCAGTGATCTCTTCGTTCCTTCAAACAATTGCGGCTCGACCTGCTCAGGGCACGATTTGTATGATCCATCTGAAAGCTGCACCTCGCAAGATCTAAACAAGACTTTCGCGATTGGCTATGGAAGTGGTGCGACTGTCAGCGGCGAGCAATATACTGAAGATGTTATCATTGCCGGTCTGGCTGTACGTTGAGCTACCTTTTCTTTCCTTTCGCCACAAAGCGCTTACACTTCTCACCATAGGCGACAAACCAGACGATAGGTGCTGCAACAAATTATTCTATACAGTTTCAAGCCTCCCAGTTCCCGGCCGACGGCTTGATGGGCATGGGTTTCCAGTCCATATCGATCTATGACGCACCACCTCTCGTCCAAACTCTTAACTCCCAGGGTAAATTGACTGAACCCATGTTCGGTTTCAAGTTCGCATCCTCCGGGTCCGAGCTCTTCCTTGGTGGCGTAAACCCTGCCTATGATATTGCCAAGTTTACCTGGGTACCTGTGACCAAAGAGGTTTGCAGCATCTTCGAATATGTGTAGTCGTTTGTCTAATGGATACTTAACCTGGATAGGGTTACTGGCAGGCATCCTTTGATGGGATCACTGTAGATTATCTCCCCGTGCTAGGGGTTGAAAACGTCGATGCAATTTACGACACCGGTACCACCCAGATCGTTGGCGATCCCGCTGGCATCAAGGATTTCTTTGCTCCGCTCGAGTTATTCTCCGGTGCCAAGGAGATACCCGGTTCTCCTGGCTACTACAGCGGTACGTGGGCTAATCTCGCTTCCGATCAGCCTGAGCCGTCGCAACAGTATTGATTTATTATTATTATTATTATTATTATTAATCTCACAGTCCCATGCGACTTCGATACTCCCATCTCCTTTTATGTTGGAGGGAAGGAAATCAAGATCTCCCCTGAGACGTTTAACCTCGGGCCCATATCCAGTGGCTCTGACCAATGCGTTGCTGGAGCGTCCTGGGATGAGTCGCTCACTGGTGGTAAGTTGGCCTCTGATGACAGTCCTAGGCACAAAGCTGACACGGGCACAGAATTCTGGATTATCGGTGACGTCTTCCTGCGGAATACTTACACTGCTTGGGATATTGGTAATGTCCGTATCGGCTTCGCTGATCTCGTTTGAAAGTCGGAATTATTCGCGTTCTCGTCGAAGTAGCGATAGCTTGGACTTTGTTATTTATGCGCATCAAAAATATACCACCGCTAATTCGTAAATGCGACTTGAGAAGTGCCAAGGACGCTGCATAAGATGATCATCCTGTGATTCTGTGAAGACGCTTCCTGTTTCCTTTGACCCATCCTCGTCATGCCCACACCACATTTTTTCAAAAACACAATTTCGTTTTACATTTATAATGTGCCTCTGCATATTCGGTAAGTACAAAAGTACGCAAGGCGATGGTGCAAGTATTGGTTGAGTGGTTCAAGTGACCCTGATCCTAGGTTAGGTGCTGTGGTTACATCTTACAAGATCTGTCACGTGTTCAAATTCAACTGTCAGTTGTACGCCGCTAAGTTATCATTAATTGTTACAGTAATGTCTATTCTTTCGGTCGTCAGTCGTTATCACCCTGTTTAACTTGTAGCTGTCTGTCAGATGTCTCCATTTAAATTGAACTACTAGTCGTTGACCAAGCTTCCAGGATTCGTTGACCCTATCCACCACAATTCGTCAAATCCATGTTCTCAGGCTAGCCCAGGACGCGCATTGCGCACTGCTTCATGGCACAAGCTACTGTAGCACCTGTTCATCCGTGTCTGAGTTCGATGTATACCAATCGTCCGACACGGTATGTTGCATCATCATATCCTGCAGGTTCGCTCGCAGCCTCCACCTCACCTCGTTTTTTGCCACTGCATGACCGCGTTGTTTGATCATTAATTGACATGTCAAACGCATGGACCTCAAATATCGTCCCTCGAGTAATCAGCTCCTCGGACTAGCACAGTCGATACTGCTGCATGCTACCCCCACTTTACGCAATGACCTTCTCACAGGTATAAAAGCCCCAACGCATCTCCTATGTCCTCAAGGGCCTGCAGTCCTCTTCGCTTTCTTTGCAGCCTGCTGAAGCGTTTCTAGTCTGACATGTACTTCTTACACTCTTTTGTCCTCGCCATTCTTCCTTTCTTCACTGTGACTGTCTCACTTGCCAACCTCCCACTGGCACGTCTGGTTGTATCTTAAATTCCCATTGCCAAGCACTTTATCCTTCCTGTTGCCAACCCTGCACTATATGCCGGGTCCAGACCTCAATCACGTATGCTATCCGAAATGTGGCACCACCAAGCAAGAGTAAAGACCATAAGAAGCCCGTTCGTTATTACGTAAAGGAAAAGGCGCGCGCAAGTACAGTATACAGCTACTTGGGCTTAAGCAGACTGTAGCCACCATTGCGGCAGGAATTTCGGTAAACGGATTTTCTTTGAGGCAATAAGACGAGGAGCCTAGAATGCGTGGAACGAGTAGGAGCGCAGCTAGCGCGAGGACAGGGAGTGGCGTGGGAACGGACGGAGCGGTCCGGACTCTGGAACAACGACAAGTCGAGAGGGAGGGCAGGAAAAGAAAGAGCACGCGAGCAGACTTCGGTGCGATGGAAAGGCAGAACGACAAGACGCTTTATTGAGGTGCACAGCACACCTTTAAATGCAAAGTAGGGCCGACATGTGAAAGTGGAAGTAGGGGTACAAGTAAGACAAGAAGGTGAAATACATGATGTGTCTGAGCTAAAGTAAATGGCGATCAGGCGTGATCGCGCGCGGGTATAGCGAAGGGGAAATGGCGAATCCATGGGGATTGCCAGGGCGAGAGGTGGGCGAGCGTGCATCGTGCGCGCGAGCCGTATCCGTGAGGCGGCGCAGGGCGTATGCGACTTCAAGGCTTGTCCCGCCTCCGGTGCTGTCCGAGTCAAAATAAAAAGTATGATTCTGAGTCAAAAGAAAGTGCCTGCGGCGTTCGAAAGTAAAACAAGAGTGATCGGGGGTACCAACCCCTCGATCCTCCCCTCCCCCTCTACCATCAGAGGCGCGATCTGTGCATCTCTAGCTGGTGCACGACCGCTGGAGCCCCTGTATCTCCAGAATCCATCAGAGCCTGATGTTCACCTCGTTTTATTGTCTTAACAAAATCCCTAACTTTCCCGAGTTGCAGTGCGCCGGTGACCTGACCAACTATTTTCCCTACAGGAAGATTGCAAAGGAGCATGAATGTATATGAGTGGAATACTAACAAGCAGCACCCGCTCGGCGCTAGTGGCATCAAGACGTCGAACAAGCCGCGGGCCACCGGTAGTGTCAGGTTGACCGACTTCAACGACAACGATGAGTTGCGATATGGCACTATTTATATCGGCACACCTTCACTAGTATGACCTTGTTATCTCCTCAAAATCGACCGTCTGACCCTGTATCATATACAGTGGACTTTGATACCAGTAATCTGGATCTCTTCATGTCCTCAACAAATTGTAACTCGGCCTGTTTAGGGCACGAGAATAGTATAATACATCTGCTAGCTCCACGTCGCATAACCTGGGCGCCTGGGCTTCAACTCGAAGCATGCATGTCAATGGACATCCGAGTCAATTGAAGATGGCCTTGACATCAAGACTCTTTTTTTTTTTTTTTTTTTTTTTCATCCTCCTTTCCCACGTACCACCACTACACTTAGGAACACCGCCTGGGCCTAGCTCGCGACTCCTATAGTTTTAGAAGTGCTACTATAGTTATTTTGTCTAAACAAACAAACTATGAAACCTCCCTCTGACCCTCCGGGCCCAATAGGCCCTGAGGACCCACTCCGAACCCCCACCATTGCTGCAAATTCACTAAGTAGCGTCACACTGCAGGAGGAGGATCCTGCCGCGCAACTCCGACTCCTGCGTACAATTTTCAACGGAGGTAAACCCCCTAATGACCTCCCAAAAGGAATTTTTATGTTAGACAAAGACAACGTGGACGAAGAAGCCGCCAACGAATCGATAGACACCATCCTCGAACATTACCAGACAATCTCCAACATTCTTGAAGCCGGTATTGGCACCGAATACAGCGTCATCTCAAACGAAGCCTGGCTCCGCCTACACTGCTCTCTACTGGCCCACATGATCAATGGTATTTCACGCTCCTACAAGGCCAGCGCTAACGACTCGCTTGTCAGCATCCTCCTGCCACAAGAGCAAACCATCCTATCCGACATACGCGAGAACGCCAAGACCGTGGCAACCGCCTTTGCCAAATTCCCAACCAGAGAGAACCAATGTGACACCTGCTTGCGCGGGGTGGAAAACCCCATAATAACGATAGATGAGTACACAGCTCTCCTCCACGCTACAGACCGCTCCAGAGCAGCAGTGAAAAACCACGTCTGGGAACTGGTACTCAAACAAATTGACGAACAAATGAAAGACAACGTCGCGAGGGAAACCACCTCTAGGAAGGCTCTAGTAGATGCCCAGGCGAAACTCACTGCCGACCAATACCGTGCACAAAGGGAAGCCAATATCAGAGCCGAGACTGAACACCAACTGGCAAGCTTCACAACAGAATACTACGACAGCCGATGTAACCGGCTCCTGGGACGAGGCTAGCTTGTACGCCTCGTGGACCGGGGTAAGTTCCTGAACCGGGCTAGTGCTGTATGGATTGATCGGATCACTTGTCATTGACGCGTGTAGTGCCTCGTTTTGATGTGGATGGACAGCAGGCCAGCATCGTGTTGTTTCAGACTGCTGTGCCCCTCGTGTTGGTTTCTAATGCTTTGTACGAGTTTGTAGCTTTCTCTTGTGTACTTAAGGACGACCAACTTGGCCAGGTAGCGGCAAGTTGAGTCTCCTGTCTAAATAACAGAAGTCTCTTCCTTCTATTCAAAGCGGGGTCTTATCGACGGATTGATAAGGCGGGAACCCGTTACTCCTCAGTCGTCTGAGTCGCTATAAAGACTTAGCTTATGACCCAGCGTCCCAGTAAGGACACGGCCACTCTACCCAAGTACGCCTTCTGCCAGGAGGTGTTCCCCGACTTAGTGCACAAGGGAGGACGCTGCACGTGCTTCGACACACCGAAGCCCAAGGAGGAGACGACTACCACAAGTACTACTGAGCTCTAATCGTCTCGTCCATACCGGCGGTGACATTAGACTCAACTTTCGTAAAAACTACGGCTAGCAGCAGCAAAGACAGCGCAGACACCAACCACCCAAGATACCTAACAAAGGAACAGCTGATCGTCACAAGACCCAACTCGAGGATCAGGATACTCGAAGCACACGAATCAGCCAACAAGAAAGGGAAACCCATCCAACTGTTCTGTAGGAGCAGCGACCTAGAAGTCAAAGACGCTGGACCAGTGACCATACACAACGGAGTGTGGCACCGCATCCTACCAGGAGCAAACAGAAAAGAATTCGTGCTCGGACAACCCGAACCTAGCATACACAACTTCGACATCAGCATCGAAGCCAGCGACGCAACCACCCCGAGTATAGTGGTAGAAGAACCGGCCAAAGAGAAAGGACCGGTCAGAGAGAAACCGAGCAGGGACTCCTCAGACGAAGAGGACCACCAGATAGACGAGCAAATTCGCCGAAGCCCAATTCAACGGGGCACAACCTTCGCACAAGCAGTAGCGACAAAACAAAAACCGCAAGCTACCAAAACCACCCTGACGCAACCCCAAAAGACGACCACAATGGCAACCCAAACCACCACTCAAACCACCACCACCGCAACAACCGCCGCCCAAGCCAATGTCACCAAAGCCTTCCAAAAAGCCCTCCAGCGCGCCCCTCCGTCAGGAGGCGGTGGCGGAGGAGGAGGTGGAGGCGGAGGCGGAGGAGGCGGCGGAGGAGGCGGTGGAGGAGGAGGAGGCGGCGGAGGAGCGGGACCGAACCCACTCCAACCCGTAGCCGTAGCACAAGATGTGCGAGCCATGGGCAAACTCCCGGAAACGTTCGACGGCGACAGAACCAAAGCTGACGACTTCATCGAAGAAGTGAAGGGATACTTACGACTTAACGCGGACGTAAGCGGCTTCAACTCCCCCATGAAAAAGATCGCCTTCACCCTCACCCACATGAAAGGAGAAGACGTCACGGGATGGACTAGAGACATAGGAGCCATGCTCGACGCACTAGACCCCATCGCCGACAACATTCCCATGCTGTGGGACCAGTTCCTAACAGAATTCGCCGCCCAATACCTCGACTCGGCCAAAGAAGATCGAGCCCGCACCGCCCTGCAAAACCTAGCTATGAAGCCAGGCGAGATAGACCTATACATCTCAAAGTTCGAAGAGCTGGCCCGAAGAGCCGGCTACACTGCGGGAGACAACGCGACAACCCGACTCTTCCTACTCGGCCTTACCCCGAAAACAATGACAGACGTCATGGCCAGCCCACCAGTAAGGGGATACGAAGCCATAAAACAAAGAGCCATAGAAAGCACCATCGCCCAGAGGACCATCCGCGACCTGCTTGCGATACGGCACGACCCAACTAAAGCAGACAACAGGGCGAACTTCCCCTTCCAACAGAACAGAGGACAACGACGATCCTTCTTCCAAAAACCAGCAAACCCACAACCATACCGACAACCGTATCATTCGTCAAACGCCCCAAGATGGATGAACAACCAAGTCGTGCCAATGGACCTCAGCAGGTTGAGAGCACCCAACTTCTATCAACAAAGAGGGGGGCAGCCGCAAGCACGAGGACGAAACAACTGGCGCTCCAGGGCCAACGTCGCCAACTTCCCTCCCCGAAACAACGGCAACGCTTGCTTCAACTGCGGAGAAATAGGACACTTCGCCCGAGCCTGCCCAAGCAAAGGGAAGGCAAGGGCGAACCTCATCGACTTTGACCCAAGCGAAGAGACTGTCTACGAAAGGAACACCCCCGAGGTAGACAGAATCGCCTTCCTCAAAGCAGAGATCAACGCGATGACCTTCGACGAGAAACAACAGCTGGCAAAAGAAGTAGGAGAGGAGGATCCACAGGATTTTCCTACGGCTTAATCAGATCGGCACTGATTAAGCAGGGAAGCGATAGCAATAGCGATGTATATATATCAGCACGAAAATCAATGACAGTCCGGTGTTACATCCATTCTATCGCGAAAAGAGCCGAAACGATCGCCCTGGTCGACTCCGGGGCAACGGAAAAATTCATGAACCTCACCTACGCCAGGTGGCTAAGGTTACCAATCAAACAACTAGCGAGGCCACGAAAACTATTCAACGTCGACGGAACAGAAAACCGAGACGGCGAGGTCAAATTCTACACCGACCTACAAGTACAAACTGGGTCGACGCGAACCCAGTTAAGGTTCTTCCTGTCGGACCTGGGCGACCACAAAGCAATCCTAGGATACTCGTGGTTCGCAGCGGCCCAGCCAAAAATAGACTGGAAAAGGGGGTGGATCGACCACACCCAACTACCAATCATCTTACGGGCCCATAACGCCAAGAAAGCGACCTTTGTGCCAAGAAACAAAAACATTCCCCGGAAACCCAACCAAGACCGATACTATATAGGCCGCGTCACAGTGCACCCGGCCCAACCAAACGAAAACCCACCACACGCCATCCCAACCGAATACGAGCGACACAAAAAGGTGTTCAGCGAAGAACAGTCGCAACGGCTGCCCAAGCACACTGTATGGGACCACGCCATCGAACTGCTTCCCAACGCCCCTGCAACACTCCCCGCAAGGCTCCTTCCCCTCAACCAAGCCGAGCGAGAAGAAATGCACAGGTTCGTCGCCGAACACCTCAAAAGGGGAACTATACGAGAATCGTGGAGCCCCTACGCCGCCAACTTCTTCTTCGTCAAGAAGAAAGACAAAAAGCTACGCCCAGTACAAGACTACCGCCCGATTAACAAATGGACCGTAAAAAACAGGAACGTCTCCCCCCTGATCCCCCAGACCATCGACCGCCTTAGCGGGTGCACCCTATTCACCAAGTTCGATGTAAGATGGGGCTACAATAACATCCGCATCAAAGAGGGGGACGAGTGGAAGGCGGCCTTCCTTACTAGCGAGGGGCTGTTCGAACCAACTGTTATGTTCTTCGGCCTCACTAACTCACCAGCCACCTTCCAGATGATGATGAACACCATCTTTCGAAGGGAAGTAGCACAGGGATGGCTATCGGTGTACATGGACGACATCGCCATCCACACTAAACCAAGGGAAGGCGAAACCGAGAAGCAACATCAACAGAGGCACACGAACTACACACACCTCGTTCTCGACAAACTCGAAGAAAACGACCTATACCTAAAGCCGGAAAAATGTGACTTCGCAAAGGACGAGATCGACTACCTAGGAGTGATCGTCGGAAAGAATAAAATACGCATGGACCCCACAAAACTCAAAGGGGTTGCGGACTGGACGGTCCCCCGCACCCCGACTGAAGTACGACAATTCCTAGGCTTCACCGGCTATTACCGATACTTCGTCCCGAACTACTCAAAAATCGCCCGCCCGCTACTAGACCTCACGAAGAAAACCACCGACTGGCACTGGGGAGAAAGCCAGCACCGAGCATTCGAGGAACTAAAATCCAAGATGTGCTGCAGCCCGGTGCTTACACAACCTGACTTTAATAAGCGATTTTACCTCCAAACAGATGCCTCCGCATACGGCGTGGGCGCCGTACTCTCGCAAAGGGGAGAAACCTCACCAACTTTGGCCAAACGCTCAAAACCAGTCACACACCCAGTCGCCTACTACTCCGCAACATTCATCCCAGCAGAGCGGAACTATGACATATACGAGAGGGAGCTGCTAGCCGTGATGAAATCCCTCGCACACTGGCGACCATACCTAGGCTGGACAAAGGAACCGTTCACCATCCTAACCGACCACGCCAACCTCCAGTATTGGAAGTCACCACGAAACCTAAACAGACGAACGGCACGCTGGCACGCAGACCTCCAAGAGTACGACTACGAAATACAACACGTACCAGGGAAGGACAACGTCCCAGCCGATGCGCTGTCACGACCACCGGGCATAGACCAGGGAAAAGACGATAACCAAGGAGTCACGGTACTTCCACCTTCAAAATTCATAAATTGGTCAAACTTGGAAACCACGCCGCTCTCCGAAGAGAGGAAGAGGATGGCCATGATCCTCGCCCACGACCACGTCACTGCGGGACATCCAGGGAGAGACGAAACGATAAGACGAGCAAGACAAGGACCGCGATGGCCAGGGATGAACCAATGGATCGCCAACTACGTCAAAGGATGCGCAACTTGCCAACAAAACAAAATTATGACTCACAGGAAGAAGATCCCCCTGTTCCGCATAACCACCGACGAACAGACCCTCCCCTTCCAACAGGTGGCAATGGACCTCATTACCGGACTACCGATGCACAAAGGGAAAGACGCCATCCTCACCATCGTGGACCACGGGTGCTCGCGGGCAGCCATCTTCCTCCCATGCTCCACAACGATAACTGGGCTAGGGATAGCCCAACTATACCTGGATAACGTCTATAGGTGGTTCGGACTCCCCACCAAGGTCATTAGCGATAGGGACCCACGCTTCACCTCCCACTTTGGCCGAGAACTCACAAAAAAGCTGACCACCCAGCAGAACCTGTCAACGGCCTTCCACCCGCAAACGGATGGGATTTCCGAAAGGAAAAACCAATGGGTAGAACAATACCTCCGACTCGTAACATCGTCGGCCCCCGAAGACTGGACCCATTGGCTGACGATAGCGTCGGCGGTACACAACAACCGGAGAAACGAAACGACTGGCCTATCGCCCAATCAAATCCTTCTGGGGTACGAACCGGAGCTGCTCCCAGCGGAAACACCACCATCAAGGAACGAGGCCGCCGAAAATTGAGTCTCGATCATGAACGAAAAGCGAGCCCAGGCCATCGATGCCATCAACCAAGCCGCAAAAGGAAAATCGGTAATCCCGTCACAATACAAAGTCGGAGAAGAAGTCTGGCTCGAGGCAACCCACCTGAAAGTCCGACATCAGAAGACCAAGCTGGCCCCAAAGCGGTATGGACCCTTCAGGGTCGTCAAAGAAGTCTCACCGGTGGCGTACAAGCTGAAACTCCCCGTCTCTTGGAACATCCACGACGTGTTCCATGCATCCCTCTTATCGCCCTATCACAAGACGACCGCCCACGGGCCTAACTTCTCCCGGCCATCACCAGACCTTATCAATGGAGAAGAAGAATTCGAGGTGGAACGCATCGAAGGTCACAGGCAGTATGGGCGCACCAAACGCCTCCAGTATCTGATCAAATGGAAGGGATACCCCGATCACGACAACACATGGGAACCTGCTGACCAGGTCCATGCGGACGAGCTGATCAAGGAGTACCAACAGAGGCGCCCGACCGAGAAGATAAAAGGGCGACAGGGAATGCTGAAGCCGTCATCCTCTCCACCCTGGCCTCTCGACCAACCAACCAGCCCCTCCTTGAGTACATCCGCGACGACAAGAAAGACTCGCGGCCACTCCAACAAATCCTACTGCTACACCTACAGTTCCACATCGTTCCCCGTCTACCCAAGCGACCCCTCGTCGAACGCCTCCACTGCACCGTCACCAGGGACAAAAAGCCCGCCTACTCCGAGTTCGCCCCCGGCCAGCCCTTCCGACACTTCCTCTACCTGTACCTCAATAAGCTCCCCCAGGACCACATCCTCCTACACCGTTGCTTCTGCTACGACCAGTACTGCGTATTCCACGGGTAAGTCATGTCCGACGCCTCCAACGACCCCTCCATCTGCTCGCCCAAGGGAACACCACCCCCAATGGCACCACCCCTCTCACCGTCTACTGCCGCCGTCAGCCTCCAGCTGGAGCTAAGGTATTCCAGGGGTAACCCTAGGGTATGATTTGATAAACCCTAACCCGTACCCGCTAGGGTTGCCGCAGTTCGGTTCAGAACCAAAGTTCGAACCTGAACTTTTCCGAACCTGACCGAAGTTCGGTCCGAGGTTCGATGGCTGTGCCGAACTGGACCACAAGTCCGGTTCAGCGTTCGAGAAAGGCAGAACCACCTTGAACCTGGTTCAAACCGAACTTTTAATTTCTTATACTCTCGTCCGATTTGGTGCTGGCAATCAAAATCGACACTGTCCACAACCTTAGCTCCGAGCCTAACAAGCCTACTAACAGCATCGCGCATAGCAAGTTTCTCACGCGCACTGAGCGGTCGCAGTATCACACATCGTGGCAAGTTGTTTTTCTATTCTCTTTTCTCTTTTGTTTCCTGTGACCTCGCACTCAACCACTAAGTGCTCATTTCTCAGCCACCACTGCTTCGTCTCAACCACCCACACAAGACAAGGGGCAAACGACGACTCGAGTATTGAAGCCCTGGAATGCACGCATATACAGCACGCACGCGCAGTGCGAGGCAGTAGTGTGCCTGGAGCACATGTGAAGTTGACAAGGCAGACGGGGCGGACGATATGGATGTAGATGTAGGCGATGTGTGGTGGTGATCACGATGCCACCTCTGCAACTCTGGGACCATAGTAGTAGCTGCAACAACAGTACTATCATCACTTCTTGCACTGTGCCAACTTGTCACAAGCCAGGTCTTGGCATGGGCCTGGGCAACTTTGGTGGTCTGCAGGGTGGCATTCGCAGATCGGCGCCATGTAACGGTCCAGGGTGCTCCAGTGGACACGAGTAATACACCCATTCCGGAAATTCTTGTCTCACATGTTTTGTGGCGGTTCGAAAATCATGAAAAAGTTGAAAATTCGAGAATACTAGAAATTACTCTACACAAGAGGAGTATGATAGCCGTGCCGGGGAAGGGCCCATTGATGGGTACAATGGTGATGGGCAATCCTGATGCCAACTGGATTATCGTCGTTGGAAGGTGAGTGGCATGAGTTGGAGACAAAGCGTGAGCGTTCGAAGAAACGGAGAAAGATTGAAGGAGGCGCAGTGCAGTGAGGTAGTGGGGGTTTCATTCATTCATGCATTGTATAGTATATACAAGCATCGTTACTTGCATTTCTCTAGGCTACCAATTACATGCTGATTTACAGTCTGCTAAGATTACATGTGAATGGCCGTCGAGCGTACAAGCCCATTCTTAGATTGACATCGGCCGCGACGTTGCCAATGTTGTATTGGATGTCCAACATGTCGAAAGAACGGGACACCAGGGAGATAGCACCTGGGCTAAGTGTTGTACAAGTGTTTCGACCTCGATTCGACATCAATGAACAAAAATAATTGTTTGCATGGCAATACTCACATGCGCAGCGGTCATTCTGATCTGCTGGTCCCATCGTTTGGTGAACAATGAACCAGTGTCTTCCGTATCCTGGTTTACATCCCCCAGTCCACCGGCCTTCCCTTGTGCGTCATTCTCTTCTCGTGCCGCTTCAATCCAGATTAATTTGTCAACTTGGTCGATGTGTTCCTTGGGGCGGCCTTGTTCGATCATCTTGCGCGCCATTGTCTCCGCGGCCCCAGGTGTGAGATCTAATAACGCACCAAGACCGCTAAAGGAAATGTTGTTGTATATCCGCGAGCTCGCAAGAACATTGTGCTCCATTACCGCTCGATCAAGGACGGTCGTTGGCCCTGTACGCGTGCTGGCGCCATCGACGAGATCACCATCTTCGAGCGTCGACGATAGCCTGTCGTTCGTAGAGAGCGCAATCTGAGCTAGTCGTCCGACCTCCTGCTGAGCCTGCCCCTGCCGAGTCTGTGTTTGTACTGCTAGAAGGCCAGGGTCCTGGAACATCGCTGTAAGTGTGGTATTGCAGTTTGACGGCTGCTGTCTCTGCGTGTGCTTCTGCTTCGAGGAATGGTCCTCTGGGCTCTGCGCGCTCGGGGAATGTGGTGGAGAGGAAGGAGGCGAGTGGGTGCGAGAAGAGGGTGTCTACTTCGGGGGCGTTCAGCACTGGCTGGTTGGGAGGCGTGGGTATTGACATTGTGGGAGCAACAACGATGACGGAGGAATAGACATAGACTGACCTTGAGGGTGTTGTCGAGAATGAGTACGACTACGCTGTGCATTTCATAGGTGATGTTGTTGTTGTGTGAGTGAGGCACGCTGTGAATATGGGAAGGGCGGAGGAGAGTACTGTACGCACGGAGTCACGAGTACCTCGTTTCCGGCGAGAAAGGGGTCGAGGATGCAAAGGAGTGGCAGTTTGTCTTTGTCTTGAGGAAGACCAATCTGTGCACGCACCATGCACAGTGTTTCAGCACAGAATTCCAGCGCAATGAAAGGTAGGAGAGAAAGAGGACCTCCTCAAACACTTCCCGTCTCTTGAAGGTCAACTGTGTTACAATCAAACGACGAACAGGGAGGACAGGACGCGTCAGGACGTACCGCGGTATCCTCAATCGTCTTGCCGTCGTCGTCGATCCTTCCCCCTGGGAGTGCGGTGTCACCAGCATATGAGCTGAGCGTCTTTGCTCGTCTGTCGAGTTCAAGTATAGCAGTCGGTTCCATTCCAGGCTGCTACTGACGCCTTACTGGCTAAGTAGAACATAAAGATTGCCCGCTCGTCCTACGAACAGTGCTACGAGCACTGCGGCGCTATGGGCACGGGGGTATGGCGGGGCTGGACGCTTTGTACGATGCGTTGAGAGGTTGCGGAGGCAGGAAGACGAGTTGATCGGCCGTGTAGTTTGAGGTCATGTTGTGAAGCCAATCGGCGTGATATGTGTCGTCTCGCTTGGCAGCAATTCTCTTGAGGCATTTGTAGGTGAGTCCGAGATCCTTTAAGTTTTAGTGCAGAGCGGTTGTTGATATGGGTTGGTCGTGGTAGATGGCAAGCCATGCGCAAAAACGCTGATCTCCGAGACTCCAGCAAAGAGTCGATGGATGACACGATCTGCAGAATTGTCAGTATACATGTTGCTGGGAGAGTGAGAAGGTACACACAGGTCGCATGGTAGGCTGAGCTGTGAGTTCATCCTGAAAAATGGAAATGCTCAAGTAATTTCGGTCCGAACTTTTGCTGAACCTGAACTGGACCCTTCCGAACCTGAACCGATGGTCCAGTTCAAGGTTCAGGTAATTCCCTGAACCGAACCTGAAGTTCGGTCCGAGGTTCAGCAAAATTGTTGAAGAACCGGACTGAACCGGACTTCGGCAACCCTAGTACCCGCGAACACCGTACCCGAACGGTTAAGGGTACGGGTACACCGTTTTGTTTTACGGGTTCAGGCACGACACCGTTTTCCTTCACGGGTTCAGGCACAAAACCGTGCGCGTGTAAGACACCGCGGGTGAGGTACGAAACCGTACAACACCGCGGGTTTTGTATATGAAATGTACTACGAGTTACAACTACTACAGCTAAGTTCTATCTACCCGTGCTCCTTGCAGAGACAGCCACTACCACATCCTCAAAAACGACAAGACCGCAGCGTGCCCATGAGCCAAAACAGAGAAAAGCGCGAATTGAGGGTGGCGAGAGTTTGTTGCGCGTGAAAGGGAGAAGGTGGCGGCCTTGCGAGAACACGCGTTCGACGGAGGTAGAAGTCGCTAAACATTATATTAGTGATTGAAATGATTATATAGAATTATACTGCACTTACCGGGGATGCTCAAGTAGTCCAAAGCCATGCGATGAAGGTTGGGGTAGACATGTTGATTGTCCACCCACCACTTCAAAGGGTCCTTCACATTCTCGACAGGGTGATTGAGGTATTCCTGGATCTCGCTGGCACGGGGAGCAGAGGTAACAGAAAGGTCGCCGAAAGATGCAAATCCGCCATTGTTCTCGGTCTTCGAGTTTTTTGTGGGCGTCGCATTGGATTCATCGGCCACCTTCTCGTATTCTGCAATGTACTCCTCCCGGACCAGCGACTCGGCTTCTTCGATCCACTCTCCCTTCCACTTCTGGTTGCGGAAGTATTCGAGCTTCATTCCCGGATGTAGGACCATGGCGATACGATATGTAGAGGAGGAGTCAGTAAGCGAGTAGTAGCGGTCCATCTTCTTGCGTGCGAGCTTCATGGCGGCTGCGATGGAGGGGTGGTATACTTTCCCGGTTTGGTAATTAAGGTGGCTTGTTATCCGGTCCATAGCAGGGATGATGGCGGCGACACTAGCAGAGTCTTGGGAGAAGAAGAGCGTCGCGTTCTTGTATTGGAGTAAGACCGCGACGAGGTCCTCGGCAATAGACCACTCCTCCATTTCCAGTTCGAACTTTCGGAGCTTGAGGGACTTGTCGGCTGTCATGGCATCGATGGCAGTGCGATATCTGATTGCAAAGTCGAGCATGTAGTAAGTAGAGTTCCAGCGAGTGACGACGTCGCGTGGGAGGATGCGTGGCTTGAGCTTGAGCTCCTTGCAGTATCTGCGCCATGCAGGGAGGGCGATGGTTGTTGATCGTACGATGGCAAAAGCAAGGTGGCGAAGCTTTGTTACCACTTTACGGACAGCAGCTGTGTCCGCCATAACCTCCTCGCGTGCATCTGGATCCAATTCGTCCAACTCGTCGACACCATCGTCGAGGTTATCTGTGCTGTCTAGGTCCAGAAGGTCTTCATCTTCGTCCTCGTTTTCGTCTTCATCTTCATCTTCATCTTCACCATCTTCGCTGTCGTCGCCATTGATGTCCAAGTCGAGGGGATCAATATCATTGTCGTCACGTTCGGTTGCCTTGCCTAGCCCAGCATTGAAAGGACACAAAAGGGTTTTCGCAGAGAGCTGCAAGGTGTGGTTGAAGCAACGAACGCGATGCTCCATCACAAACGAGTTGTCCATATTCGCGAGCGCTTCCCCCTGCGTGTTGTTCGACGTTGCGTTGTCAGCATTCACAGCAAGGACCTGTAGAAACAATTAGCTTGAGAGCATAACATGAGACTACAAACTTACCCGATGTTGAAGCCCAAACGTCTTGAGCATCTTCTGAAATGCCCGAGCCAATGCCACGCCGGTGTGAGATTCAGGAACCTCGATGATATCCAATAAAAAGGCCAACATGGCCCCATTGTACTCAAAGTGCACAGTCCAAGCAACGAACGCATGGTGATTGGTTGACGTCCATGCATCGGTCGCAAAATGGACACGCCCTGGGTGATCATTTAGGAGCTTGATGATACGTTCGCGGCACTTCACATAGGCCGCGAGAATGTCACGACGAACGGTGTTCGGAGATGGAACCTTGAGGTGGGGGTGTCCTGTTGTGAGAAGATTGACAAGCTCGGGATCGGAGACAATAGTTGCTGGGCGATTGCTTTCGGCAACCCATTTTGCAATGTGGGCACTGATGTATATGAGTCAAAGAAAGGTATGTATAGCGCATGTACTCACCGGAACTCAGGGCCTGAGTGTGCACGATGAGAATACACAACGGGTTTTTGCCCTTGACTGGCGAAGGCACTGAAAATGTTACCGCTTCGCTGGCTACCAGACACCCCGCCTACAGCCTCGTTGACCGTATCCTCGCCAAAGCAGCGAACTGCATGGTGCCGAAGGTTGGCAGTCGAAGACTTGTCACCTTTGTCTTGATAGCGCCGAACGCCTCGTGCCTCGGTTTTGCATTTCTTTGAGGAGCAGGTGAAGAAGTGGGCGACACGGCCATGGTGTACCTCAATCGTTACTTTAGGTTTGAAGAAAGAATATATAGGAGACCTCCAAGTTTCCTTAACCGCCGCTAAAATTGAAATGAGTAAGACAGCAAGGAAAAAATAGTAAGTAAACGCACCAAGTTCCTTCTCAAGGTCATCTAGCTCCTCGTCGGATCCAACTGCGATAACCTCCAGCAATCCATTGGTCTTGATGCTGGCTTGATCGTCGGTAGTTGGGTCCTCTACATCACTGATGACTGGAGACGAAACATTGGACAGCGCATGTTTAGCCCGCTTAAGAGGCCGAACGATTGCACCGGTGCCTTTCTTGATACGCTTGATGCCTTGCCCGATTGCCTTTGCACTTGATGTGGCTGCACTGGATATAGAGGAAGTGCGGGAGTGGAGTGATGAACGCGACGACTTCGCAGAAGACTTCGTTGAATTGTTAGGCATCCGCGGACCGTGGGATTATAAAAAAAAAAATGCTCACCTTTAAGTGGGTGAGCCAGATCTCGATGAATTGCTCCTTTTCACTAGCCTCGATGAGACCTGACGAAGCCATTGGCGGCCTGAGGCCTGAGAGGTTAGGGCGTGCCTCGTTCTCTTTGCGACGCACGATCGGAGCGGAAGCAAAGATCAGCCACAAGCCACAAGCCACAAGTGAAAACTGTATAGTTTTCCCACGATATTATGTGAGGTCACCAAGCCTTTCTTTGGCAAAAGTCGTGTATAAGACATGTATATAATGGTATAGCTGATTCAGTATTCTAATGAGCGTCGAATTCTGCAACACATCCCCAGTTCCCACTGCATAAGGGTCCTATTCCATCAATGAGCCTGTCAGAGCAGCCGAGGCACTGGTTGTAGAGGAGGCGAGTGAGGGGAAGTCGGTGAACAGGCATTCATGCCGCAAGGAAAGCAACAGAAAACACAACACTAAGGATGCTCGTGAGTTGTGAAAAGTGGGATCGTAACAGATCGTGTACCATTGGATCCGAATGCCTTGGTAGGATTAGCTGTCGATGCTGCCCGCATGGGAAGCACCCGAGCCTGTCGGAGCAGCTGAGGCACCAGTTGTAGAGGAGGCGAGTGAGGCGAAGTCGGTGAAAATCTGCGTGCTCTGGTATGTTTGACAGTTCGAGCTGGAGGGTATACGGGGCATATAGGGAAGCGACCCAATGGAAACAGTTTCGGCAGGTTGAGAGTAAGAGAGTGTTTGCCCGCCTGAAGTGTATACTCCAGGAATATCCATGAGGCCACTATCGCATACTTCGAATGTACCGTTTTGTGCGGCGTTGGACATGTTGTAAGGAAGACCAATGCGATCAAGAGTATGTTGACAATACCCTACAGGATTTGTGCCGTTGGGGTTACAGATCTTCATTCCGACAATGCCCCCGCCTACGAATTTGGTCCAATTGAAGGTATTCACTGGTGTGCAGTACTTGAAGGCCGGTAAAAGTGTCGGCGATGGGAGGGGTACAGATGCAAAAATCAGAAATGTTATTGACGAGTGTGGTAGCCGGATTGTGTCCCGCGGAGAATTTGATTGGGATAAACTTGTTGGGGTAAGGCAGTGTACGGAAAGAAGTTCGAGACCAAGAGATTTGAGGTATAGAGAAAACCGTGTACCCGCGCAAACGGGTACGGTATTTCACGGGTACGATAAACCCAAACCCGTACCCGTACCCGGGAATACCCGTGACCCGATACTCACGGTGTTACCCATACCCCTGTCACACCTTAGCTGGAGCCGAACGACCCCATCTCCCTCATGCACATCGCCCAGGGGCTCCTGGCCACCATCCGTAAGAGGGAAGCTGACCACCGCACCGAGTCCGACACCTGGAGCGAGCAGATGGCCCTGCAGAAGTTACGCTTCGAGGAAGCACTGGCTCGCGTACAGCCAAGGGAGGACGCGCCGGCAGGGTACGTGCTCAACATCAAGGAAAGGGCCCCTAACTTCGTTATCCCCATCCAAGACGGGTACTACCAACCCGCATGGTGGGTCAAGCAACTCGCCGACGGTAGGGTCGCAGGGCTCCCCAAGAGTCACTCCCCGGGTGAGACCCCCCACGTCGCCGAGGTGTATGCCGAGCGCGACATCGACAGCGAGGACGAAGACGTCGTCCTCCCCTTGCAGCCCTGGCTGCTCGCCCTACTTAAGGGCAGTTCTAGCGTCTACAGCATGCTCGTCCAGGAGGTTCGGGACAATGGAGACTGGCCCCTCCAGGCCGAGGTCGCACGCTTCAGGGAGCTCGAGATCTCGCTCCTGGACATCAAGCTCCGCATCGACCACCTCCAAGCCGAGCAGCGAGGGATGCGGGAGGCCCAGGAGGCGTCAAGGGCGCGCCTTGAGCTGGCCCGGCTGGGCAGCAAGACGGGCAACCTCCGGATGGTGGGACGCCCCGAGCAGCGCACCCGAGGGTATCGAGGGAGGAGGGCGACTCAGTTCAGAGGGGGCATGGACTAGATGCGGACATCTAGTCTGAGCAGCGGTGTGATGTAACCGGCTCCTGGGACGAGGCTAGCTTGTACGCCTCGTGGACCGGGGTAAGTTCCTGAACCGGGCTAGTGCTGTATGGATTGATCGGATCACTTGTCATTGACGCGTGTAGTGCCTCGTTTTGATGTGGATGGACAGCAGGCCAGCATCGTGTTGTTTCAGACTGCTGTGCCCCTCGTGTTGGTTTCTAATGCTTTGTACGAGTTTGTAGCTTTCTCTTGTGTACTTAAGGACGACCAACTTGGCCAGGTAGCGGCAAGTTGAGTCTCCTGTCTAAATAACAGAAGTCTCTTCCTTCTATTCAAAGCGGGGTCTTATCGACGGATTGATAAGGCGGGAACCCGTTACTCCTCAGTCGTCTGAGTCGCTATAAAGACTTAGCTTATGACCCAGCGTCCCAGTAAGGACACGGCCACTCTACCCAAGTACGCCTTCTGCCAGGAGGTGTTCCCCGACTTAGTGCACAAGGGAGGACGCTGCACGTGCTTCGACACACCGAAGCCCAAGGAGGAGACGACTACCACAAGTACTACTGAGCTCTAATCGTCTCGTCCATACCGGCGGTGACAGCCGACGCAAAGCTATGATGGACATGGTCAACCTCACAGTCAAAGCTGAAGAGGAAGCCCTCCTACATCAACGCCAAGCCCAACTCCTTCCCCTCGCCTCCAGCATCACAACCACCGCCCTTGGAGCTGCCCACCAGGCCCTCGACGAAGGCCTGGCAGCGTCTTCAACCAACACCCAAATCAACAACACGAACCCTGAGAGCCCTCAGTCGACTCCCCTCCCGGGTGAGGACAGGCTGGATTCAATTATAGCACGACTTTCGGACTCCTTCCTGAACAGACTCAATGACGTGGCGACAGCGGCCAGCAATTCATCCTCAAAAATTGATCAGTTGGCAGCAGCGCTCGACACGAGACTATCCAGGCTCGAAGGGAAAACACCGGCCACGGATGCCAGGGCGGCCAGCGGCGGAGGGTTTATGACGGCACGACAAGCCGCCTTCATTCATACCTGTGCGACGGATAACATTACTGACCACAACCTCTCACAGGACAACAACCAACACACAAGGCATGAACCCGTCCCGGCGGAGGCACACTGGCCCTTTGAACAAGAAGATGAAGAGCTAGAATACTGCGACCCTCCAATCCCCATTGACTTCGACATCATGACCCCCGACGAGATCCTGGGGGAGATCAACCAGATCCCGATTCCGCCGGAATACCTCCTCCCGATCCCAGACATAGGACCCAAGGTAGGGCCGCCAACACCATCGACCAGCTCAGGTCCAGCACACGCCGTGCCAACCCAACCGCGAGCACAGCAACCCTCCAGCGCAGCTACCCTGCGCCCAACCTCCAACCTGTTGGCTCCACCAACGACCAATCACCCGCCAACAAGACCAAACTACGCAGCAGTGGCCGTTTCCTCAGGGTGGAACCGGGTCCAGTCACGCAAAGGCAAAGGTAAGAAAAGGCAAGACCTGCAAACATCGCCACAAAGCACACCCGCCAACAACAATCCACCCCCACCCAAGAACACTCGACCTGCCCCACGGCCGGAAACCCTGCGCACAGAGATCACTGTCCAACGCCCCCCAGGCAGCGTTGTGACAAGTCTCGGTGACGCATCGCTAATTTGTCGCCGGGTCCTCGCCGCACTTCGGAGTGCGAGGTCCCTAGCACCGCTACTCTCAGGTAGGTGGGCCACCCACTCACACAATTACGTTTACACCTTCGCGGGCGACATCCCATTCGCGCGCATCACACAGGTCGCACACATCCTCCTCCAACCATTCCCTGGTGGGATCCTGGCCCCATGCTCCGGCTGGTCGCAAGTTATCTTTCATGGTACTCCAGTCTTGGACCCGGACAGCGACGCCATGTACACCAACGAGCAACTAATGGAGGAGCTAGTCCGCAACCCAATCTGCTCCAAGCTCCAATACATCCTCCCACCGTCATGGGTCCGCCACCCGGACAACATTGTAAGCGCGACCTCATCCATATCCCTCGCCTTCGTCGACCGGGACGGGGAGACCACCAAAACGATGAAAAAAGCCCACCTTGCAATGTTTGGTAAGCCAGTCACCTTCGCCAGATGGGTCTCTCGCCCCCCGCTCTCACAGTGTGGCAGATGCCACAAGCTGGGCCACATTGCGAACCGCTGCTCAATGCCACGAGACTCAATCCGATGCTACAAGTGCGGCAAAGGCCACAGTGCACAGGACCACAACGTAAGCTGCCCAAGGGCTAAATCACACAAGGTCCATGGCACCTGCGACTGCGAGCCGCAATGCCTGAACTGCAATGAGAAGGGGCACTACGCCATCGACGTAATCTGCAAGGCGCGGAATGCTTTTCGCATTCCCGCGCGCGACTCCATCGACGACGCCATCCCTTTTTAATGGATTCAGTCAAACTCCTTTGGGTCAACGCGCGTCGCAGCAACGCAAGACTGCACGCCATCCTCAACTCCAATAAACACGCCGACTTCATATTAGTACAAGAACCTTGGTTCGACAAGATTGGTACCACGCGCTCGGACTTCGAGCCGGAGGGTACAGACACATTTGGTACGGTAGCCAACCCACTCTGGGACATCCTTTACCCAAAATACAACCCGGGCGAGAGGTGCAAGGTAGTAGCATACCGGCGCATCTCGTCCACCTCCTTCACAGCTACGAACAGGCTGGATCTGGCATCCAACTACCACACGCTTGCCATCGACATCCACACCAACGCGGAAACCTTCCGCGTCTACAACATATACCACGACGCCCACACCACCAACGCAGGAAATGACCAGGACAGAGCAGCAAGAGACACCCGCATCCGATCACTCGACCACATCACTGGTCTAGAAATAGACCCACTGGTGCCCACAGTAATCGGAGGCAACTTCAACACGCATGCCAGAACCTGGTCCCCTCCAGACGTCCGCCAATCAACATGGGCGATCGACATCGAGGAGTGGGCGATCGCGCAGGGCTTGGACCTGCTGAACACCCCAGGCATCCCCACACGTCGTGGCGACCGAAGACAACGCGATACCACCATTGACTTGATTTGGATCAACGAGGCAGCCATGCATGACGACACCTTTCAAGAACTAAGTATCGATTTCGCAGCATCCCTTGGCTCCGATCATGCGGGAATTTGGCTGACGCACTACCTCTTCCAGGCGGTGGACCACGCTCCCCACGACAGCTGGCTCCCACTATACATGATCCAAGACACAGCGAAGGAAGCTTGGATGATCAAATTCCGAGCCGATGCCCGCATACCGGACCATACACTCGACCCGGCAATAATCGAAGCTGAGTCCACACACCTCTCGTCTTATATTGAGGAGACCTCAATCGCCACCTTCGAACAGCGGAAGGAGTTCAGCCCACGAGGAGCACGATGGTGGAACGCCGAATGCCAACAAGCCGTCGGTGAAGTCAGGAACGCGACCACCAATGAAGAAAAGAAGGCCGCCCAAAAAGCTTTGCGCTCCACCATCCGCACGGCCAAGAAAGATTGGGCAAACGGTCTATTACACAACGTGACCACAGAGTCTCTCTGGAAAGCTGCTCGATGGCGTCATGGCCGACGTCAACGAAACATCCCTGCCCTATCTACGGATGAGGGGCTCTCGAGCGACAAGCCGAACATGGCAGCCGCGCTACGAGACCGCTTCTTCAAAGACAACCCTCCACCAGTAGAAAGGGTCTTCCCAGAGGACCCAGACCCCCTCCCGCAATGCCCATTTCACGAAATCTCAGATGCGGAAATCGCTGAGTTGCTGAGAGACACCAGCAACACCTCTGCTCCAGGAAAGAGTGGCCACGGATGGAAACTAGTGAAATGGGCATGGGAAGCATGCCCAGACTGGTTCGTCGTACTCTTCAACTCATGCCTTGACGCGGGGATACACCCCGGAGCCTGGAAAACGGCTATGATAGCGGTGGTCCCCAAACCTGGGAAGACTGATTACTCTCTCCCGAAGAGCTACCGACCGCTGGCCCTCCTCGAATGCCTGGGTAAACTGCTAGAAAAGGTAATAACGAAAAGGATCCTACACGATGTGGGGGCCTACAATCTCGTTCCCACCAACCAGTTCGGTGCACGCCCCCACTCGTCAACAATCCACGCGGGCCTAGCGCTCACTCATGACATCGCCACTGCACACGCCAAAGGAAGTTGCTGCGGCTCACTCCAAATCGACATCCAAGGGTTCTTTGACAACATCAACCATGACAGGCTGATCCACACCTTCCGAATCCTGGGATTTGCCGAGGAGATCTGCCAGTGGCTGACATCCTTCCTTACTGGTCGACGCGTCCAACTCCAATTCAACGGCTTTGTGTCCGACCCCATCGACATCTTAGTGGGATCGCCACAAGGCTCGCCAATCTCACCCATCCTCTCCAGCATATACACCGCCCCGCTGCTCCGTCAAGCCAACCAATGGTCTGACAGCCGTCTCTACATGTACGTAGACGATGGAAATATCATGGCCTGGGGTGCCTCATATCACATGGTACGTGCTTGCCTCATAACCAGATACGCTGAGTGCCGCGCCTGGCTCGAAAAGGCAGGTCTCGCTATCAACGGCGGGAAAACGGAAGCAATATTCTATAGCCTCACAAGGGCTCGCCCGGACATCCACGGACTAAGGCCCGGCACAATCACACTGCCTACAAGTGTAGGCGCACGAACAGTGATCAACTGTTCAGACAATGTCCGATACTTGGGCCTTTTCATCGACCACAAACTCTCATGGAACAGACACGTCAAAATAATGGCAACGAGAGCACGTGGCACACTCAAGTCCATGAAATTGCTAGGCAACTCCGTGAAGGGTCTTGACCATGGCAGCTGGCGTCTTGCATACAACGCGATATGTCTCCCGGTCTTAACATACGGCTCCCCAATATGGTTCAAACAACAAAAGAACCTGTCGAAGATGCTACAGATGGTACAGGACGAGGCGGTAAGGTGGATGATGGGCGCCTTCCGCACAACACCAGCTGAGCCACTTCACCAACTTATCGCCATCCTCCCGATTCACATCCGCCTACAGATGCTATCCAAGACTGCGGCGCTCTCCCTGCTCTCCATCCCACACAGTTCGCAACTAATCCAACGGCTTGGACTGCCGTGGTGCAATGCAGACGAAATCGACGACAACATCCCCCTCACACCCCACCCGGCACCTTCCACTCCGCTCACCCGACTTGCAGCGCTCGTCCCTCAAGAAGCCAGACGGCCGTTCAACTACCACCCCAACCCCCGGGCAAGACTCCCCCCCAGAAATGAGCGACACCACGCGCTTGAAGCAATCCCGCGAGGTGAAGACAGGAAACTCCTCACCACGCAAATCAAACAGGCAACTTCGAACCGACACAACAAAACACTTATCATATTCTGCCAAGGCTCAAAACCAAACGACAGAGACGGCACCCCAACCGCGGTTGCAGTATGTATAGCTTGGCGACTTGGCAAGGAAACCGGCCGCGCGACGAGGTGCCTTGGCCCAAATGCAAGCACAACGGATGCAGCTCACGAGGCCATCCTACTAGCCGCCAGCTACATACGCGACCACCCCTGTAACGGGCTCGCAGCCCAGCCACCGTAAATACGCGTTCTGTCAGCACTTGTTCCCTGAAGAAGGGCATAACGGAGGGCGCTGCACCTGCTGGGACATCTAACGAAGGGAGGTGACACCGGCTCCCGGGATGAGGCTAGCACGTATGCCTCATGGACCGGGGTAAGTTCAGGGAACCGGCCCAAAAAGAGTTTGAAGCTTCTAGACTATGTTCTGATTGGTGCGAATGGGGCTTGATGGTATTGATCTGAAGGATCAATAGAAGCGTCACCGTGGGAATGATCTAGAGGATCATTCTAGGTTCATGTTCTGATGGGGTCACAACATGTCGGCGGCCTTCTGATTGATGCGCTGATGAACGGTTATCTGATGCCCCTGGTTTGTGATAGGTGCCTAGTTTTGTGATGTGTTTCAGATACATGCGCGCGGTCAGACTCCTACTATAGTTGCTTACGGACTCCTACCTTAGTCTAGACCCAAGTACTATATAAGTAGCACTCCTTGCGCCTAGTAGAGGCCAAGTTGAGTCTCCTGTCCGACTACCTAGTCTAACAGTGATACAAGATACTTGTCCCCATCCATCTACTAAGGGAGGAGCATTGCCGCCATTGCAATCTCCGTAACTCCCCGAACAAGAAGCCGTCCACCTACTAAGGAAGGAGTATCGCCATAGTGGTGAACTCTGTGACTCCCTGATACAAAGACGCACGAAGGCGCCAGGGCCTTCGCTACTCGGTACCGAGGCACCGAGATAAACTCTAACAAAGTACCGGCGGTGACAACCCCCCCAATGGCGAAGATGGCCCAATGGAAATCCGATCCACAGATGCCAAAGTTGCCAAGGAGTGCCTCAGATCAGGCACCCGCGACCACCACGTCCAAATTGAGAACCTTTTCACCTCCCTCTCCGACATCCTTGATGCTCAACCATTGCTACAGGTTAACATAGGATGGCTTCCGGCGGCCAAGGAATCAATCCCCCTCCGAAGACTCAAAGCCATCGCAGCGGAAACGGCGCGCCAAGGCCCAACCCTTCCCCCTCCCCCCCCAACAAAGGCCCAACTACGAAGCACAATGCGACAAGAAGCAATAGATGAGTGGAGAAACATTTGGATGGCAGCTCCGCACCTCCAACCTGCCTACCTGGCGCTCACTAACCCACCAGATGGCAGTCTTCCCCCCTTCACCCGGGGCATCACCAAATTCCCAAGGCCCATAGTGGCCACATGTATACGACTCCTCACGGGTCACGCATTCACCGGCGAGTACACTGCCCGCTTCCGCCCTAGTTCATTTGACCCACATCATTGCCAGTGCGGGGAACCCCTCCAAACGGCGCAACATGTCATCGCGGCATGCCCACTACACACCGCTGCACGGAGGCAATTCCTCCTGCCTGTATCGAACACACTCTCACTATCAATCATCCTTGGCACGGAGAAAGGAGGCGAGGCCTTAGGAAACTTCTTGGCAGCGTCACAGGCATGCATTAGACCATGGCGGCGCGAGGCGCCGCCGGAGGAGGACGAGGACGAGGACCATGGATAACTGCAGGGGCCTCATGGCCCCGTCTCAATTCCACATCAGGAAAAGTGTCAGTACTTTTTCTTGTCTTTCTATACTTTTTTCATGACTTTTTTGTCTTTCTTGTCTTTTTTAAAAGGCAAAAGACAAAAAAGACATGAAAAAGTACTAAAAGACAAGAAAAAGTACTGACACTTTTCCTGATGCACTACCCACACACCACCTCACAACACATATTCCCCATTGCACTCCCATTCCTACCAACCGGGCGGTCTTGTCGCCCGCACGCGTCTTTGTAACTACATACATGCAGCGTGTAAAAAATGCGGATTCTAAAAAAAAAAAAAAAAAAACATCAAGACTCTTTACGTGACCTAACCCTAGGTCGGTAGCTTACATAACTCGTTTGTTTTAAATCTGTCACGTGCCGAACCATTAAATTACAGTAACTGCCAGTCGTACGCCGCCACTTTTAAACTTTCAGTCATCAGTCGTTATTACCCTGTTTTAACCTGAATTTGACGGCAAGCTATCACCGTTTGTATTGAACTTCCAGTCTTCGACCAGCTTCCAGGACTCGTTGACCGTAATAATTGCAGTTTGTCTGACTTCATCATATCCACGCAAAGAATCCATGTAATGGATGTCCACTCTTTGTGACTCCCAGGCAATAGCACGACCTACGAGTAGTTCGTTCATATCCGTGTCTGAACTCGTGGCGTGCCAACTGTACAGCATGGAAATCTGCATCATATCTCGCAGGCCCTTCAGCTTCATACGGTACAACCTCAACCTCACCTGGCCTTGCCACTGGATGACCGTGTCACCCGATTGTCCCTTTCGGCCATCTGTCCCTGAGCTGGCATCACATGCCAGCAGTAACTGAAGACGAATATGAATTTGATACGTCAAACACATTGACATATGCGTCGGCTTGAGCGCCGCCGCTATCGACCTTACATGCTACCTCTACTTTACCCAATGACTCTCTCGCAGGTATAAAAGCCCCTAATGCATCCCGCCATGTCCTGAAGGCCCTGCACTCCTCTTCTCCCTCTCTGCAGCCTGCTAGAGTTGATTCGCGGCCTGAAATGTACTTCTCACATTCTTTAATCCTCGTCATTCTTCCCTTCTTCGCGGCGGCCATCCCACTGGCCCAACCTCCCACTTGTGGCGGTACCGCAATTTCCATTGCCAAACACGGAAGGCATCTCTGTGCCGACCCTACACTGTATGCGAGCTGGGTCCAGACCTCAATTGCGTATGCTATACGTGACTTCCCGAATTGTAGTACACAGGTATCTTGACCGACTGATTTCCTTACAGGAAGATTGCAAGGGGTATGGCTGCATATCAGAGGAATACTGGAAAGCAGCACCCGCTTGCTGGTGGCATCAAGACGTCGAGCAAGCAGGTAGGTAGGGACCCGTTGATCGACAACAACAATTTCTTGTGGTCTGGCAACATTTCTATCGGCACACCTCCTAAGAGTTTCACTGGTAAGACATTTCTATCCTCTGTTCAAAATCTGTCGTCTGACCCCGTCTCGTATTCAGTGGACATTAACACCGGGGGCAGTGATCTCTTCGTGGCCTCGAAGAATTGCAACTCGTCCTGCTCAGGGCATAATGAGTATGACCCATCTGCTAGCTTCACCTCGCGCGATCTCGGGAAGAACTTTACACTTGAATATGATGATGGTGTTGAAAATTCAACTGTCATCAGCGAGCAATATACCGATGTCGTTACCATTGCCGGTCTGGTTGTACGTGGAGAAATGTCTGCTTTTGTTCTGCCGTGAAGCGCTCACACGTCTCACTTTAGGCGAAGAACCAGACGATTGGCGCTGTAACCTATTATGATCCGGGTTTTCAAAGCGACGTGTTCGCCCCCGACGGCCTGATGGGCTTGGCTTTCCAGTCCGTATCGGTCTATGGCGCACAATCTCCAGTCCAGAA